>CAWUFW010000075.1:1200000-1630000 GCA_963921515.1 Calotriton arnoldi | reverse complement strand
TGCTGTAAGATGGCACAATCTGGTACTTACAACATCCGGTAATACTTAACAAGCACAACACAGCAGAGTGGCGGGAAATGTTAAATTGCACACCAGGCCACAACATGTCATAGGCGAACAATCCTAATGTGGCTTATACCGATAATCTGGTAATGAAATGTATCCTATAATCAGTTCAACTCCTGATCCAGGATGTTACCTGTAGTGAAGCTTGAGAGTGCCTACCTACGAAACACCTGGTGTCACTTGAGACCCCTCCCCCACATGTTGTCGTGTGCGCGCCCACTCCAATAATGGACCCCATATGTCCTTTGGTCGGGATCCCGACGGCATCAGCTGCCAAAAAGCGATAAGCCGTGTGTGGCTATAGGTAACGTCTTGGATCCAAGCCTCCACGGAGGGGGCACCCTTCCCACTCCAGTGCATGGCAACTCTGCGTTTAGCGAAAAGTAATAGCATAGCATGTAATTTGCGGTTCCCAGGTGGTGTGTCACTGACATACTCCAATAGACCAAATACCGGGTCAGGGTCGTCCGCCGTGCCAATTATATCATGTACTGTGGTGAAAATCTTAGACCAGAAGGGCGCCAACCGGGGACAGCTCCATGCCATGTGCAAAAACGTGGTTGAGGCATGGCCACATCTCCAGCAGCAGTCATCTGCCCTGACCCCCATGCGGTGTAACTGGGATGGGGTCCTGTAAAATCTGTGGAGATACTTAAAATGAATCAAGCGCAGCTTGTAATTAGGGGACAGAACCGTGAGTTGGCTGCAACAAAAGGCCCACTGCTCTTCCGTTATCTGGCTTTGCAATTCGGCGTTCCAGGACTGAAGGGCCTTGGGCGTTTTTAGCACGTTTTCAAGGGCAAGTAATACAGGAGGGGGGCTTGGGAACGTATCGTGCAGAGCCCTGCATGTAGCCCTGAGTTTATAGTATAGGAACAGTTCTGAGAAAGGCACTGCGCGTTCCTCTACGGGCTCTGGGGGGGACCTGAACACATCCCTGGGGTATAGGTCAGCAAATGTGTGCAACCCTACCTTTTTCGCCAACACTCTGCTCGCACCCTCCCCCATGGTAGGCAACATAGGATTGTGTGCCAGGGGAATGGACGGGGCATATAGAATTTTTAGACGGGCTCTGTCCCGGAGTCTATCCCACGCCCACCTCAGAGTTTCAACTGTGTCAATGCCGTCTCTTGGCCGTCTGTATGCTTGATATAAGGCCACCTGGAGAGGGACTGGAGCCGCGATATCCAGCTCCACAGCTGTGTGTGGCTGGAAAGGGGTGGGATGCACCCAGAAATGCAGGAACTGGGCCTGTGCACAAAAAGCATACAGTTGGACGTCTGGGGCACCCAAGCCGCCCCGAGACAACGGGAGGGTTAAGAGTTCCCACGAGATCCGAGCCTGTCGACCCGCCCATATCATAGTTATTAGTAAGGAGCAAATTGAATTAAAGAAAGCTTGTGTGAGAGGAATCGGGATGTTAACGAATAGATACAATAGTTTTGGCAGCCCGACCATTTTCACCACTGCGATTCTCCCAGCCAGGGATATTGGGAGGCCCGCCCATGCCTTTACTTTCTCCTCTAGCCACGAAACAGCGCGCCCGTAGTTCATGTTCCAGATGTCCTGCATGTTCCTACTAAGCCAAATGCCGAGGTATTTCACCGGGCCATCGGCCCATTTGAGTGGATAATTTATGGGGAATGGTATGGTAGCATCCGTTAGGGGAAATATAGTTGACTTGGCCCAGTTTATTGAAATGCTGGATAGGCCACCAAATGTTATCAGTACACGGAGGATAGGGGTGGTATTCGTCACCGGGTCAATGATATACAGGGTAATATCGTCTGCGTATAGCGAAATCAAGAGGCCCCTTCTACTGAACCCCAGTCCCCTGGCTGCGTGATGTTGTCTAATACGTGCCGCCAGTGGCTCTATCGCTATCGCGAAGAGCGGGGGGGGGAAAGAGGGCACCCCTGTCTCGTGCCCCGTGAAATGTCAAACGGTTCCGACAGCATGCCATTCACACGGATCCTTGCAGTTGGTTCGTGTAGAGTAGACGTATGAGGCTCAGAAAAAGGGGGCTAAAACCTATCCTCTCCATTATTGCGAAAAGATATATCCACTCCAGCGTATCAAGCGCTTTTGTGGCATCTAGGAATACCGCAATAGCTTGTGTATCGGGGTATAGGTAGTCTACTACAGTAAAAAAAAGTCCGGAGATTATGGGACGTGGATCTCCCGGGGATGAACCCCGATTGGTCTGGGCGGGCTATCAGTGGGAGCAACGGCTGCAGTCGGGTAGCGACCAGCTTAGCCAATATTTTAACATCCACGTTTATGAGTGAGAGTGGCCTGTAAGAGTCGATTTCGTCACTGGGTTTCCCAGGCTTCAGCAGGGTAATAATAATGGCCTCACGCATGGAGGGTGGTAAAATACCCGTGGTTTGAGCCTCTTCATATAGCGCTAACAAATGTGGAGCTAGTTCCTCTGCATAAGTTTTGTAGAATGCGGTTGTTAAACCGTCGGATCCCGGTGCCTTCTCCAGTGGGAGACCCTTAATAACTTGGGTGACATCTTCCACCGAGAATGGGACATCCAAATATTCCCTGTGCCCCCGCCCTAACCAAAGCAGTTCCAGGGAATCCAAGAATGGCAGAAGACCCTCATGTAGTGAGCGATGTGTGGCCGTATACAATTTGGCGTAAAACTGTTTAAATTGATCCAGGATTTCTTGTGGCCTCTGATCACTTGTGAACTATCTCCTGGACCTCAGTGATGTATGCAGTGGAGCGAGCGTGCCGAAGCATTGTTGCAAGGGTCCTCCCCAGCCTGTCCCCCTCCCCGTACCTTCTGGCTTGTGTGTGCTTGCCCAGAAATTTCACCTCCAGCTGGGCCTCCTCCTCAAACTACAGCAGTCGTTCTTTTAACTGAGCTATGAGAGTGGGGTCGTCAGTGGTGTAAAATTGTGTTTCGAGCTTCTTGATGTTGTCCTCTAGGGATGCCAATGTGCCCCTTATTGCCTTCAATACCCCGGCCTGGCGTGCTAAACACTTACCCCTTATTACCACCTTGAAGGCCTCCCATAATGAGGCCTGTGTTGAGACCGAACCGACATTGAGAGTAAAGTAATCGACTATATCCCCCCTTATTTCCTCTTTAAAGGCCTCATCCAATAGAGCGTTAGGGGGAAGTCGCCAGCTGAACATTTTACTAGGCGAGTTGGGCAAAGTAAGGCGCAACAGGCTGGGAGCATGGTCAGACAAAGATCTGGGGAGGTGAGTAATATCACATGTCCAAGTCGCCACATCCCGTGAAACCAACCAATAATCTAGCCTGGACCAGGCCTTGTGGTGGTCGGAGATGCATGTGCCCTCCTTCACGTGTTGATGGCGGTGTCGCCATATGTCTATCAGATAGCCGTCCGATATAACAGCATTTAATGCGGCACTTGCGTTAGGATGAAGGGAGCGGGACTGCCCCCTCCTGTCCACCGCATCGTCTAAAATCGCATTAAAATCCCCTCCCCAGATAATAGTATCGCATCCTGTTGCTCTTATCTTAGCCCATATATTTACAAAGAAAGCGGGATGTCTGTATTGGGCCCATAAACAGCCGCTAGCACCACTCGGACCCCACCCAGGTCTCCAAGGACTATAATATATGTGCCCTCGGGATCTAGTTGAGATTCACACTCCCTCCAGTCTAGTCCCCGCTGCACGAGCAACGCCACTCCTCGTGAGTAATTTGAGTATATGGAAGAGTAGGCGTGTCCCCATCGCCTGTGCTGTAGCTTTGTGGAGGGTATGCTATTCAAGTGCGTCTCTTGCAAGAGGCACACGTCAATATTATGCCTGAGTAGGTAGGAGTGAACTAATCTGGTCTTTCGATGGTCGTTCAGACCATGGATGTTCCAGGTCAGGAAGTTTAAACTTGACATGCCTTGGCTGTTGTCGCTAGTTGTATTACCTTGTTGTAGACCCACCCAACCTCAATCCTCCTTGTGACCATTTGGTGCAAGGTTTAGCATGTTTGACAGGTGACCTACCCCTGCTGTATTTTAAGGACACTGTGGATGTAGACCGAGAATTCCATGTATGGTTTCCTGTGTTATGTGTCAGTAAGCTGGCTAAGAACAAAACATTAAACACCCCCCCCTCCTCCACCCACTCCAACCCCCCCAAACAGGTTGTGGTGAACCCTCCCCCTTCAACCTCTACAACAACAAGTTCCCCTCGTTAGAGCAAAAACAGCAGTCGGGGGCTCTCCCTGGGGGGCGCGATGATGCCGGCGTACACCCCCGCCGAGAGCAGGGTGGCCCAGAATGCGGCAGAGGGCCATGGCTATACAATGTGGGTTGTGTGAAATACCATCCCGCAGCGACCGCTGCACAAGGAGACTAAGCGAACCCCAACATTGGAACCTCGGAACAGACATAAACACAATTGCATGCACATAATTGCCAAATATCAATTAATCATTATCACTCAGTCTCTCGGCAGGCGTGTCCCCAGAGTGCGAGCCATGTGTATGCTTCTTCCCCCCAACATGTTTAGCAAATTTCAATGCGGATTTAGCGTCCGTGAAAAACTGTGCCGTGCCCTTGTGTGTCACCTTAAGCTTAGCAGGATACAACAGAGAGTAGGGAATCTTGGCTTGAAGCAGAATGCGTTTTGCGGGCAGAAACTCTCGGCGTGCCGCCTGCACCACTGGTGTGAAATCCGGGTAAAATGAGATGTTGTTCCCTTTATGAGTTATAGTCCCTCGCTCTCTTGCAAGTCGCAGGATGAGGTCGCGATCCTGATAATTCAAGATGCGAGCCAGGATGGGCCTGGGTGTGGCTCCGACAGGAGGTTTGGGGCCTAGGGCTCGGTGTGCACGCTCGACCGCAAACACAGCGGATAGGTCAGGGTCAAAGAGTTCGCGCAGCAGATCGGTGATGTAAACCTCCATTTTAGATATGGCGTCGTCTCCGGAATACCCGTGATCCTCAGGTTGTTGCGGCGGGATCTGGCTTCCAAGTCCTCATTCTTTGCCCTGATCAGCCCTAGAACTTTGTCCATGTGCAGGAGCTGCTCTTTAGTTTCAACCTGGAACTCGTGAAAGTCTGAGTTGTGATTCTCGAGCACATCCAGCCTTGTTGCGTGGGTCCCCACCTGTTTTTAACTGCGTCAAGCTGAGTAGTTAGCACATCCAACTTAGTGTCTATGGTGCGGAGGCTTGACCGCATCTCTAGCATTAAGGTGCAGGTCCTCTCCAAGATCTCTGCCTGTGACTCGGGCGGGTGTTCAGAGCTACCCTCCGGGTTGGACTCCGTTAGTCTGGTGGTTCTCCTGTTGTCGAAGTTCAACTTCGGCTGTTTAGCCTCCTGCTTGCCCATGGCGGCAGGCCGGTGTAAAGTACTGATGCGCTGTTCTGGTGGTTTATGGTACGTCTAATGGACCACTCCCGAACGGCGGTCCACACCCACTGCTCCGACACACACACAGCTGCAGCCGGACAAAGACAGTGCCGGCGTCCCTCTTATGTTGTGGGTGGGGGGAGGAGGGGTTGATAGGCGCCGGTCAGTCGTGATCCGGTCAGAGCCCTCTATGGAGCTTGCACATTGACCGCCAGATGTTAATGCTGGCTTTTGTCCCAAGACGGCTTTCCCCTTGGCACACGCACCTCGAGGCTGATAGCAACTGGCATAAACAGCCCCCCCAGTGGTAAATGCACAGGCCTCTTAACCGCCTGGTCCGGTCTGCCACCGTCCGTCCCGTCGAGGCGGCGCTCACTGCGTCTCAGAGGAAACCGGCAGAGCGCAGCAGCAACCAGGGGGTCAGCACATACCTCCAGGCCCAGAGGGACCCCGCAGCACCGTCGATCCAGCGCTCTCTGATCCTCGAGCCCCGGGGCGCCTGGTTTAAAGATGGCGGCTCACCCACTGTTCAGCGGTACTCCCGCCGCTCTGTACGGGGATTCCCAGCGACTGGCGAGGCACAGGAAGAGTCCGGCGCACACCAAGCAGTGAGTGCAATGCTCCACAGCGCGGCAGGACCCCCGGAGTAGTCCCCCGGTCCACACGCAGATAAGCGCACAGTGCGGCGAGGGCGGATCGATTCTCCCGCTGCCGCAGGGCTCCGGCCCAAACGCACACGTCGCAGCGATGTCGCCCGGCTATCCCCCCTCTCCGGGGCACCAGCTTAAGTTGTACGGAGGGACCGAGTCAGCCCCCCAGCCCCACGATACCTCACAGGGGGACAAGCAGCAGAATTCCACAGGTCATGAGCAGCGCCGCTGTCGCTCTCCATGCAGGGGGACCCGGTGATCCCAAGTAGGCCGCCAACTGTCAGGGTTCATCAAACACCTCAGGGGCGGATTGCAGCCACAACGGCCGGCTCACACGAAGCGTAGCCACTCAGGCAGTGCCCAGAGTCTCTTCACACGCCGCGATGGCCCTCCATATGTGCGGATTTTTAAAGGATTACATCTCGGCCGGCAGAGCGCGCTTAGCAAGTGGCCATCTTGCAGCGCGGCAGACCACGCCCCCCCCTGCCACTACCGAAGTTAATATGCCAGATGTGGCCTTAACAACTGGACACAATGGTATAGATGTGGCCTCTAGAACTTGTCACAATTCTCCAGATGTGGTCAGTAGAATTGGATTTATTAGTCTAAGGGACTTATTTTGAGTGTGGCGGTCCGATGGACCGCCAAACCCACAGTGGTGGTGAGGCTACTGTCGCATCGGTGGTCCGACCACCCTATAACAAGTTGGGCGGTCGGACCGCTGCTGTCACCAGGGGTCCGTGATCCCTGGCAGTCTTGCAGCGGTCTAAGGCCCCTAATATGCTGCTGGTGCCGCTGCGGCACCGCCAAGCATATTAGGAGTTTCCTCACCTCCACAGTTTATTATGGTAGTGAGCCAGCCATGAAAAGTGTGGCGGTGAGGAAACAAAGGGGGCCCTACAGGCCCCCCTGGTGCCTCTGAGCCAGGGGATGCATGCAAGGGGGCACATGGTGAGCCCCCTTGTCCGCATGCATCCTCAGTTCCTGCGGGCATGGACATGAGCCTTAGCACTGCACCGCCGTGGCCCAGCTACCGCAGGACCGCCCGACCTGGAATCTGGCGGGCAGTCACATTATGGCTTTGGCAGTGTGGCAGCGAGGCACTGGCGTGGCGGCTCTCTGCCACACTGCCAAAGTCATAATAATAAGGCCCCAAATATTTCCTCTAGAATTGTACCGAGTACAAGAGATGCCGCCTCCAGAAGGGGCCTTTGGAACTGGGCACAGACCTCCAAATAACCACTTACCAGTGACTTGTTCTGCTCCTGGCCACAGTATTAAGTCTTCACTGTGACAGTGGTGATCAGCTTGGCATCTCTGCCTGAGTATGGGGACCAAAGTCAGTGGGGCTTCACAGGGATACCAGCCCCCAGGGCCGGACTGGCTACCGGGCGTTTTGGTGTGCTGCCAAGCTGGGGGCTGATTTCGTTGATGGGGACCTGCGTGTGCTTCTAAATAAACAAAGCAAAACGAATGGTTTTAAGCACACGCAGGTCCCCATCAACGAAATCAGCCCCCAGCTTGGCAGCACACCAAAACGCCCGGTAGCCAGTCCGGCCCTGCCAGCCCCTCTGGCCAACTTGGTTGAGCTCCCCTCACTCAGACACCCTAGGATGTCAGCTGTAGTCAACCTTCTGTACTGCTTGCTGAATCTCTACAGGTAACGTTACCACCTGGCCAGTAGTTTACCAACGTGACCATCATTCTTACGGTAATACAAACTTGAAACACCACACACAGCAAGAAGTAACTAATGCACAAATAAAAGAAAAGACAATATTAGTAATCTACTATTAACTTCTAATCTTGGGTTCCGGAGTAGCGTGCTACTTACCGCAAAGCGCTTTAACGCCTCGTCAAGGGTAGTGAGCACTATATAAATACAATTATAAGATAATGAGGCAGGAGGTGTGGTGTTAACGCCAGCTGCCGACATAGGCACTGGGGATCCAGTCACGGGTCCCGGCTGGGCAAATCACTCAACCTCCCCATTCCTCGGTGTCTGAAAAAAAATCCAACACTGTGTGACGTAATCTGGCGCTCACGTAAAGCGCTCCAATGCCCTTGTGCCGAGTTCGCGCCATTTTTAACTGCAGAAAATAAATAAACCTCTGCATGAATAAAAGGTCTCCTGGTGGTCCCCCATCCCAACACCGTCTCCCACGCCCTCCTCGCACCTTCCATTTTAGCCGATTGTAAAATAACCGAATTAGACAAACAACCCCAGAAATGTTATGGTACTTTACCGCCACCCAGCGGTGCTTTTCTGTATAGTATGACGGGTGGAAAATAAGGAAGGGGCGTTATTACCTCTCAAGTCTCTTTGAAACCAGCCAGAACTTGTCTTGATTTAAAAAATAAATAAATCCGGGATAACTGAGGAGGCGGAAGCCTGGCACTGGCTCATTCTGGGCTATATGTTACAATTTCGGACCCGTTTACTTTGGGAGTGTGTTTTTTCGGCTTTTCAATTTTATCCACCTTTATTTCAGATCTGTGTACTTATTTCAGATGTGTATATTTCGTATACCTTTATTTCATTTATTAAGATAACATTCAAAGCCGTTTAAGTTTATTCGTTTGGAATAATACTTTGAACGGGTTAAAAATGTGTAAACAATGAAATTGGAAGGACTTTCGAAATCTGCTTGCTTTTACCAACACGGTGCCATGTGATGTAACATGATTCCAGGATGTGTTTAAAGCTTCCTTCCAGCTGATAGCAGCCACTTTATTTAAGAGAGGTCCAGCAGGGAGTTGCCATTGAGGGTCTATGAGGTGTGCACACTGAACATCGACCCAGAATATCGATGGGACCAGTGGCGTAACGAAACTTGATGGGGCCCCCCTGCAAAGTACATGGAGGGGGCCCCCCATTCTCCGCGCCAGTCAAGAGCTCTCAGGCCAGCGACCCGCCATACTGCAGGGGCTCACCCCAGCCATAAAAAAAGGATTCTGGTTCCTCCATTGGTCACATCCGCCCTCTCATTGGGCGATTTACATATATCAGTAAATACTGCTGCTGCGCCCTCCAGCAATGTTACATAACACTGCCTCCAGCCGGCCCACCAAACACATCCTCCTACTTGATGACCCACCTTCAAGCTAAGCTCGCTCAGTTAACCACCTCCAAACACAGACCACTGCCTTCGTGCCTGCTACTAACGCATCCATTAACTCTACTCTCACCCCTACGAAACCCGCAGTTATGCTTTTCCGCCCGCCTTTAAAACTACCCCTTGGATGTCACTGCGAACCTGTGACCGCCGCCCACTGCTCCCCTGTCCACCACCGACAGAAAGACTGATGGCCGGTCCCCATCTAACCACTGCCTACCAGTAAAGACAGAGCCTTTCAGCTGCTGCCCTCCCAATGCCACTGTGGTAGTTTAAAACATGTTAAACAATCTCTTCAACTGACCACCCCAAAACAGTTCTTCCTGCAAGCCTCTACTGCGTCAAAGCAGTTCCTGCTACTTTCATCCTCTGCATGATGCACACAATAATATTAAATGGTCCGATTTTTGTTTCCTCACGCCAACATCAATTTACACTATGTACCCCACTAAACCATACCTCCTGTCAAAGGCAAACCTGATCCCATATGTAGCACCAGTCAGCAAGTACCCCAAGGACAAACACCAGAGAGTATGCGTTATTCATGTAATAAACCTATAGTGACAACGTAGCACTTCCCCACCCACTGTCAGACCAGCGAAGTCTGCAACCGCACAGTAGCCATCAATACCGGCAACGTCTAAAGCGCATTTCCACTTCCTTTCATTAGCAGCTCCTGATACATATACCTATGCCTTTTGGGCGGCATCTACCACACACCACAGCATTCTTTGTCTCCCTAAGACTAACCGAATGCTGTCGGTGAACGCTTCTCTTCCCCCTTTCTTACTAATAACTAATGGAGGATAATGAAAAAATATATAGTATTTTCTTATGCAAATAGCGTATCAAGCACTTGCTGCCCGCAGTCCTCACCAGATCCACACGTATGAATATTCTGCTATCTCACCATCCTGTCAACCCTATTATTAACTGGAGATGTTTTTTACCCCTTCCGTGAACTGGGAAAAGCAATACCTTGCACAAAAACAAGTCCCTTTAAAACCTTTGCTACTTACACAGGCTGGCAAAGCACTTACTTGTTTTACTAACTGTCGTTGTAAAGCAAACAGGTAACTCATTCTAGGACTGGAATTACTGCTTAGAAGTGTGGAAGTAAATACTGAGACGTAGGATGATTTTTTGCATGTCTGCCAGACACTCGTTCTTTCCTGCATGCGCACACAATGCAACAATACAATTTAGCTTAACAAATTGTTCAGAAGTGTACCGGAAGGTAAAGAAACAGACCATATTATTTTTACAAAGAAAAATAGACAATCGTCAACTTTATACCCCATGACATAAAAGCCTTAGCGTGCACAGCTTGCCCAAATCCACGCCACCTAATTCTACCACACACAGCACATTTGAACATCTCATAATTCTATGCCGCACAATTCAACTATAACTAATTTAACCCTACAACATTCCATACCACATAATTATAATCCTAAAAATTAAAAAACACATATTTCTACTTCACTCCATACCACATAATTCCACATCACATAATAACATTCCACACAACTTAATACCACTCCAAACCACATAATTACACTCCACACAACACAATTCAACTACACATAATTACACTTCAACCTATATAATTATACTTCACACAACATATTTACACTCAACTCCAAAACACATAATTACCCTCCACAAAATACAACTCTGCAACATGCTGCATAATTCCACTGCGCACAATTATACACCACACCATGCCACATAATTCCACACGTCACACAATTCCACAATTCATCCCCACACAATTCATAAAACAACATAATTACACTCCACATAATACCACTCAGCTCCACATAATTAACCTCCACATAATTATTCTTTACTCCATATTGCATAAATACACTCCACATAAATCCAGTCTATGCCACGTAGCAACATTCCACATAACTACACTTCACATCATGCCTCATAATACCACTCAACATAATTTTCACTCAACAGCACACACTTCCACGTCACACAATTCAACTCTACACATTTCCATTCCACACCACATAATTCAACAACAAACTGCATAATTCAAACCAACAACACAATTACACAACACACCACATGCCTCCAATCTACACCACAAAATTCCACATCATGCTACAATATTTAACAGCACACCACATAAGTATACTCCACTACATACCACTCCACAACACAAAATACCATTCCAGATAATCTCACTCCAAGACACACAATCCCACTCCATGACACACAAACCAACTCCACATAATTCCAGTACACTCAATACCACATAATTACTATCCACATAATTACACTGCACACTATGCCACAAATAATTCACTACACAGATCCAATCCACACAACACAATTCCACAACTAACAATTCCAATCCAAACCACATATGTCCACTTGGCACCACACACATTCACTTCACTCCAAACAGAAAACGCATAGGTAAAATACATTGAGCCACATGCATCAAAGTTAGGAATTGCGATTCCTAAATTGTGATTTTTAAGAAATCGCAATTTAGAAATCGCAATTCCTATGCATGTAGGAATCGCAAAAAAATTGAGATTCCTACACATTCTTATTTGCGACTCGCAAATTGCGAATCGCAAATAAGGAATTGCTTCCAATTCATTGCTATGGGCCTAGAGGCCCATAGGAATCAATGGAATAGATGCGCAATTTGCAGTACCAAATAGGTACTCGCAAATTATGATGTAATTTCAAGGTACAAGGGTGCCAAAAGGACACCCTGATGCACCCCTGAAATTAAAATTTAAAAAATGTTGCACACACACATGCCCCAAGGGCATGTATGTGTATAACATAGAACTTTGAAAAATGCACTTTTGTGCATTTTTCAAGTAATCGTAAATTACCATCAACTTTGAGTTGATGGTAATTTGCCTTTCTTAAATGAGAAATCACAATTTTTTTGTTGCATAGCATTTAGGGAATCGCAATTTGCGATTCCCTAAATGCAATCGCAATTTAAGTAATCGCAAATTTAGCAATTACTTAACTAGCGATTTTTGCATTTGGGATGATGCATCCCAAATGCAAAAATTGCAGTCGTAAAGGGCAGATTCTGCGGATCTGCCCCTTTGCGATCGCAATTTCCAATGATGCATGTGCCCCATAGTCCTTTACAACATCAATAGCTCTAACTCTCACAAATGCGAGACCAATTGCATTGCAAATGCTTGTTTACCTTCCTATGCGTCCCAGCAGATCCTGTTCCTGGAGCTGCAAACCTTTTCCTGCCCCAGTCAGCTCTGTGCTGCCTCGGCCCTTCTCAGATGAGCAGTACACTTTGGAGCAGGGGTCTCCAACCTTTTCTGTAGTGAGAGCTACTTCTGATCAGTGAAAATCGTTGTGAGCTACTAAAGGCTAGCAACTCACACATTTTTCCGAGAAACCTCCCACGCCCAGGTTCACTGACTATAAGCCTAATATGCTCATACTTTTATGTTTTGTATATATTTGGCATTGTTTTCACTTAGCATTGCCACCTGACCGGTTTGCCACCTGTATTTTAATGTCCAAGCCGGTACAAAAATAAAGTAAGATCACCTAAAGCCGGTATTTTTAGCGAGCCCTTTGTACATACTTCAAACAGCAAATATAAACAGAAAGCACTTTTAAATGTGTTCTAGTTAATACATTTACATGACTCCATTGGCTGATCTGATTGCTTATTTTGGCTTCCAGAAGTGCCCAGGCATGTGGTTTCCTATCAATGGTTGACACTGCAGTGTTCAGGGCCTGTGATTCCTTACTAGTACCTCACACCCTGCTGGGTGACCTATTTGGAGGTCTGCAAAAATGGAGCACTGTAACAGTCATCAGCTTCACAGGCACCCAAAGGGCAAAGGTGAGGTGTAATGACATAACTATGTACTGCAAATGCTTCCAAAACCCCAAGAACCGAACGTAGCGTCTGTGAGACTGCATGACTGACACATATTCATGTGTCCTGCAATTCCAAAGACTCCATTCAATCCCCCAGATACATGGCAGAGAGGATCTGGGTTAAAGTCAGCATTTTCAATCTTTTCTCAAACAAGAAGGTGTTAAGAGGATGAAGCGCTTCACCCTTTTTGGGGTCCAACAAATAGTAGGAGTAGCAGTAACACCCCTTGCCTTTTTCCACCTCTGTGACCCCCTCTATGGCCCCGTTTGCCAAAAAGGATTGATGCTCCTGCAGAAGAAAGGTGGCATGGCGTACATACAGTATGAAAGCAGGTGGGGCATTTTGGAGGTTGGAGGGCACTGGTGACAGAATGTGAAGAATAGAGTGTAACCTTTGAAAAATATCTGCAACACCCAGTGAGCCGATGTAATGGCCTTTCAGACAGGTAGGGAAAAAATGGATCTAACTCCCCACAGTGCGAGTATGATCATGGAGGAAGAAGTCAAAGGGGCTTATATGCACTTGAGGTAGATAAGAAGCAAGATTGTTGCCCTTGGTAATGTGTGAGACCTCCATCACCATTGCGCCTCCTTGAGCTGCGAAAGGGCTGAGCTGGGTGTTACACAAGTTGCGAGGGCTTTCTTTGATGGTAAGTGAGACCCAGCTAATAATATCTGCATTCCCAGTACTGCTGGTGGAACTACCGAGCTGCAGAAGCCAGACGCAAGACGCTAAGTCTTCTGGCTCAAGTTTACGTAAACTTGTAAAGCTGCTTTCAAGCGTTCCAAAACAGAATCAGCCTTTTTCACACCCTGCTGAGCCCGGGTCTGTGGTTCTTTACTGGCGTTTGACACTGCCTGAGAGGCTCGGGGCTTCGTGTCCCTTAGGGGTGCTGGTCACTTGGCTCACTGCGGACCACCTCTCCTGGCTAAAGGCTGCTAGGCCGCAGGGGCTGCCATGCCACAGGCCTGTATTTAAGTAGGGGCTGGTGTCCCTCTGAATCTCTCTCCTCAGCCCAGTAGCGGTCTTCTCATCCACCCCCTTAGCCTCCCCAGCCCCGCAGGCCGCACCTAACACCAAAGCCACCAGCAAGATGCACCGGCCTCTGCCATAAGTCCCATCACCAGCTCCTTGCTCACAGGAGGGCACAGGATTGCTCTGAATTACTCCCAGGCCCTATAAGGAGCCGGGCGCGCCGCGGTGCCTCTCACCTCTGCTCGGCCTCTCTCATGCAGACCGGGCAGAGTGATGACTTCTCCACAGTGCGGGCAGGAGGAGGAAAGAGGGCTGTTGTTTGGTTGACGGCGAGTTGTCCCAACAATAAGTGGAACAAGGGTGAGGGAGGGTCAGGAGTGGCAGGTGAGGTTGGAGGGGAAAACACTTTTTGAAGCCTTGGCAAGCGTGATTTGGCCCCAATGCAGCTGATGATTACTGCAGCTAAATGAGCCCTCGGCCTCCCCGGCCCCGCAGGCCTCAGCTAATACCACAGCCACCTGCAGGATACATGGGCCTCTGCCATAGGTGCTATCGCCATCTCCTCGCTTCTAGGAGGGTACAGGGTGGCTATAAATTACACGCACGCAGGCCTTGAGAGGAGCCAGCAGCTGCACCAGCACGAGTCTCTCACCTCTGCTTGGCCTGTCTCATGCAGACCGGGCAGAGCAATTGCTCTGTCTGAGGGCCCCAACCCCCATTCCTTTTCCGGCCGGGCTCTGACTGAAGAGAAACAATGTAACTTGTTACTTTGTTTGTCTTCAGTCCTGGGCCATGCGAGGAGCTCAGAGCAGGCTGCGCACTGCAGCTGCTTTAGAGCTCTCTCACAGCTCTCTACCGAAGAGCTGAGGGGGCCCCCTTCACCTACTGAAGACTGGGGGGCCCCCCGCACTGCAGGGGCTGCGGGGGTGTTTGTTACGCCCCTGGATGGGACGCAATACCAATGACAAAATAATGAAAATAAATCTAACTCAACATATTTTCTCTGCTGTACATCTTCAAGATACGTATATGTGGAGTTAGGAATAGTAAATCTATAATTCCCTATATGCACTTACCTTTCGACATTGATCCCTCAATATTATTGTACCATGATATTCTGGGGGCAAGGGGGTCAGTATTCAATTGTACAG
Source organism: Calotriton arnoldi (assembly GCA_963921515.1). Classification (NCBI taxonomy): domain Eukaryota; kingdom Metazoa; phylum Chordata; class Amphibia; order Caudata; family Salamandridae; genus Calotriton; species Calotriton arnoldi. The sequence goes on along the minus strand of CAWUFW010000075.1, from coordinate 1,614,796 downwards.
TCTTACTTGAGAACTAACAAGAAACTCCAGATCATTACCCTTCTCTGACCTAATTTGCAGTGTTTTTGTACTTTGACGCTGGACAAAGAAAACCAGCAGAAAGCAAGCGCATGGGCAGAAAGGTCAACTGTTTAAAAAGAAAATACCTTGAAATCAAGGAGAGGGGGCTCTAAATTCCAAAGGGATAGAGCACCCAGTAACTGTAAAGTTAAAAGAAATGTTCCCTTTGGATGGGACCTAAATTCAACAATTTATACTCCAACCATACTAATGTTTCACACATCCATACTTATCAACAATTAAGGCACTTATAAATCAGATACACTTCTTAATTAAATGGTTAATTTATTTAGCAAAAAAGATTTCTTTATACAATTTTCATATGACACACAAGTTTAGACACAAATATTAAAAAACATTAAAAACACAATAATCTAAAAATGGTGCTAAAAAGGAGAAAATATAAAGACACTGCACTATGTCTTTTACGTGTTAATTCGACCACACATATAAACAGCATAGAGCATGGGTCCAAATTCCCTGTCTGCAGTATAATGCTGAATTTTGCCAAATTTAACACACTTCTATTGTAGGCGTCGACGCGTTTCAGTGGTACATTCACAGTAGGACCACCTTCTTCAGGACAAATTTTTTTTTTATTCTCTCCTCATATAACAATCAACTTATATCACAAACCTATAATACAAATAAAACAAAAGACACGTGTGTCATTACTGGACATTGATCAATTATCAAAATTGAACAGCTTTCAACATGATTAATCTAATTCATTACCAATATACTTTCTACATCATCTCATTTACTTATCCCTGTCGGTTTTATAAGTGCTTCAATCGTCCATACATAAAATCATACATGTGAACCACTTGTATCCAAAAATATATACCACAGACATCCTCCAAATCACTCCAATTATATTTGCATTTTAAATGAAGAGAGACTCACCGGTGCAACTGCACTCAGTACACAATCGTTTCACGAGTCTCTTCCAACAGTGGTTTAAGATTATGTAACGTTTTTTCACACCATCTATAATGTTAGAGGACATTCATTACTCAATCTGAATCACCCAAATAATGATTTAATTTAAAAATAATGAAAAGAGACTCACCGGTGCAACTACACTCAGTGCTAGACTTTAAAGATCCTTTCAACTCGTAGTTGAGGTTGAAAAATAACTTTATTTCATGGAATCTACAATATCAAAGGACATCCGTTATTGCTTTCTTATGGCACACCATTTATATGTACCATCACATAAATGTTTGAGCATAGTCTATTGTCTCTATACATATTTTGGTCTCGAGTCTTTATAGTAAGAAGAGACTTGACTTAGGAGATTTAATATGCCTCCAAGAGGGTCAGCCATGCACGGTATTCTAAAGCCGAGTTACTTTTATTCTCAGTATCCTTCAAAAAAATTTTAAAAGAAGAGAACACTCAACCGGCATTCTAAAGCCGAGTTACTTTTATTCTCAGCATCCTTCAAAAATGTTTTAAAAGAAAGAGAACACTCCAACCGGCATAATGGAGGCTAAATCGCAACATATTGCTAACAAATATTCTAACCGTCCTCACCTATGGGAAGTTTCCTTTGCTTCTTAATGAAAAAGGGGAGTCGATTTCTGAAATAAAACACCGCCCTCGGTCGCGTTTCTATTTGCGGGTATCTGGGTTTTCCCGTAGATCCTACCAATAAGGTACCTCGTTCGTGGCTGCATATAATGAAAAAAACCTCACATTACCCTCAAAGGGAAGAGTCATTATGTATTTATTATAAATACCATCCTTTTTATCACGGTGTTTAAATACCGAGTCTCGATTTTAAAAGACCTCTCACCCCACCGTCATCTAATTTAACTAACCGTTCTAACATAACAGATTCTATCTATATTAAATACTGAGTTAGAATCTACTAAAGGGATCCCCAAGGTATTTCTAACCTATTAATTCCAACGAACCCACATTCCCTCGGGTTTATCCTCGATCGTACTTCGTGATTCAATTACCGGCATTGAGTTTTCCTTTTTTAAACGGTCCAATCACCTCCGTACGTCCAATTGACGTTACGCTCTCTCAACCTCTTCCGGCTCCTCTATTTTTTATATAAAAACGTAAACCACCAACAACTTTATTTAAATTACTCGCGTGTGGTCGCCATCTTGGAGTGCCCAAATTGTATAGTTACTTAATATATTTGCCTCATGAATATTCATCATTAGTAGATATCTTTTATAAAAACGGGATGCTAAGAATAATACACCTTATTATTTGATTATACTCCAACATACTCGTAATTTACACACAACCAAGTCACACTCGAGACCTCAGTAGTTATGATCCCTCACTTGGTGAATATTCATCAGGAGGTATAGTGGACATTAAAAAGATACTTTATATACATTGTGACAAGATCTATGTACACGTCAGTAATATAAGTAGGGGACTCGAAGATGGCCACCACGCGAGGGATCCGAACCACTGAGGTCTCGAGTGCGACTCTGTTCTGTGTAAATTAGTAAAATGTTAGAGCAGAGTCAAATGATAAGGTGTACTCTACTTAGGTATCCTGTTTCTACAAAAGATATTTACTAATGATGAATATTCACCAAGTGAGGGATCATAACTACTGAGGTCTCGAGTGTGACTTGGTTGTGTGTAAATTACGAGTATGTTGGAGTATAATCAAATAATAAGGTGTATTATTCTTAGCATCCCGTTTTTATAAAAGATATCTACTAATGATGAATATTCATGAGGCAAATATATTAAGTAACTATACAATTTGGGCACTCCAAGATGGCGACCACACGCGAGTAATTTAAATAAAGTTGTTGGTGGTTTACGTTTTTATATAAAAAAAATAGAGGAGCCGGAAGAGGTTGAGAGAGCGTAACGTCAATTGGACGTACGGAGGTGATTGGACCCAATAAAAAAGGAAAACTCAATGCCGGTAATTGAATCACGAAGTACGATCGAGGATAAACCCGAGGGAACGTGGGTTCGTTGGAATTAATAGGTTAGAAATACCTTGGGGATCCCTTTAGTAGATTCTAACTCAGTATTTAATATAGATAGAATCTGTTATGTTAGAACGGTTAGTTAAATTAGATGACGGTGGGGTGAGAGGTCTTTTAAAATCGAGACTCGGTATTTAAACACCGTGATAAATAGGATGGTATTTATAATAAATACATAATGACTCTTCCCTTTGAGGGTAATGTGAGGTTTTTTTCATTATATGCAGCCACGAACGAGGTACCTTATTGGTAGGATCTACGGGAAAACCCAGATACCCGCAAATAGAAACGCGACCGAGGGCGGTGTTTTATTTCAGAAATCGACTCCCCTCTTTCATTAAGAAGCAAAGGAAACTTCCCATAGGTGAGGACGGTTAGAATATTTGTTAGCAATATGTTGCGATTTAGCCTCCATTATGCCGGTTGGAGTGTTCTCTTTTCTTTTAAAACATTTTTTGAAGGATGCTGAGAATAAAAGTAACTCGGCTTTAGAATGCCGGTTGGAGTGTTCTCTTTTCTTTTAAAATTTTTTTTGAAGGATACTGAGAATAAAAGTAACTCGGCTTTAGAATACCGTGCATGGCTGACCCTCTTGGAGGCATATTAAATCTCCTAAGTCAAGTCTCTTCTTACTATAAAGACTCGAGACCAAAATATGTATAGAGACAATAGACTATGCTCAAACATTTATGTGATGGTACATATAAATGGTGTGCCATAAGAAAGCAATAACGGATGTCCTTTGATATTGTAGATTCCATGAAATAAAGTTATTTTTCAACCTCAACTACGAGTTGAAAGGATCTTTAAAGTCTAGCACTGAGTGTAGTTGCACCGGTGAGTCTCTTTTCATTATTTTTAAATTAAATCATTATTTGGGTGATTCAGATTGAGTAATGAATGTCCTCTAACATTATAGATGGTGTGAAAACGTTACATAATCTTAAACCACTGTTGGAAGAGACTCGTGAAACGATTGTGTACTGAGTGCAGTTGCACCGGTGAGTCTCTCTTCATTTAAAATGAAAATATAATTGGAGTGATTTGGAGGATGTCTGTGGTATATATTTTTGGATACAAGTGGTTCACATGTATGATTTTATGTATGGACGATTGAAGCACTTATAAAACCGACAGGGATAAGTAAATGAGATGATGTAGAAAGTATATTGGTAATGAATTAGATTAATCATGTTGAAAGCTGTTCAATTTTGATAATTGATCAATGTCCGAGTAATGACACACGTGTCTTTTTGTTTTATTTGTATTATAGGTTTGTGATATAAGTTGATTGTTATATGAGGAGAGAATAAAAAAAAAATGTGTCCTGAAGAAGGTGGTCCTACTGTGAGTTCTTATTCTTTGGGTTCTGTCGGTGAGAATGGAGCGGATCAAGTCTAGGGCAGTTCCCTGTATGCCGGCGTCGTGGACTCTGGCGGCTAGTGTGCGGTGGGAGACGGTCTCGAAGGCTGCTGAGAGGTCCAGTAGGATGAGTGCTGCAGTGTGGCCTTGGTCGAGGAGAGTGCGGATGTCGTCCGTGGTGGCTAGGAGGGTGGTCTCAGTGCTGTAGTTGCTGCAGAATCCAGATTGAGAAGTGTCGAGGATCGAGTTGGATTCTATGAAAGTCGTGAGCTGGATGTTGACGATCTTCTATGTGACTTAGTGGCGAAGGGGAGGAGGGAGATGGGTCGGTAGTTCTTGAGGTCTGTCAGGTCTGCGGAGGGCTTCTTGAGGAGGGATTTTACTTCTGCACATTTCCAGTCGTCAGGGAAGGTGCCTGTTAGGAGGGAGCAGTTGATTGTACGTCGTAATTCAGGTGCTATGGCGGGCGCGGCACTGTGGAGGATGTGCGGCGGGCAGGGGTCGGTGGGGGCTCCTGAGTAAATGCTCCTCATGGTCTTTGCGGTGTCTTCTGTGGTGACCGGGGTCCAGGCGGTAATGGTCGGCTGGATGGTGTTGCTGGTGTTGTGTCTGTGCCCTGGTTCTGTTCGTCGAAATTGTCGTAGAGGTTCTTAATCTTGTGGTGGAAAAAGGTGCAGAGTTTGTTGCAGAGATACTGGGAGGGAGAGACGTCCAAGGTTTCGCTGGGGGGGGTTTGGTGAATACTTGTATGATGCTGAAGAGTTCCTTTGGGTAGGGGGGTTGGAGAGGATTCTGTCCTGGATGAAGCTCCTTTCCGTGGCCCTGATGAGTTGGTGGTGTTCTGTCATGGCGGTCTTGTAGGCGGTGCGTGCTTCCGAGGTTTTGCCGCTCCTCCATGCTTTATCGAGTCGTCGGCACGTGCGCTTGGATTCTCGGAGGTCAGTGATGAACCAAGAGGCTTTCAAGGTGCGTTGTCTGTCGGAGTTGTGGACGGCGGCGAGCGTGTTTGCGCAGTCTGTGAGCCATCTGTGGAGTTCGTTGGCTGTAGAGTTGGCGCCGGTAGTGGTGGGAGGAGGAGTGCTGCTGAGGGCGGAGTTGAGGTGCTCTTCAGTGGTCTTGCTCCAGTTTCTGCATGGGGGGCATGGTGGAGGCTTGTGTGCGGTGGTCTTTGAGAAGGAGAAATGGACGCAGTGGTAGTCCGACCAGAGGGGTTCTGTGGTGTGGCTGTAGCGGATGTTGTTTCCTCCTGCGAAGATGGGGTCGCGGGTGTGTCCTGCCTTGTGGGTGGAGGAGGTGACGAGCTGCTGCAGTCCGGTGTTAGAGAGGTTGTCTAGGAGGGTGGTGGAGTTGGGGTCGCTGATGTTGTCGAAGTGGAAATTCAGGTCTCCGAGCAGTGCGTAGTCCATGGAGGCGAGGGCTTAGGGCGCAATGAGGTCTGCAATGGTGGTGGCGAACGGTGCACGAGGTCCGGGAGGTCTATAGGCAAGAGTTCTGCATAGAGCCGTTCTGGGGTTGGTCTGGATCTGAAAGTGGATGTGTTCCATGGGGGGCGAGGCTTCGTTCAAGCTTGTTGTTGTGAGTTGGAGGGAGTTTTTGTGTGTGATGGCAAGTCCACCTCCAGGGTGGTTGGGGCGGTCTTTCCTCTGGATCTTGTAACCGTCGGGGATGGCGGTTGCGATGTCGGGCACGGAGCTGGTGTTGGTTCAGGTCTCTGTGAGGAAGGCAACGTCGGGCAAGAGGGTGTTGAGGTCCCAGATTTCTACTGCGTGTCTGTGTAGGGAGCGAATGTTGAGGAGGATGCAGCTCAGGGGTTTGGGCTCGCTGGCGTCCGGTGGGTTGGCGGTAGCAGTAGGAGTCCGGAGGCGGGTGAAGGAGCGGCGGCAGTGTCGGCAGGAGAACTGGCCTTGGGTGGTGTTTGGCATCGACAGCTGGCAGTTGTTGTTTCTTCCGGGGTTGAGTGCATGGAGGGTTGCTGAGTTGTAGCGGTGGGAGGTCGGAGGACCAGGGTTCCTGGCACTGGTCGCGGTCGGGTCGGGGACAGGCTTGCATTTGGTGTGCCTTCGGCATGCCAGCGGCGCGTCCGCTGCACGTGCCACGCAGCCTCGCAGCGGCCACCATTAAGTAGGGGTCGGGGGAGGGATAGCAGCTGGGAGGCGGTAGCAGAAACAGGCAGGGGGGGAGGGGCCGCGGGGGCAGCAGCGGCGGGAAAAGGAAGCAAAGCGGCAGCAGTGCAAATAAGGCACACAAAAAAACTAGACAAGAAGGGACAAAGGCCCAAAGGCAACAAGGCAACAGGAGACAGAGGCACAAGAATAACCAGGCAACAGAGGCACAAAAAAAACACCAAGGAGCAAGAGACAAAAGGCACAAAATGGTCAACACGGTCAAATTAAAAACAGAAAGACAAAAACAGGGCAGAACAAGGTCAAATTAAAAACAGAAAGACAAGACAGGGCACAGACAGACAAAAGCTGGGCAGCAGACAGGAGGCTGGCCTGGCGGACCAGCAGAAGAGCAAGGCTCTCCCACTGGACCACCAGGGATGAGGTGCAGGCAGGAGCCTGCGGGTGGAGGAGGGCCGCGAACACCTTACCTAAGGCAGGGAGGTGCAGGGGGCAGCGGCACAACGACAGAGCTGCACGAGGGGAGAGCAGTTTCCCTGATCAGGAGGTCAGAGGTCTTGCTCACCCTGTCGCGCAGCGGCCGCCATTAAGTAGGGGGAAACATCCATTACAACGCAGTCATTACATCGCACTGCTTTTACAACGCAATTGTTACAACGCAACTGCCTTTACATCGCATGCCATTACAACGCATGTCACTACAATGCATGCCATTACAACGCATACCATTACAACGCATGCCATTACAACGCATTATAAGGTAAGTAATGGAGATTTTTTAGTTTTAGGGTGGGTATGGGTTTTGGGGTAGATGGGAATAGTAATTTTTATCCATACACTATCCAACACTTTCCCTACTGTTGCACTCACTGGAGTGGGAATAGTCATTTTTACCACTACGCTATCCAACACTTACCCTACTGTTGCACTCACTGGAGTGGGAATAGTAATTTTACCCCTACACTATCCAACACTTATCCTACTGTTGCCCTAAAAGTATTATGCGTTGTAATGGTATGCGTTGTAAAGGTATGCTTTGTAATAGAATGCATTGTAATGGTAGTTTTTAAAAATGTGTTGTAATGGCATGCGTTGTAAAATCATGCGATGTAATGGTAGTTGCGATGTAAAAACCGTGTTGTAAAAGCATGCGTTGTAATTGTTTGCTTTGTAACGTCATATATTCCAAAGTAGGGGACGGGGGGAGGGATAGCAGCTGGGAGGCGGGAGCGGGAACAGGCGGGGGAGGGGCTGCAGGGGCAGCAGTGGCGGAAAAAGGGAGCGATGCGGCAGCAGTGCAAATAAGGCACAAAAAACGAGGGAAAAAGGGAAAAAGGAAACAGGAGACAGAGGCACAAGAATAACCAGGCAACAGAGGCACAAAAAACACCAAGGAGCAAGAGACAAAAGGCACAAAGCGGTCAACACTGTAAAATTGAAAACAGAAAGACAAAAACAGGGCACAACACGGTCAAATTAAAAACAGAAAGAGAAGACAGGGCACAGACAGACAAAAGCAGGGCAGCATACAGGAGGCTGGCCGGGCGGACCACAAGAAGAGCAAGGCTCTACCACTGTACCACCAGGGATGAGGCGCAGGCAGGAGTCTGCGGGTGGAGGAGGGCCTAGAACACCTTACCTGAAGGCATGGAGGTGCAAGGGGCAGCGGCGCAATGTCAGAGCTGCGTGAGGGGAGAGCAGTATCCCTGACCAGGAGGTCAGAGGTCTTGCTTCCGTTCTACCACATTGGGAGTAATGAAGCGCGAGAACTAAGTCCAGATGGAAAGGACATTATTACTGCACGTTACTTTTGTATCTATCAATGATTTCTGTATAGTGCTACACGTTGCCTTTCGGCTGTTTCGGAGCGCTGTCATTGGTGCAACATAGTGTGCTGCTGGGTGGTCTCTAATGCGAAAAAACATGAGCCCACGGAGTTACACCCATTCAGAGGGGGACAGTCTTGTTCTACGAGTGTGCCCTTAGGACCAGAAAAAAGCATAAATATGGTCTTGCGATTGGAGATGAGTGCCTGCGTGGCAGCTGTTTTTGGATTCGAAAGCTTTACGCCTTGAGCATCTGATATCTGTACACAATGGTACATTCTGAAAGGTTTTTTGTCCCCCTGCTTTTCAAAGTTGGTGATCGAAAGTGGATTATTAGATTAGTAGTTGCAGATATGCATTTACCACTGGCAATAATACCACTGACACGATATAGGGCTCAGAATAGGTCCCAGAAAATTATTCCCATGTTCAACCCTTGGTAGCTTGGCTGCGAGCAGGCAGGCTTAACTTCAAAGACAGGTATGTACAGCATTTAAACACACCAATTCAGTAAATAATTAAGACACAACACACAATAAAAATCCAACACCAAGTTATAGAAATAGGAAAGATTTGTATCTTTAAACTGGCACCAAAATGAAAAGAATCCGCTGTAGGGAACCAGAGCTATGAATTTTTAAAGATTAGTCACTTTCTAGTGCAGAAACCAACAGTGCCACTTTTGGACATCTGGTTGCCTCTGACAGGGACACATTCACATTTAGCAATTATTCTGGAGGATTTCTCACCAGACTTGTGCAGCCTCCTCCAGCAGACTTGATCCTGCTAGAACTCCTATCTCTAGTTCCTCTTGTGGGTCCAAAGTGTCCTAAACACAATCCAAGGGTCTGGAATCTCCACGAGGGTCCTTCAAAGTTTGGGACTTCAGTTCCAACAATCCACTTGGACAAAACCCTTACAAATCCACTGCTAGTACTTCAGGCTGAGGATCCTTTGTGGTGATGGTCCAGGTGAGCTCTGTTAACCTGTAGCTTGCAGGGAGTCCACTCTTTAGTCCTTTTAAAGCAGGTTTGATCCACAGGGCTGTAGTTTCAGATGGTGCAAAAGGAGCAATCTTCAGAGTGCAGAGCCTGGTGAATGCACATCAAACTCTTCAGCGTGGGCCCTTCTTTTTCTCTTAGGTTTCAAAAAGCAGATCTGAAAGGCACTGCCCTCTCAGATACTTATTCAGTGTTCTCTGGGTCAAGCAGGAGGGCACTCCTGTCCAATGAGGTGCAGGGCACCACCCCAGCGCATGACCACTTCCTCCAAAGTGTGGCAAAACGATATTCGAGAAAACACTATTCTTCCAAATTCAATATGTCAGAAGTTTCAGCAGGGAGAGAAGAGCTGGCTAAACACACCCCTAGGATGGCTAATCTCCATAGTCTCTCCCCCTGGCATCTGCTCATTCCTTTCTTAAGCCTAGCATATGCTTGGGTTCAAAGAGGAGATTTGTAAATAAAACTGGTTTTTCTAGCTTGTCTCCTCCTTCCCTTGAAGAGCATTATTTACTACCCCTCCCCCTGGCTCTGGCATTCCTATGCTCAGCAACCTCTCCTCCCCGAAAGGCTTCCTAACCCCAGGGGTCATTTATCACCTCTTCAAAACAGCCAGGCTCACCCCCTTATCTCTGACCAATCAAGGCAGAGCAATAGAGGGCTGAATTTCAGCTTACAGACAAGAAAGTCTTATAACTTCTTGTCTGTACATTTTCGAAGAAATTCAACAATACCATATTGTTGGGTTTATCCATACCATTCTACTGAGTCCTTTAATCATAGTTTTCTGGCTTTTCTTTCTCCAGTTATTAACTAATAACCTTTTCCAATGTTAACCTATGGGCTGGGGATCTGAAATGGAAAAATGAACTGGACAATTTCTCCAATACCAGGGCCTATAAAACAGGTTTTATAAGGACCCTGCTTATACCTACAGGACCCCCAAACCCTGGAACACCTAGGAAAGATTTTAGGGGTTCGGAATATATCAAAATATTGCAGGTCCTCATTTCACAGTGCTCCTAGCACAAAAGTTGATTTTGGGAATCACTTTACTACAATGTGGGGAGTGAAATTTGCAAATTCACTAACCCCAGGGCATATAAAAACCTTTTTATAAGAATTCTCCTTATAAGTACCTGACCCCCAACCCCTGGGACACCTAGGGGAGACCCTGGAGGTACCTACCATGCCCAAACATTGTAGTTTATCCATGTTTAAGTGCCCCAAACACCAAAGTCGAGTTTGGGCACAATGTGCATTTTAAAGCAGTCCTGTAACACAGGGCTGCTTTTAAACTAACCTCAGGCTCCAGCAGTGCACACATGGAAGTACAGAAAAGGCAGCTGGCCTCTAAACTGCCCTGCCCTATTCTATACTAGGGACTTAAAGGTAGTTTCAATCCCCCTGCCCTATATGTACTAGGGCCATATAGGGGAGGTCATGCCAATCACAGGGGTACGCTAACACATAGGGCCCAATTACGATGCAGTTAGGAAAGCATTCCCACCTAGGGCCCGATTACGATGTGGTTAGGAAGGCCTCCTAACGGTATTTGCTCCTCCGAATCGGATCGGGAACGTGTCTTCCCGACCGAGGGCCCGATTATGATGCGGTTAGGAACATAGGCTTCCATTGAAGTCAATGGGAGTCCAACCAATATCTCCCGATCAGAGTGGGTCAGAAACCATTTCCAAACCGATTCAGTCGGGAAGATTTCCTAACCGCATCGTAATCGGGCCCATAGTGTACCATAGTGTATGTAGGTATTTTCACTGTATTCTACGTGTGTCTTCAGCATAGCACTGGCCCTGGGCATGGTTAGGCAGAGCCCAGGGTCAGTCAGAGTCAGTTACCACCAGTACCAGTGAGCAAAAAGTTGAGGGGTGCCCAGGGCACAGGATGACTTTGCAACAGTTGGGAATAACATTTTTAAGATTAAAAAATACCTGTTTCAACATAAGTATTTTTAGATAAGTAACATGCATTCTAAAATTTTAAAAGTGTGTCATTTTGATGTAATGCATACTTTTTTGTAGCTAGAAACAAATTGAAATGATAATGTATTTTTGCTCAAAAAGTTTTTTCAGATCAAACAGCAACATTAGACAATCATCATATTGCCATGAGCCCCTTCTGTAGACGGATCACCTTGTGTGGAGCAGGCTGCTGTCTACTTGGCACTCTTTGGGGCATATTTACGAGAGAAGTGGCGGAGCGTGGCGTTAGCCTCCTTAACTTAATGCAATGCTCTGCCACTTCTGAAACGCATGGCTGCACCGTATTCACAAGAATACGGTACAACCTTGCATTTCCCCCTGCACTGGCACTAATTTAGCTGCCTAGCGCCAACGCAGGCACCCTCGCACCATAGTGCAAGGATGTCTACGTTGCAGGGGAATGATTGTTTATGTGCAGAAAGGTGTCCCTTTCTGTACATAAACAAGCAGTAATGGCGCTTTATAACTTCTATGTGTGCTGCTTAATGCAGCACACATAGAAGCTGCAAAACGTCATTTTTTTCAATGATTGTTTATGTGCAGGAAGGTACACCTTACTGCAGATAAACAGTGGCCTTTTGCCGTTTCTATGTGTGCTGCACAACGCAGCACCCATGGAAACAGCAAAAACAAGAAGAAATAAAGCATTTCTCCTCCTTTCGCCTGTTTAAGACCAGGTTTTCCCTGGTTTTAATTTAGGAGCTGCATCCTATTTACGCCTCGCTTGTAAATAGGGGGCAGCGTCAAAATCAGTGGGTGTTGCGGTGGAACGCCCACCGCAGCACCCATTGCCCGCCCCTTTCACGCTACGTATAGCGTGAAAGGGGGCTTTATTTACAAGTCAGCGTTAAGCCACATTAAGTGGCTTAACGCTGCCTTGTAAATAAGGTGAAGCCCCTCGCTTCACCTGTCGGAAAAAGTGATGTTGTGGTGGCGATAGGGGCTTGTAAATATGCCCCTTTACGTTTTAGTTGTGCATTTTTACTCTCAATTTCGTTTGAGAATTCATTTGATTTTGGGCCATACAATGGACCTGGACTATTCTTACCGGTTCAGGGCTCCTAACCTTTTCATCTCCTCAGGCTTCATTGGAAAAAAGCATCTGCCATTAAGAACTGCTGCTGATACTCCTTTACACCCTGTCTCAGCTAAGATGCCATGGTCTGAATGGGTGCTCTGATTCGTTTGATAGTTCAAAATAAAATGTTATCATCAAAATACATAAAACAATCGCAATAAAATTTGAAATAAAAAATTTCAAAGTGACGCTGCCATATAAAGAATAAGTAGTAAATTTAAATATATATTTTATATATTATATATATATATATATATATATATATTTTATATATTATATATATATATATATATATATATATATATATATATATATATATATATATACCAAAGTTCATCAAAAATCCATGAAGTGTTACTACCCTGTAAAACTCAGCCTGTCCTACTATCTAGTAACTTTTGCCTAATTGTACCATACTATGTGCTAAAACTCAGACACCGCCACTACCACTATCTACCACTATCTATGAGGTATCACTTTTGCAAATTCTTTAGGCTTCTAATCTTTCTACTGAATTAAGAGATAGACACAAGGGCACTATCCACCTGCTTCTAGCTTTAGCGTTTCGGGGCAAACAAATAACAGATGTTTATCTGTTTCCATAGCAGTTTAACAATAGAAACAGAAATTTGACCTGTGGCTCATACCCTCTCATTGGGCAGTAAAGGCTGCTACTGGAAGTGTCCCATACCTGAACTGTAAGAACACTGAACGTGCATGGGCTGGTCGTATGAAATCTAAGAACTCCTCAGCCTTACTTGTAGATTTAAGGAGTAAGAAGACACTTGTCAGGCTGACTGTGGTGATCCAATGGTACCTGTGACTAGAACTTTTTTTGGGGCCATTTTTTAGGTCTCGCCTAGCGTTGCAGCGCGAATGCGCTGCCATCGCTTTGCGAGGCATGCAGTATATACTGTAGTGTGGAAGCTTTGTGGAAGCTCCGCCCACTCTCTGCCCATTGGCTTTTGTCTTAAATGCTGCCTTCCGATTGGTTTGAGGCTTGTTAGTCCCTCCTCATTCGTCATTTGTATCCTTCCACGGCTACCGGCCCCTTTACTTACAACAGTATTTTTCTTCCCCTGCCTTCCCCCCTCCCCTCCCGCAGTCCGTGACTTCTCAGACCACACCAGCCCCCCCACTCCCGTTCGTGCCTTCTTCCCACCGCACTTCCGATTCTAATGCAATAGGTCTCGCGTAAATGCGAGTCCTATTGCATTTTCAATGCTTGCTTATACAGTCCTTTCTGTGAGGTACGAGGCGGATTGGACATCCCGGCATGCCTCTGTTCGCACTTGCGTCTCGCTGGTTTTTTTAAAGAGCCGAAAGGACGTACCCTTTGCTTGTTTAGCTTAGGCTGGCGCATGCGCACTGCCTTTAGATCTGGTTTTTATGGCGTTGTGTTTAGTGTCCGTGCTTAGTGCGTCCAGGCATACTTCATGTTATAAAACACCAGAATGTTCGTTTAATACGTTAAAGCAAACAGTCTGGGTGCTTTTGATTTTATGATCCCTGCTCGGTGGGGGTTGGAGCTCTGTGTAGCCGCAGTTTCCTGGTACTTTTCTCCCATGCAGCGCTACAGGGCAGCGCCCCGCGCACACCGGGCCGAGCCGGACGGGGGTGGCCGGACGGGCTTCGTGCAGCCCCGGCCGCAGCCCGCGGGGTTGTCGCCCGTGCCAGCCACTTCGGCTTCCTCGCTGCTGCAGTCGCCCGTGGTGAGCAGGGGCGCCACCGTCCACATCCCGGCTGCCGGGGACAGCCGCTCGTCCCTCTTCTACCGGGTGCTGCTGCTGGACGGGACGGACGTCAGCGTGGACCTGCCGGTGAGTGCTTCCTCAGCCCCCGGGACTCGTCCAACAGGCTCAGCTGGGCAGAAAGTGAAGTTTCGCTTTCCCAACAGTCGGTCAGGTACAGCAGTGTCCCTTCCCAGCCCTCGCCCACCTGCAGGCTCCTCTGTACACACAAATATAAGTCTTTCTCCTTAATCCTTGTCATATACGTCTTCGTTTCCTCTCTCCGTTTCTCCTCTTGCTCACTTCCCTCCTCTTCCATTCTCTTCCAGAGCCGCCTTTGTGCCCCTCTCTTTAGAACGTGCCCTTCCCTTTCACCACCCAGTCTCTTCTGCCTTTCTACGGCATAGCCTGCCTTCCCCATTCCCCTTCACTTCCTCTCCCTTCTTTGTTGTCCCGTCTCTGTCCTTCACTTTTCCCGTTTCGCTTTTCATTTCTTTCTTCATGCAGCGCGTCTCCTCCTTTCTGTTCCGAATGTTAGCTCTGCCGTTTGTTGGTTGTTCTATTCCGCTCTGCTCTCTGCTGGTCTTGACTGTGCTTCCCTGCTCTGCTCTTCCCTGTTCTGTTCTGTTCTGTCCAGTTCTGTGCTGCCCTGTTCCATTCTGCCCTGTTCTGTTGGGCTCTGTTCTGTTGGACCTCTTCTGGGCTGCACTGCTCTGTTCTGCTGTGCACTGTTCTGTTCTGCCCTGTTCTGTTTTGCAATGTTCTGTTCTGTCCAGTTATGTGCTGCCCTGTTCTGTTGTGCACTGTTCTGTGCTGCCCTGCTCTATTTTGCATTGTTCTGTGCTGCCCTGTTCTGCCCACTTCTGTGCTGGCTTTTTCTGTTGGGCGCTGTTCCGTTCTATCCAGTTTTGCGCTGCCCTGTTCTGGCCACTTCTGTGCTGCGTTTTTGTGTTGGGCACTGTTCCCTCCTGCTCAGATGTTCTGCCCACTTCTGACTAGTGAGATGAAGAAACTGGGGGGAGGTCTCTCAAAGGGGCATGGCCAATCTAATAAAGGGCGTGGCTTAAAACACGTAAGCTAAAAATCTGTGCTTAGCATAGTGTGCCACACTACTGGTATTTTGCTGCTTCTGTCAGCATCCACATATATGATACAACAAGTAACATTACACCTACAACAAGCCAGGACTATTGGCTTTGTCAATGGCTGTTAGTTGCATATTACTAAGGACAATTGAAAAATGTACTGCTTCTCTGTGCTTGTTTTAATAGCATCATGGTGTTTGAGGCCACGTAATATCTAAGACTAGATTATTCTAATCGCACTGAACCAGTTATGGCATCCATTGGCATTCTAAAATATAGAATTTATACTCATTGTTTTCTTTGTCTGCATAGCTAAAACAATTTAAAAGGCCCCAAAAGCGAGACCGATTGCATTGCAAATGCTTGTTTTTTTACTAATTGCGCATCTCCTGGGTGAATGGAACAGGGCTCTTACCAAAATGTTTCCAAGCCCAGGTCGGTCCAGGCCCTTTTAGCTCTGCGAGGCATACTGTATCTGGTCGGGCGCTTAGACCATGCCCACCACTTGCCATTTGTTCCTTTGTCATCGTTTCTGAATTCCTTTCATCTTATTGGTAAAAGATTGCTCTTTGGCCCACCTTTGGGCGTGTTTTTCACTTTGTGGCGACTGCCCCTGCTACGTGTCCGCTTACAGTCTGATGTATTTTTCGTTTGTTTGGCGCAATCTTTTTTGCATAGAATTTGCCCCGTGCTGTGAATGCAGCTTCAACATGGCCGTGCTATATTTTTTACGCCTTATTGGTTACGGCCGCTTGGGCAGCACACAGCAGGCATTGGAAGCGTGTGGGGTGAACAGGGCAGCTTTACCAGCGCACATCAGCCGACCTCGGGTGTGCTGCTGTCTTCAGCGGAAGCTTGGCCCCTCTCCCCTCACACACCGGCCTCCCCCTCTGCTCTGCTGTGACTACTGGCAGCAGCTCGCCTTGCCATGGCCAGCATAGGACAGCAGTGGCAACGGCGATGCCCCTCTTTACAACAGTGGCATTTGCAGTAAGTCCCGCGGAGGAGCTCTCTGTACTTTTCCTCTTGTTCTTTCGAGTCACGCTGGGGAAACTTAAGCATTACAGTTGGAGGTGGGAAGGAGGTTGTCTGCACACCAGTCTACTTCACAACATAAATAAGCATTGACAATGCAATAGGTCTCGCATTTTCGAAACTTTGCCTGATGGTATTGTAAATGACAATACCTTTTATTATTGCAGGTTTTTAAAACACATAAATAAAAGGCATTGTCATTTACAATGCTAATAACTCAAAATCTCGCAAATACGAGACCTATTGCATTGCAAATGCTTTTTGTTTTTAAGACACTGTTTTTATTTTTAAAATTGCCTCATTTATAGCGCCGGGATGTGATGGACTCCTACTTTCACACTTTGGGTATAATAAACTCATAAAAAGTAAATGTTCCCAAAGAAGTTTCTAAAGTACACTTCTGAAAAAAGTACAGAGAGTGCCTGTACAATTTGGAGAGAACTTTAGGCAAACAAAAGAGCACAATCATGCAACCGGTGCTGCAGATATCAAGATTGGCACCTTTGTTGGCGACGATACTGAAAGAACCTGCGTGTGCTACCTAAAAGTCTCTTGTAACTTATGAAGCGTAATTGGAAGAAGCTAGCTGGCAGTCCTGAGCCCCACCAGTGACCAGAAGACCAGTCGGCCCCATCGTGGACGTGCCAGTTAGTGCTGGACTTGGGTGAGTGTCTCCATCATGTGGAGTTCCCCAAACAAGTAACAAGCCTAACAGCTAACAGCCTTGAGGAATAAGGTACATGACCGGTCGGCCCCAACCCGTGTGTGCCAGTTTCTGCTCTGTCTTCCTGCTGGAGCTGTGGCAATTCATGCTGTTTCCTAGAGGAGTCCCCATGTCTGTGTACAACTTATGGAAGAGGAGCCCACTGTGTGTCTCTCCTGTAAAGGAGTCCCGAACATAAAGAGGTGCAAACACAAAGAGTGCCAGTCAAGAGGTGCTGAGGGGAGGAGGAGTGTCTCGTGGCAGCGTCTCGTGGGAGACAGTTGCTGCGAGGAGAATTGACAGACCAGCAGCTGGAGTTGGTGGCTCTTCATTAGAAGCAATAAAGTTAATGAAAACTTACCAGTGTCCTGCTTCGTAACAAGTATCTTTTTCATGTTCTATATCTTTGGAATGGTAATGATAAATCCTCTTTACTGGTAAAGTTGGATTTAACATTACTATTTTAGAAATGCCACTTTTAGAATGTGGACATTTCTCTGCTCTTACAGCTCTGTGTGTCTGCAGCCTGTCTCTAATACACGTCTGGGGTGGGTGGCAGCTACACTTTGTGCATCCCCTCTCGACAGCCACAAACACAGGAAGGCTAGGTGTGTCTGAGTACCCATCTACATACGTCTGCATACTGATGGCACTTCCTGGCCAGGAAGGGAGGAAGGAGCTAACACTTACACTTCAATAGGTAGTGGCCTACCCCTACACAAAGGACTGATTACCCCCCACAGCTAGCCTGGCAGACAGGACTGGGTTGAAAGGGATGCTTGTGCACTTCAAAGCCACTCTTTGAAGTCT
Organism: Calotriton arnoldi; assembly: GCA_963921515.1. Lineage (NCBI taxonomy): Eukaryota > Metazoa > Chordata > Amphibia > Caudata > Salamandridae > Calotriton > Calotriton arnoldi. Next base: position 1,597,002 of record CAWUFW010000075.1, on the reverse strand, counting down.
CCCCCACTTCAAAGGCACATTTGGCTATAAGTACCGGGTCTCTGACCCTACAAAAGTAGTACACTTCTGGACCTGTGGCCACTCTACAAGGAGGAAGAGCTGTGGTGCTGCTAAAAGGACTGCTACATTGCCGGATCGCTGCTTTGCTGAACTCTGCCTTGCTGGACTCTGGCAGTGCTGAGCCGCCCTGCAGTCTGCTGTTTGACCAACTGGGTGAGACAGATTGGGCCCGCATCACTTGAACCCAGAGTGACTCCAAGGGCCTGCTGGCTTGCCTCCTGTTCCCAAGTCTCAGGGATATTAAAGACCTGAAACACCTGCATCTGCACCAGGACTCTAAAAGCTGTGAGTCTGCCCTGCCAAATGGTGCCATTCCAGTCCTGGACCCTTGGATGTGAGGCCCTAAGGTGCTCAACAACCCCCACTCACACATCTGCATCAAATTTGGTGACTCTCTGCCACATTGTGGGTCGGAACCAGCGCACTCTCGCTCTTACATGTAATGGACTCAGCGCATCACCGCAGTTACGTGGAAGACCCCTACACATCTCTTCCACAGCATGATCTATGCAGCCCTGTAGCACCGATATTGTCTGGATCAAAGGTACTTTTGTTCAGCAGACCAAGGAGGTCCCTGCTGCTGGCCCGCAAGCAATTGCGATTGGCCCAAACATTTGACTTTGCCCTGGCCTAGTGCGACCCAAAAACTCACTTAAGTGCTTATTGTCTCCACGCACTCTTCTGACTTTTGATTCCATACAACTTCGTACTTCAATATCTACTGAAAGGATTTGTATTGTTTTTGATCTTATTTTATTTATAAAATCCTAACCTAATTTTCTAACCTGGTGTGGAGTCTTTTTGTGGTGTTTTCACTGTGTTACTGTATGTGTTTTTGCACAATACTTTACACATTGCCTTCTAAGTTAAGCCTGCCTGCACTGGACCAAGCTACCAGAAGGTGAGCACAGGATAAATTAGGTTGTGTTGTGACTTACCCCAACACACTGATAAAAGCGTCCACTACCTACGAATCTAAGGTATGTATAAAATTAAAGGAAGCTGCAGTTATCTCTTAAAAGTACCCTTTTATCTGATCACTTCTAGCATAACAGCAAATCTTTAAAATTCCCCAAAAATAAAGACCAATGCATTTGTTTTACAGTTAAAAAGTACATGTAACAAAACTAAGGGTCTTATGTACAAAGTGTTTTAACAGTTGCAAACCCTCAGATTCGGTACATCTGAAGTTTGGCAACCCCTTAAACCCTTTTTGGAATGTACTAAACCCAATTAATGAGTAGGAAAAGATTTTCTGAATCGTTAAATGGGTTAAGCAAACAATAAGGCGTTGGCATTTGGAAGGGGTGTGTTTAGGGAGTCCCTTCCAAATTCTGACTTCTTATGAGTTGTATGAATGTTTTGCGACTAAAATCCGGTCACAAAACATTAATATTAAACCACCAACTCAAAGGAGTTGGTAAGCCATTCACAAACGGAAGGGGTCCCTAAATGTTTAACAAGAACATTTTCAGGAATAGGCTGTAGTCAATGGGACAACAGGCTAGCCCTAAAAAAGGTTTGTGTAACTTTTCTTTTTTTTTTAAAAACACATTCTGTATTCCTTTAAGGAAAATGGGCTGCTTTAAAAATAAAAGATTGCTTTATTTAAAAGCAATCACAGACATGGTAGTCTGTTGACCCCAGCAGGCCACCATCTCTGTGATTGTGGCCAATCATAGTGGGTTGAAATATACAGCCTACCTCATGCATATTAATGAGGAACGTTGAATTGCAACCTAGTACGATGCACAGGTACATAGGTCAGTTCACAAATTACCGATGCATTTGGTAGAAGTCGGTGCGCAAATTGCGACCACTTTTACCTAAAGCTACTCAACCTGGTACAGAAATCTTAAAGTAATTTAGCATTAATGTGCCTCGACACATAGCGGCCTAAATGTCTCTAGTCCAATATGTAAAGAGAATAATTTGTCAAAAAGTCACCTTTCTGCAGCCCTAACAACCTAGAGCTTAAAAAACATTAGATAAAAGTTAAAATTAGTCACAATAAATAGCAGTCACTCTTATTTGACAATGAAAAAATGAAAACAGATTACTAACTTTTTCCATACCTACAAAGTTGCATATTTTGCAAAGTTTTGAAGTGCTGGTGATGGACAGCACTTTTAAAACATCAGTGGCAGCTGCCTGGGAACGGGGATGGCGGGGCAGGGGTGGGAGAAGGGAAACAAAACATTAAAAAAACCTTTTAAAACCACTTACCTCCTCACGGCCGCCTCCATCTCTCCTCCGTCTTTGATTCCTGATGCGTCCCGGAAGCACACAGGCTCCCCTAAGCCAATCACAACGCTGCATTGCAGCGTTGTGATTGGTCTGAGCACCGTGGTTCGGCGCTCAGGCAGGAACGGGGAGGCTGTGCATGTTCCCCACCAGGCTGTGCAATACAGCCTGGTGGGGAGCATGCAAAGTCCGCATGACTGTTTGGCTGGCCCAAGACGGCTGGCCAAACATTCATGCGCACTAAGAGTGCCAGCAACCACTCCTCCCCCTGTGACCCCAGCCCCAGCCCCACCCGCCCTAACCCAGCCCAGTAGCAAAGAAAAATAAAATGATACTAATGAGGTTATTATCATGTTATTTTATTTTTTTCCCGCTCTGAGAGCAGTGGGGCGATGCTCCTCCGCCTTAGTGGAGGAGCCGCACCTGTAAAACATATGCAAAACCTTTCATACATATTTATATAGCCCATGGAAAATATTTTTTTAAAAAATTCTTTTGATTATGGTCTATTACGTAATAAACTATCCACAACCTACAATGAGTTCCTTTCCATGATACATCAGAAAATAAATAAATACACATCTAGGAAAATCATATCAGACTTAGACCTTTCCATGTTACAAACTATTTAAAAAATTAAGCCCAAAAACCCAACTCCAGAGATATTGCTTCCATTACATAAAATGTGTATTTGTAAAGCGCACGCTCAGCTGTAGGCATCTTGGGACTGAATAACAGATATTTATTGTTACCCAACGGTACTCATTTTATCAACCTCAGATGAATGAAAGGCTGAGTGGACCAGCTGGTATTTGAACCTGTGACCCTGAGGTCAAACACAGGCCCCTGCAGTGGACGCATTAGTCCACTGAGCCACCAGACCTGGCCTCATTATAGACAATCCATTTGGTAAATCCACTGAAAATGTCCCTTGTAGAAGACTACGTTACCAACACCATGTTACAACATGAGATAAAAAAGTGAATTGCTCTTGCGTTTGTACCACAAGCCGCAGTAGTTGAGCACTTCAAAATACTGTCCCAGACCCTATTTTTCCTCGAAAATGAAGAGAAGGTGCCACCTTTTTCCAGAACTGATGAATAGACCATCTACATATTTCTTGCACTTGTGTCCACCAAGGTTTCCAATTCCTGGGTAGAACTGCGACCAGAGCACAATGCAGGGTGAGCCGAAAGACAACAACACAGTTGAAGGGTGGCACAGTTCACTTCAGGTAACCACTCCAAAGGTCACCCCAGATTGTAGGCATTATTTAAATCCTGCAGAAACAGCAGAGTTCATAGACAATACATCTAGCACAATCATTGGCAAGTACACTAAATCCTAAAGCAAGTAAATTGCCACCACAAATATGCAGTAGTTGTTCACAATGTAAGGTGCTTGAACTACTTGACAATGATTTCCTACAACCTGGAATACCAAAATGTAACATTTACTAAGGGTCTAAGTTTTGTTTTAAAACAAAGCAGCAGAAATACATCTCTTCCATACACCAAAAGTAAATTATTCAAATACTATATGGTTAAAGCTGTCTTGTGGTTTATGGCCTCCTGGCCTGCCTTGCTACGTTGTCTTGGGCCTGGCTGCCATGATGCCTTTCTTTGCGCACGGTACTCTGAGCCGTTGTTCTATCGACCTCTGCTCCTGCCAAGTTATTTTAGAACTGTCTGCATTTTCTGTCTCTCACCTTTTCTCCTGTTCCCTTTGGGCTCACTCTGCACGACATGCACAAGGTCGAAAAACAACGTCCCTTGTTCTTGCTGATCTGGCCAGTCCCTCGCACCTAGACATAACACTATGTACAGCTGCCATGGAGAAATTGGTGTGCTTTTAATATGGCGGTTTTCCCGCTTAGGAGGCACTTGGAGAAAAACCTTTCCAGGGAGAAGAGCTGTGATTGTCTGCTGATGTAGTCTTTGCATCTAGAGACTGAGGTATGGGGGTTCGCTAGTCAAAACCCAGAGGTCTTCTATTTTTATAATAAACTAACTTCTAGCACGGGGAGGGTGGTAAGGTCATTTAGCCCTATAGCCACTGCTTTATGAAATGCTTTCCCGTTTGTATTCTATGGAGTTGTAACAATGCTGATTATATTATTCTTATGCATTATGCTGATAGTACTGACACGTGTACTGTATCTTAGAGCACGTAAGTTGAAATAAACATTTTAACCTATACTGTGTCTCTTCTTATGCACGTTATGGACAGGTACGAGTGAGTGACGAAAGAGTGTTCTTGCTTTTGCGAGTCCTGAGAGAGAGATACCGTGTTCTGGGTTGTCTAATCATTGGTACATTGTTGCTAATGGGGCGCTAAGGCTAGTTGGGTTGGGGTTTTAGGTGTTAAGGTTTATGTTTGGCTCACCACTATATTCCGAGGTCCTATTATCCTGTGCGTAGCTCTGTGTGTGCAGAATCCCTATAACAGGCGCCCAACGCGGATGCAAGACATCACAGGTTGCACGCAAGTGAAATACGCAAAGCGAAAAGAGAGGTTATAGGACACACTCAGTGTCGCCAATGGTAGAACGCCGAAACCAGCGAGGAGGTTATGCTCACATCCGCCCGGGAGACATTCATTCTCCAGGTGGCAAGTACACACAGTGAAATACAGGCCCTTTTGAACACTAACCTCCCACAACATTTCGGTGAATTGATTCACCGTATTTTTAATGCTTCTCGCACTGAAGGTCTGGTACACTTTTTTAAGGTTGTGGGATCCGGCCTTGTGTCCACTTTCCAAACTATTTTTGGTGTGATACCGGCATTTATTCATTCAATTTTTTCCAGCGTCTTTGGTGGCTTCCCATTAATCCTCGCTTTGGCGGCTGGTGTACTACTGTTGGTCTGTTTTCTCCGCAATGGCTGCTCCCCAATGGGCCCTTCTCGACCGAGGTCGCCTCCTCCTGCTCCGTGAGCGCCTCCTCGCTGGTTTCGGCGTTCTACCATTGGCGACACTGAGTGTGTCCTATAACCTCTCTTTTCGCTTTGCGTATTTCACTTGCGTGCAACCTGTGAGGTCTTGCATCCGCTGTCCTTTCACCTGGACCATGGATTATTGCCTCTCCAATACGTCGTTGTCTGTTCCGGATTTTGTTCGGTTGGTGGGTCCCTTAGAGGCCCATGAACGGGACTGTTCCGCTGCAGGCTGCATGACGCGTGCAATGGGATTTTGGCGCAATGGGATATCTGGGCGGCTGCTCAGAATCTCCTACAACAAAGTTATGTGGAGTATCACGCAAGTTGTCCCGCATTGCTATTGGATGCTCCCTCCTGCGAGGAGCATTCCTGCTGCTTTGATTTAATGGACTGGATGGCTCGATGTTTTCTGACGATTCCAATGATGTCCTCTTGGAAGGTATAGCGTTTTTCTGCACTTCCACGCTGTTGGATTGATATGGCCTTCACTGACTGTGAACTGCCTCACTGTTTTTTTTTTTTTTCTCCTCCCCTTATGTTTTTATTTTTTCTGCCCCTCTCCTATTCGTTGTCCTTCATGGGGACGTCTTCCACTGTGGACGTTTTTGTTCTGCACGGTCAATTTGAACTCTGTCTTCGTCCTTTGTCTTGGCCGATGGACTGTCCAGGGGAGGGTGTCTTGTGGTTTATGGCCTCCTGGCCTGCCTTGCTACGTTGTCTTGGGCCTGGATGCCATGATGCCTTTCTTTGCGCACGGTACTCTGAGCCGTTGTTCTATCGACCTCTGCTCCTGCCAAGTTATTTTAGAACTGTCTGCATTTTCTGTCTCTCACCTTTTCTCCTGTTCCCTTTGGGCTCACTCTGCACGACATGCACAAGGTCGAAAAACAACGTCCCTTGTTCTTGCTGATCTGGCCAGTCCCTCGCACCTAGACATAACACTATGTACAGCTGCCATGGAGAAATTGGTGTGCTTTTAATATGGCGGTTTTCCCGCTTAGGAGGCACTTGGAGAAAAACCTTTCCAGGGAGAAGAGCTGTGATTGTCTGCTGATGTAGTCTTTGCATCTAGAGACTGAGGTATGGGGGTTCGCTAGTCAAAGCCCAGAGGTCTTCTATTTTTATAATAAACTAGCTTCTAGCACGGGGAGGGTGGTAAGGTCATTTAGCCCTATAGCCACTGCTTTATGAAATGCTTTCCCCGTTTGTATTCTATGGAGTTGTAACAATGCTGATTATATTATTCTTATGCATTATGCTGATAATACTGACACGTGTACTGTATCTTAGAGCACGTAAGTTGAAATAAACATTTTAACCTATACTGTGTCTCTTCTTACGCACGTTGTGGACAGGTACGAGTGAGTGACGAAAGAGTGTTCTTGCTTCTGCGAGTCCTGAGAGAGAGATACCGTGTTCTGGGTTGTCTAATCATTGGTACATTGTTGCTAATGGGACGCTAAGGCTAGTTGGGTTGGGGTTTTAGGTGCTAAGGTTTATGTTTGGCTCACCACTATATTCCGAGGTCCTATTATCCTGTGCGTAGCTCTGTGTGTGCAGAATCCCTATAACAAAGCATAACCGTTGCTGTTTCCAGCATGGCAACCATTCAATCCACAGAGAACAAATAAAAATGATAATGTTAAAAAAGAATTGTGCTTAAATAAACCCAGTTATAAAATGAACAAATCCATTTACTTAATTCAGCAAAAAACAAAATTTTGCAAACCCAAACTTTGATGGGAAGGCTCACGTTTTAGGTGTAGTTGAGGGCGGGGGCCTCCCCGTTCCCATTCTTTTTTACATGTTCTTTTTTATCACTGAGCAGAATGCAAACCTAAAGATTATAGGGAGTCAAGAAATGTTTTTTTTTGGTGGGCGGTGGGCAGAAACCTCCTTTACTGGAAAAATAAATCTCCATTAAATAAATGCAATAATGGGTCTGATTTGAACGGTTTCCTTTACCTATGAAGAAAATATGCCCCATAAATATGCAATAAATGCTCTATACACCTTCCGCTCCGGGAAACACACCCAACTCCAAACTAGTCCATCTGCATACACTCTCGGGTTACCATTAGAATACAATAAAAACACAATACAAAAAATATAACAAAAATTCCAATAAATCAAAATTTATAAGAATACATTTAAAGAATAAATTCATTTACGCCCTGGCCCACTCCAATAACTAAAAGAATTGTTGTTTCCCTATTTTTGTTTTAAAAAATAAGTTTGTAATTTATTTTTATTTATTTGCAAAGTTTTATATAGCGCTGGCTAGACCCGTAGGTATCAAAGCGCTTTACATGAGGATCAGCAAGTTAAAGATTACATAATTACTTCAGTTACAGATTCCAAGAATAGACATCAGAGAAAGACAGAGGGAAGGAAACATAACAGGGAGGCGAGGAAAAACAATGTCATATGTCCGGCTGGGTAGGTGACGGCCGAGGGGGTGAACCAGGGCCAAACTCCTCTATAGCTGCATAGGACAGCTCCACTGGGCATCGGCCAAGGTTGTTCGGACTCCGCGGTGAAAACAGGCAGTTGAAAAGCATGCTATTACACGATAACATAAGTTATTTTTGCGTTACGTAGCAAAGACAAAACGTCTTATGTGGAATGGAAGGTAGAGGGGGAAAGGTAAACAGGGGAGAAAGGAATGCAGATAGCGTCAGGCAGACCAGAGGGGGGAAGGGACTTCAGGGGAAACAGACAGTCAAAGTGAAAGATAGACAAGACCGTGAAGCACCGTTAAAAACAATGTCCGATGTCCGGCTGGGTAGGTGACGGCCGAAGGGGTGAACCATGGCCAGACTCCTCTATAGCTGCATAGGACAGCTCCACCGGGTAACGGCCAATGGTACTTGGGTTCAGCGGTAATTACAAACAGATTCGGATTTTCGCACATGGTATAACAAGGATAACAGATTTGCATGGTTACGTTAGTTAACAGTTGCATAATCAAACATAGGAGATCAAGACTCCAGTAGAGGAAGGAGGGAATAAGGGAGGGGAGAAGAAAAACAGGGGTCAGGGAAGCAGATCAGTTCTGGTAGACCGGCAATGGAGGAAAAGTGTCTCATGGGGGCCCAAAAGTTAGAGCAAGCGGGACCAAAACCCAGGTGGGGCCACATAGATACTCGGTCCATTGCCAATAACAAACACCATGCAGGGTCATCTCGGCACCTAATTTGAGATTGTTTGTCAGCCCCCAATTGTCAGCTCCCACAGTCTCACCGGCAGCCGATTAAGTCAAGGTGAGGGGGTCATCCAGCGGCACAGGTTTGGTGTTTCCGGGCCACTCCTAACCAGCACAGAACAGTTGTGTGCAGCCACACTCAGGAGCTGCCCTAACGGTCCCCGTGCAGTGTCAGTGCCACCTCAAAAGGACCTTTTCGCATGGAGTTCCAGCCTGTAAGGCAAGCATGCACCCCCCCAGGCAGCGCTGCCGAGAGGAAAATGTCTGGTGCCTGCTTTCAGTGCTGGCCGCACCCGGGGGGGAGGGGGGGGCGGGGGGGGAATTACCTCACCTCCGACAGCGGAATGCCACCGAATGATGCCTCCGAGTCCCCCACAACCAGTAATCTAACCTCTTTTACGCAGTCTACGGTGGCAGTTTTACATCTGTTGACTCAAATGGCCACCTCACAACCACATGCAATGTGAAACTGTCAGGAAAAGGCAGGCATAGGAGCCTTCAAGTTTAATATTTAGGCTCAAGAAACCCACAATAAAAAACAAATGTAATACAATGTTTTTCCCCTATTGGCCTACATGCACTACAACTCCCATGATTCATTGCGAACAGCTCAAACAGTCATGAGGGGGAGTAACTATAAATAGAGTACTTGGCGCTACAGTGCCGGCTGCAAGATGGCCGCCACTTATTAAGGCTCTGCAGGCTGGATCGCAAATCCACCAGTTATTCAGCAGTTCAGGGGCCCATCGTGGCTGGTAAACTTGTGTGTGTGCTCCCTAATAAACGTAGCTGCCATCAACCCGCAGCTAGCCGCATTCTGACGACTCCTGGAGTATAGCAGAACCGCCTGTCTGGGGACTGCTTGAAGGAAGAAAATGGCGGCCCCGGCCTGAGTGGAGCGAGAGCTGGAGTGCCTGGCCCTGATTTTGCGGAGTGCGGCATACCAGGCGGCCCTGCTGTGACATGAGGGGCCTAGAATTGTAGCTGATGCAGCTGGGGTCCTGTGGGGGCCTTGGATTTATGTAGCGCCACCAAACGGCGGGCTCCGCTTTGAGCCGTGGTGCCGCGCACCGAGAGGAGGACCCGAAGTCGGCCTGGACCCTCCGCCGTGCGGCCCGGGCAGGTGAGGAGCGATCAGCCGGGAGCTCGCCCGGTGGAGGTGCTGCATGATCTGCCGGGAGGTGGACTGTGGGGTTTGGCCGGCCCGGGGGACTGTGTGGTGGCGACTGGGCCTGAGAGACTCACTCTCAGCCCGACCGGGCCGGCGCGCTTGCTCCTGACTGGCACTGAGGCTGTTGCGGCCTGTGGGGGGCCTGCGGGAACCTGGTGCGGTGTGGCGGCGCTGCACGTAGGCGGGCGCTGTGGCCGTGGGGACCATGAGGCCTGCCTTTACCGGTGAACTCCTGTCGTTTGCCGCGGGAGGCGGTGCTGACTTCGATTTGGAGCCCCCTGAGCTATGAACTGCCCGGCGGTCTTGGGGGAGTGCCGCGGTGGAGGAATAGGATCCTTGGGGCTGCACCGGTTCCCTGCTGGACGGCCCTCTGTGGCATACACTTGGCCAACATCGGGAGCGAGTGTCTGCTTCCCCTGGAGCTGCGCTGTCTGGTGGTAAACGAAGGCCCTGTTTAGGCCTCGCTGACTGGAGCCCTGCTGTTGAGACTGCCCACTCCCCCTCCTGAAATAAGGCGCGCGGCCCCCATGGGGTCCGGGAGCTGTTGGAGCCCGACACTGTCTGCCCTCTGGGGGAGGGTCCCCTGGCCACCTGGGGCCTGAGGACTGACTGTACTGGTGCCTCGGGGCAGGCGGGGATGGCGTTGGGACGAGGCGCTTACTCCTGGGTGGACGGTCTTACGGTGACCGGGAAGCAGGGCCCCGGTAGGACTTATGGCTGCAGGGACAAAATAGGCAACGCTGTGCAACACGAGGGACGCTGTTGGTGCGTGCAGTGTGTTGAAAGTTGCAGTCTACGGGTCCTGGCCTTTGGGGGGGTGCGGGAACTCCCCCCCCTAGTAAGAAGTGTCTGTGTGCACCTGCGTTAGCGCCATCCTGAACCTGGACTGACGGGAACCGGACGGTTACGCTTAGGGGGTGGCCATCTCTGGCTGCACTGCCGGGCCGTTTGCCATGAGAAAAGGCGGACGCGCGGCAGCCTAAAATCTCATTTGACCAGCAGAAAACTTCAAAAGGTGCCACCCCCACGGTGGAAGAACAAACCAAAGTGCCCATGGCCTCGGCGGCTACCCCTGAGCCCAACATTCGTGAAATGTTTGCGGATTTGAAACACTCTCTCTCTGCCATCGACCTGGAGATCGACTCGATGTCAGACCGCCTGTACCGGCTCCAAGATAAGGTGTCGAATCATGATGAGCGTATCATGGAAGTCGAACAGTGCACATCCACGCTGGAAGATGAAGGAGCGACAACCCGGGAGAAGCTGCTCTGCATGGAGAAGGTGTTGGAGGTAATCAGAAACAAGAACGAGGACCTTGAAGCAAGGTCTCGACGCAATAATCTGCGCATTCTTGTAATCCCGGAGACCACTGCAATGTCCCGAGTTGAGGACTATATCGAGGAAATGTTGCGCTCCCTCTTTGGCGAGGCCTTATTGGCGATGTATATTGTGAAGCGTGCTCATCGGTCCCTTGGCCCGAGGCCTCCCCCGGGCGCCCTGGCCCGCCCTATCATTGCGAGACTCTTAAACTATAAGGACCGCGATACTGTGTTGCGAAAGGCTCGTGATCAGCAAGAAATCAGGTACCAGGGTAACCTGATCTCCTTCTTCCCCGATTTTACCTTGTCTGTACAGGCCGCTCATCGAGAATTTGTACCGGTCAAAAGACTGTTGCAGCAACAAGACATTAAGTACTCTCTGTTATATCCAGCGAAACTCCGAATCTTCCACTCTAGCAAGACATCTTTCTTTACAGATCCCAAGCTCGCTGCTAAATTTGCACGTAGCCTCAAGCGTTCGAGGTCGGAGGCCCCCGTGAATAAGGGTCAAATGGTAGAGGACTCCCTGAATGAGAACGATTAAACAAGTCTGCTTGTGCTCAGTAATGTAAAATTTATGGGGGGAAACTTCTGCGCCTGGTTGGTTTGCTATATGCCCTGGACCTTCTGGGATCGGTGACTTTCGGAGCTCATGTGGCAGCTGGCGCTGAACTGGGTCACCTGACTGCCTTTCTTTGTGGCCCCAGGGAGGGTTTTTGATCCAGCCACCCAACTCTCAAATGTTGGGCAACGCTGTGCCCTTCTGGCGCCACCCCCTGGGATGAGTCCCATGTTAAAGTTTATTGTTGGCCTCTTCTGGCCTTGTGTGGGTGGGGTGGATGCTCTTCGGCCAAGTTGGGTGGCCGCAGTGGGTGGGGGGTGGGACGTTGGGATGGCGGGTAAGCTACCTGGGTTGGGTTGTTTCTCTCTCTATGTGATTTCTCTTCTTTCTCCTTTTTCCTCCCTCTCTCTGGTCCTGAGTCCGCAACTGCTGGCTTCTGTTCCCCCCCTGGGCACGCATGGATGCATGGGTAAGCGGAGATGACTGTGCCTACTGACAAGACATGCACGCTAAAAGCGGTAACCTGGAATGTGAGAGGCCTGAATGATGGTAGAAAGATGCGGTTAGTGGCAGCGTTTCTTAACCGCTATGGGGCAGACATCTGCTTTTTACAGGAGCTGCATCTGATGGGAGCCTCCTGTTCGCGCCTGCGAGCGGGTTGGATGGGTGAAAAGTTTGTAGCAGGTTATTCTAACTACGCCAGGGGCACAGCCATCATTCTCAGAAATGGCCTCCCTTGGCAGACGCGCACTGCAATATGCGATCCCCAGGGTCGCTATGTGATAGTGGTGGGGGTTCTTGACTGTCGCCCAGTGAGACTCATATCCATATATGGCCCCAATACAGATGACCCCAAGTTTTTTAGTGAGGTGTGGCGATTGGCGTACTCCCTAGGCCCCAGGGCGGTGATATGGGGAGGTGATTTCAATGTGGTTCTCAACTCCGATTATGATAGGTCAGGCGGTCCGCGCCGGCCTCACCGTCGAGCTGCGGCGCAACTGCAGGTCCTTATGGAGGACCAGGATCTGATAGATGTCTGGCGCCGCCAACACCAATCCATCCGCGAGGGGACTTGCATTTCCTCTGTGGGCCCCTCGTGGTCTAGAATTGACTACTGGTTCATATCCTGTGACGTGGACTCATGGGTTAAGCACTGTGCCCATCTTGCTCGAACCCTATCGGATCATGCTCCAGTATTGTTAGAATTTATCTTACCGGAAGTGCCGAGTAGAGCCTTCAGCTGGAGACATCCCGCTGGTGCCCTCTGGGACCAGGTGTTCCGCAAGGAGATTGGATCCGCCATATTGGAATACTTTGACACCAACGTCAGCTCTGTGGACTCCCCGTCCACAGTATGGGAGGCGTTTAAGGCAGTCATCAGGGGCAAGTGTATGCCAAACAAACTGGTGTACTACGTTCATTGCGGAACGATCTGCGGCGGCTAGAGAGAGAGATTCGTGCACTTGAATCGGAATTTTTGGAGTCCAATCAGCTCACGACCCTTGGGCAGATCAAGGCTAAGATAGCGGAGTTTGAGGAGGCTGCGCACAGAGAAACGCACTTCCTGGGTCAGGAGGCGCGCGCTCACCAATATGGGGAGGGCGACCGGGCTGGCAAAACCCTTGCGGGTCTCCTTAAAAAACCTTGTGCTAATGATTACATCTGTGAGTTGCGTACGGACGAGGACTTGGTGGTGATTGGGCAGGAAGCTGTCCAGACCGAAGTGACTCATTATTACTCTTCATTGTATGCGGCACGACAATTGGAGGCACCTCCGGACCTGCTCCCCTTCTTCGAGTCCATTGAGCTAGTGTGGCTCAGTGATGCCCACTGTAAATACCTTGACGAGCCGTACACGGAGGAGGAGGTGATTGGGTCCATGCCTGGGGATAAGGCACCGGGGTTGGACAGCCTCACCCCTGCCTTCTACGAGGAGTATGCGCCGCTTCTCGCACCTCACCTCCTCAATATGTATGAGGACTCACTCGAGCAGGGCGTTCTCCCCCTCTCCCTCCGTGAAGCACTCATCGTGACCATCATTAAGCCAGATAAGGACCCGCTACTCTGTGATTCTTACAGGCCTCTATCAATGATCAACATAGACAATAAAATCCTTGCTAAGCTGTTGGCTGAGCGGCTGCTTCCACTGCTTCCTACGATACTCAGGCCCGACCAATGTGGTTTCGTTCCTGGTAGGAGCACTGCCCATAATCTCCGCACTCTCTTTGCGGTGATGCAGGAAGTGGATCCCTCCCTCTCCGCTGCTTTTTTGGACGCCACAAAGGCGTTCGATACGTTGGAGTGACCTTATTTGTTTTCGCTCCTCGCCCGCATTGGTATGAGTCCTGCCGTCCTTAAAAAGATTGCGTTACTATATACTTGCCCGACAGCCAGGCTGCGAATCAACGGGGTCATTTCCCCTCGAGTTGCAGTGGCCCATGGCACAAGGCAGGGGTGTCCGCTTTCGCCCCTCCTCTTTGCCATAGCCATAGAACCGCTGGCGGCCAGACTGCGGCAGCATCATGCCCGGAGGGGGCTCGAATTCACGCCCAGGGTAATCCTTGAGTCTATGTATGCAGACGATGTGACTCTTTACGTCAACAATCCGACAACTAACCTTGACCCCCTTATACGCGAAATCACCATATTTGGCGGCCTTTCAGGTTTTAATGTCAACTGGGGGAAATCTACTATCTTTCCTCTCACTGCTCCTACGGTCTTGTTTCAGTCAGAATTCCCGCTTAAAGGGGCGGACTCTCCTGTGAAGTACCTTGGGATTTGGATCAGTAGGGATCAAGAGGAGCTGTGGAGGTATAACTACGGCAGGCTCATGGACTGGTTGGAAAGCCGCTTGCCCCGCTGGAGAGCTCTTCCCCTCTACCTGGCCGGCCGGCCGGCCGGCCGGATCGCCGTTGCTAAAATGGTGGTCCTGCCGAAATTTTTATATGTTTTTGTAAATCTCCCGCTTCCGCTCCCCCTTACCTCTAAGTTCAAGAGGAGACTTCGCTCAAATTTGATATCTCTTGCATGGGCGGGTGGGCATCCTCGGGTGGCTTGGGAGACTTTTACGCTTCCGTTCGAGCAGGGCGGTCTGGGAGCGCCTGATATGGAATTGTACCATAGCTGCTCGCAGGCCCAATTCGGGTTCCATTGGGTATTGTTCTGTTCTGCTGGGGCGATGGTATATTTTAATTCCTGTTTACCGATATACTGAACCTCCTGCATTTTTAAATTTTGAAGGGGACAGCTTTTGCTTTTAATGTTTCTACCGTTTTAATTGTTTTTATTATCTTACTGACTCGGCACTTTACCTTGCTGTTTGCACATCCCTCTGCCCCTCCCCGGTCCGCCGCGGCACGAGCCGTTTGTAGCGGAGGGAGGGACACAGGTAGTGATTTCATTTCCGGGGCACTACTTCCGCCCGGTTAGCGCTCTAGACTTCAGCATCGCCTATTTAGGGGCGAGCTGGAGCGAACGCGCGCAGCGGACGCGCGCCAAAGGCGCGCCTAAGGCAAGCCCGTCTGCGCCCGTCCGCGCCTTGAACGAGCCCAGAGCCAGGATTCCTGGTTCACAAAATACTTTGAAGCATAGAACTACTTATTCAAGGGAGAGTCTTCTCTTGCTCGGTCAGCAAAGGGGTAAGAACTGCCATCAATATACGGGTGAAGAATTACTTAGAACTGATAACCCTTACTGTATGGAATGCTCAAATAAATTTCTTAAATGTTGCAGGGACAAACCAAAACTTGATAGAAGTCCCATCAAGATTAAGAAAATAAAACCAGAACTAAAATTAGCACTTATCAATGCTAGGTCCCTGACTAAACACAAATATGAGATTGCGGATTTTATCCTAGATAATAAGCTGGATGTTTTGTTTGTTACAGAAACCTGGGGTGGGGAATCATCCGGCCCTGATTTTAATATTGCGGTGCCTGGTGGCTACACAGTATTCAGGCATGATAGACCAATCAAAAAAGGGGGTGGACTTGCACTAATTCACAGAAGTGAACTTATAGTTCATTGTTCAATTCTTCCCTATGTGGAATGTGAGGCCCTTTTATTTAAAATTAGCGCCTCTGAAGAGGAAACTCTTAAAGGATTATTAATTTATCGCCCACCTGGATCTAAAACTAGCTTTCTTACTAACTTGTCATCCATGCTAGAACTGGGCATTCAATCCAGGTGTTTTACCATGCTGGGTGATTTGAATTTTCACCTAGAAATACCAGCTGATAAGGAAACACAGGAACTTCTGGATATCACTTCGGATGTAGGTCTCCAACAGCTGGTCCAAGGGTCTACACACCAAGCAGGGCAAACCTTGGATGGTGTGTTTACTAATAATTCAGCCATTTCTATTTCATCCATTCTCCCCCTTACATGGTCCGACCACCACGCCATTTTATTTCATTGGGACCTAATTGGTCCCACTACCACTAATACGGCTAGCTCTAAGCTCTCGAGGAGAGCCTGGCATAATATTGATTTAGGTGTAGTAGAAAGCCAGCTCACACAAAGCACTCCTATTCCTGAGTTAGAAGTTGAGAAAGCAGCTAGCAGCTATACGTCCTGGTTAGAAACCAATTTTGCTAAACTAGCTCCTGTGACGGGGATAAATAGAAACAGAAAAACCCCATCTGCGCCATGGTTCTCCGAGGCTCTTAGACTGGATAAACAAGCCTGCAGGAGGCAGGAGAGAACATGGCGGAGAAACTATGATATAGTGGAGAAAGAACAATATAGGCGTATGCTAGCGGATTATAAGAAAAAAATAATCACGGAAAAAAGCCAATACTATACTCTTAAAATAGAGACGGCGCGCAATTCAAGCAAAGAACTTTTTTTAGTCATGAACAAGCTAACCGCGGTTAATAACGGCGCGAACATGAATTGCACCCAAGATTTCTGCAACTCACTGGCTCGGGCCTTTAAAACAAAGGTCGATCTAATATACGACCAATTTGCCTCACATAATGGTAACAACTTTGATACAGAACAGGAACCTAAGACCACAACATCTCTTTTAAATTTTACTGCTACTTCATCAGAGCAGATTGCTACCCTTCTTTTAAAGACTAAATCGGGCTCCCCTGATGAACCCTCCCCTCCCAGAATACTGTATAATATCAGCCATATCATCAGTCCCCAGCTATCTGGTATATTTAATCAGATGCTGGTAGAGGAATTTTTCCAACATTGTGGAAACAGGCCTGTATACTTCCGTTATTAAAAAAGCCCAGCCTTGATGCTGCAGATCCGGCCAACTACAGACCGATTGCAAGACTCCCGTTGCCTGCAAAAAATTTTGAGAAAATTGTAAATAGTGAACTCTCCACTTATATTTTAGATAACAATGTCCTGGATCACAGCCAATTTGGCTTTCGGCCCGGTCACAGCACCGAGACAGCCTTGATTAAGACCACTGAGGAAATTCGCACCGCATTAGATGGCGGGGGATCAGCAGCTCTTATCCTCCTTGACCTGACCGCAGCGTTTGATACTGTGGATCACACCTTACTGATAGAACGTCTGAGGTCTATTGGTCTAGGAGGAAAGGCTTTGTCTTTGTTAACATCCTTTTTAACAGATAGAACGCAGACAGTGCAATTAGGCAATTTTAAATCTACATCTTTTATTCTGCCTTGTGGGGTCCCACAGGGCTCTTCATTGAGTCCCACGCTTTTTAATATATATGTGTCCGAGTTAGCACCCTTGATCAGAAGCTTTGACCTAGTTCCAACCTTGTACGCTGACGATACCCAATTGGTCATTTCAACCATAGACAAGGATGTCGACCACTCTAACAAACTGCATGATTGCATGGTCGCCCTAAGCAATTGGATGGACAGACACTGCTTGAAGCTTAACTCGAGTAAAAACGAGGTGGTACTATTTGGAAAGCTTTCTCCTCAGTGGTCCCCTGCTTGGTGGCCAATTACATTGGGCTCCCTTCCTACACCGGTAGAAAAGGTTAAAAATCTGGG
Organism: Calotriton arnoldi; assembly: GCA_963921515.1. Lineage (NCBI taxonomy): Eukaryota > Metazoa > Chordata > Amphibia > Caudata > Salamandridae > Calotriton > Calotriton arnoldi. The sequence goes on along the minus strand of CAWUFW010000075.1, from coordinate 1,579,515 downwards.
AATCATAATGGATGAGAAGCTTAATTTTAAATCCCAGGTTTCAAAGGTGGTGTCTTCCGCGTTTCTGACAATTAAAACTGTGCGGAAAATTCTTCCTTTTATTCCAAAAAATACTAGGAAAATTGTTTTATCCTCCTTGGTTTTATCTAAGTTGGATTACTGCAATTCTTTATATATAAACCTACAGGTGAACCAACTTAGAAGATTACAGGCAGTGCAAAATGCTGCAGCCAGATTGGTGCTAGATGTCCCCAAACATCAATATATTAGGGATGGAATCCGAGAATTGCACTGGCTGCCAGTCGCCCAACGTGTGAAATTTAAGGCTCTTTGTATAGCACACAAGGCACTTTATAGACAAGGTCCTCGATTTTTATGGCACTGTTTTAGCTGGTATTCCCCCACCAGATTTTTACGTTCGACTAATGGATTTCTGATGCCTGCGTCCAGAGTTAGGACGATGAACTGGGGAGGGAGGAGTTTTAGACATAGCACTATTAGGCTGTGGAATTCACTTCCGTTCGCTCTCAGGAGGATTCCCTCCTTACTTGAGTTCAGAAAAAATCTTAAAACATGGCTTTTTAAATATTAGTCACCCTCTTACAGTATGCAGTCCGTAGCGCCTAGACACCCAAGGGTATTAGAGCGCTATAGAAATTGTTATAACATAACATATTCCCGACCCTCTTTATGGCGCACATTGCCCCCGAAAATGATCTAGCGGACCCAGTTCCGTTACACATGGTGCTGTTTCGCCTGCAAAATCGCCCGGGGCCTGGGATTGACACGTTGGCTGCAAGGTATGGGCCTGGCAACAACTCCGCCGCAGGGCACACCTAGGCACTCTATTCGCCCCGTCGGTGCCACTCACTAGACACCCAGCATTGCCTTTTACGAATGAGGCAGGGGTCTGTCAGCGACTGCACAAGCTTCAGCTGTATACGTTGGGACACGCTTTCCCGGATGGTGTCTTTATTGATTTGGACAATGCACTGGGGGATGAACATACTGGCCTTCTTGACAGGCTGACTTACTTCCAACTGCAGGAAGCGCTTCGATCATTATATCCCTCTTTCCCGGTTGCGCCCCCAACTTTCCATGTTCTGGAAGCCTTTTTATCCAACCCCTCACCCCGCAAACTCATATCGCGCATCTGCGGACTCCCTGCTGTAGGCTGCATTTTTGGCTGCCATCTGCCAATAGTAAATTGCTCTGCGAGTAATTTGAAATAATTGTTTTTAACCCTGCATGTGTAACGCAATGTTTTTATGTTAAATTTCTTGCTCAAGCCACATTTGTTTTTTTAATTACGCCGTCTTGAATTCTCGCTACTCTCCTTACCTCTACTTTCATAACTGCCAGCAGCCCCGGTCCACCGCGGCTTGTGCCGATTGTGCGGAGGGACGTGCTCTTCAGGTTTCTTTCTTCCGGTACACCGACCGGAAGTGGAGGTTAGCACTCTAGACGCTGAGGCAAACCCTACCATACCTATTTAAGGCAGGAAAGGGCGCGGACGTGCAGCGGACGCTCGCAGCGCGCCAAAGGCAAGCCCGTCCGCGCCCGTCCGTGCCCGACCGTCGCCAGATGCCAGAACCCCTGCCCGTTTTCCCTTTTAAGCTACTCCAGCTTGGTGAGCATAACTATGGCTCCATTTAGGTACTCAAGCTTGGAACTTAAAAGTCTAAACAAACCTGGCAGATCTACCTCTCCTCATGATTGCCTAGCAACAGTTGTGAATATAGCTCAACCCGAAGCCCAGAGCAAGATTCACTGTAAAGAGCAAGATCCATTGCCGAGATTATTATCCAAAGGTCACACAGAGCCTGTCATTCCCAAGATATCTAAACAACTAAAAGGGCTATATTTCAATGCTCGTTCAGTTCCAAAACATGCAGTTGAAATATGGAGCCTTTTGGATATCGAAAGACCTGATATCTGTTTCATCACAGAAACCTGGCTCCACGAACACGCTTCTCCTGACGTGGCAGTCGCTTTCCCCCTCCCCCCCAATACCATCTAACGAGATTGGATAGAAACATCAGGAGAGGAGGTGGTCTAGCAATAGCCACTACGACCGAACTGGAAATCACCATACTGGATTCTATTATCTCAGATCAGCTAGAATTATGTATTTTCAGAATGGAAAGTCAAGCTAAGAGAACCTGGCGAGGTGCAATAGTATATCGACCTCCGGTTTCGAAAACTAATTTTACACATAATCTGCTTGAAGCCATTGCCCCCCATGTACTAACAGCCGAGAATTTCCTCCTGATTGGGGACTTTAATTACCATGCGGAATTATTATCAGATCCCGACACCTGTCAGCTGATCACCAATTTGAACACACTAGGTTTGGTCCAAATGGTGATGGGACCGACCCACTCGGCTGGTCACACCCTTGACCCTCTGTTCACCAATACAACCAGTATTAGAGTGGAGCCGCCCCTCCCACTGTTGTGGACAGACCATGATATGCTGAAATTCTCTATATCAGTAGTTACTGAAAAAAAGGATCTCAGTCATGAATGTACATGGAGAAGACCCTGGCGAAAAGTTACTTCCACCGCCTTTTCTGCTCATTTTAGCCCTCCTCCTTTTTCCCACACTGAGAGTATTGACCAGGCAGCCACCTCCTTTGAGGCTGCAATAACATCTACATTGAACATTGTGGCCCCTCTTACTAGGATTAAATGTAAGCCCAGGGCAGCACCCTGGTTTACAGAACAACTAAAAATAGAAAAACTCTCCTGTAGGACAGCCGAACGAAAATGGAGGAAAAGTAAAAGCACTGTAGACAGGGAAACGTATAAACTCACTCATCGTAGCTACTTGGCTAACATTAAACAGGCAAAAAAATCCTTTCTTATAAATAGGATTGAAAAGGCTACTAACTCTAATAAGGAACTCTATAAAATATTAAAGGAATTTACCGCCCCCTCTACGCAGCCATGCACTGTAGTGTCACAAGACTGCGTAGATTCTCTTTCCACATTTTTTGAGGAAAAAGTTATTGCAATTCATAATTCCTTCCTGCATCATGACACTAACAAGGCAAAAAATCCTCAAAATGATACTGAGGACACTCTCCCTTTGTTAGAAGAGTTCTCCGTGTTTACCTCGGAGGAAGTGACAACCGCCCTGGCTAAAATCAAATCAGACAATAAGCTAATACAGCACACCCATCAGAAGTAAGATTTTGTCCAAGACAATAAACAATATTATGGACAAGTGTTAATCAAAAATTCAATAAGTCAGTCCAAATGATCCTAAAGTTCCAAGGGAATCAAATGATGCACAGGGTAATTCACAAGACTTCCGTAGAAAGCGTTCTTTTTATTGATTTTCAGAAAAAACTTTTCCAGCGTATAAAACAGCCAACACGGGTTTCGTCTGTACTAATAAGTATTCAGACTTCCTCAAGGCTAAAGAAAGTTCATGGTAGGTTCGTAGTCAGTTGACTACGAACCTACCATGAAATTGAATTTTTGATTAACACTTGTCCATAATATTGTTTATTGTCTTGGACAAAATCTTACTTATGATGGGTGTGCTGTATTAGCTTATTGTTTGTTCACTAAGGCGCATGTTGTTTTCGACGTGCCAATAGCACTCTTGGGTGGTGGGTGCCTCAAGCTAGCTAAGCACCCCGCTGTACTTACAGCAACTTGTTTATTATTCACGCCATTGACTGTTAATGTGTACAATATCGATTTATTCTGATGTGCGGTATTTCCCTTTTAGGGAACACTACTACCCTCTTTTGTGATAAAATCAAATCAGGTTCTACAGTAGACCCGGTCCCACCATGTTTCTTTCCAACCATTGCCCCATTACTGGTTAGAAATCTTACTGACCTATTTAACATGTCACTTGCACAATCAGCAGTCCCAGTTGCATGGAAAGCAGCTAGGGTCAGGCCTATTGTTAAAAAACCGACTGCTGATCCCAAGACGCCAAGTAATTACTGGCCTATATCGTTGCTCCCTTATTTTGGAAAAGTGCTTGAGTCACTGATTAATCAACAACTTACTGTACATCTAGAGAATCATGGACTACTGGATCCCTCACAGTCCGGCTTTAGGGCTGCACATAGCACCGAAACAGCATTGGTGGAAGTCATGGACAACATCAGACTTGCCCTGGACAACGGACAGTCAGCCATGCTCATCTTGCTGGATTTGTCAGCCGCCTTTGACACCATCTCCCACAGCATTCTAAAACAACGGCTCTGGGAGGTGGGTGTCAGAGGTAGGGCTCTAAATTGGCTTTGAAATTACCTGACGGACTGGACTACTACTGTTCAGATCGGAAATATGGTCTCTCACAACCGATCAGTAAAGATGGGAGTCCTGCAGGGCTCTATTTTGAGCCCTCTGCTCTTTAATCTTTATGTGGCACCTTTGGCTAAGGTGGTCAGATCCTATGGTTTTGATGTGGTGTCTTACGCTGATGACACTCAGCTTCTGATCACCCTAGGTCCTGATCCCATCGATACAAAATTCCGCTTCAAAAACTGTATGATCCACATAGATGACTGGATGAGCGCCAATCATCTACAACTGAACGGGAACAAGACCGAGGTCATCCTTTTTGGCAGGGCACAGGAAGTTTGGTCAGAGGACTGGTGGCCTCTCAATCTAGGTCCCTGTCCATCGCCAAAAACAGTGGTACGAAATCTGGGTGTGTTGATTGATAATCAACTATCAATGAAAAATCACGTAGACCACATAATCGGTACTTGCTATGGAATTATGCGTAGGCTAAGAAAAATCTTCCAGTGGATCCCAATTGAATCAAGGAAGCCACTGATTCAAGGCTTGATCATAGGTCGTATTGACTATGGTAATGCCTTGCTGGTCTCTATCAATGAAGAACTCTTGTCCAGGCTACAGGTCCTGCAGAACACAGCGGCCAGACTGGTACTGAACCTCCCTTCCAGGTCTCCATCAGCCCCTAGCCTGAAACACCTCCATTGGCTTCCCATAAGGAAACGTACTGCTTCAAAATCCTCTGTCTAGTACATAAAACTATGCACGGAAGAGGACCCGGCTATTTGGCAAAAAAACTTAGCTGGTACAGGCCAACGAGGATGCTTAGATCTAGCACTAAATCCTTTCTTACTTCATTTAGAGTGCGTACCGCAAAAAATGGCGGGAGATCTTTTTCCTTTCTTGCCCCCACTTTTTGGAACAAACTTCCATCTCATCTGCTCTCTATCACAGAGCATAATAGATTTCGCAGATAATTAAAAACATGGTTGTTTGATCACTAGCAACATCCCATCTTTCTTTCAGCAGGTTTCGGAGTCGTACGCTAGCGCCATGAGACCCTCGGGTGATATGTGCACTCAATAAATATACTTGACTTGACTATTCCGGCATGCAATGCGAATATCCAATCTGCGTTCCCCCTGCCCAGCGCGACTGGGAGGACAGCCTGGGAGCTCCGTTTGAGGAAGGAGTCTGGACGTATTGTTGTACGCAGTCAAGAGATATGTCACCCAATTATAGATTGAGGCTTCTCCATTTCAAATTCCTCCACAGGCTCTATAGGACCCCTGTATGGATGTGTAGAATGGGGTTGAGTACGGATGCGAGATGCTTGCGCTGCGGTGCACCTGAGGCCTCTTTCACGCACCTGGCTTGGGATTGCGAGGATGTGGCGAAATACTGGAATTGCGTCTTTAATGTGATGGATGATATTTTGGAGTGCAGGATGGAGCGCTCTCCGCTTTTTGCTTTGTTGGGGTATGTTAAACCTCCCAGCGGACATCAGGAGACTGGCTGCTATGCTGCTGTTATTAGCCAAGAGGCGTGTGGCTATCTGCTGGGGCCGTAGGCGTAGACCGCGCAGGGACGACTGGCTTACGGATGCTGCTTTCTGCCATTACCAATTATCAGAGTTCTGGGAACTCATGCAGGTACAGGCTCGCCCTCACAACTTATGGGAACCGTTGCAAAGCTTCTTACAAACACACTCTGATGATCGGGCACACGCTCCAGCTGTGGAGGTGTGAGCGGCCACAATGTCGTGCAATTTTGTCAGTGGGAGACCGCTCCGCACGTCGGAGCACTCTTCTTCCCAACTTGACCAGAGAAATACCTTTCCCTCCCCCCCTCCCCTCTTGCCTCTCCTTCCCTCTTCCTCCCCCTTTCCATGCAGATCTCCCCTGGAAATCCCTTTCTCTACTCTTACTTCTTTTCCTGTCTTTCGTTGTTGACTCGCGGCTGCTTATGCCCGGACTGATACATTGACTGGCAAGAATATATGCTACCATTGAACTGTGCACATATTATAAGAACACCATTTCACGCAGCATGATTACTGTATATCCAATGTATACTTGTACAGTCTTACATCTATGTGTATCTCTTATGTTCCCTCGTCCGAGGCAGCAAGCCGCAGCTTGTATTTACTAAAAAACTATAAATAAAGTTTAAAAAAACAAATAAATAGAGTACTTGCACGTAGGCTGAGGTGCGTAATTCCATTCACCTGTGAAGTCAGTTTTGTTCTGGAGTGGAGATGAAGAAGTGAAGATTTATGGCTGCCGGTTTTGGCAGCATTTCTATGTTTTTCCATTAAAAGGAACTGTGGATTTTGGTGGCTAAAGGAGGTCTGCTTTTTCTGTCATTCTCAAGTTTCCTGTCATAGTAGCAGGGAAGGATTTCTCTGTTGGTTCTTTGATACACACCAGCTGGTGTGTTTTCTTTTTCTGAAGCACAAGGAGTGCTTGATTTATGTGAATTAATTTCTTCTTAATGGTAGTATCTTAACCTTTTGCACTCTACAAGCCTGTTGCCAGGAGCAGCTGTTTAGCAAAGTGTGCAGGGCTTCTGACATTATACAGATAAGTGACTATTTGATTTTTTAATTTAAGATTTTTGTGCGGCTGAATCATTGAGTGTTTTTTTTACTTCCTGCTTTTTTCCTAAACTCCCAAATTACAAGACTGGTTCACCTATTTTTTGTAAGGGGAGTATTTTCCTTGTGACATTTAAACTTGGGAGATAAATTAACACTTTGCCATTAACATTTATTTTGTGAGTAAATATTATTTACCTAAAGGAATTTTGCTTTTTGCTGATTTTGGTTCATTGGCTGCATATTTCCTATCACAGAAAAGAAAGGATTTTCTGAATCTAATGTTTGGTGACATTATTTGGTTCGTTGATGAGAATATTCATCATTGACAAACATACATGGGATTTACAGTGTGTGCATGCAGTTTTATACAAATCAGCAAGGAAGGATGTATGAGACTAAATGTGGTGCATAAGGAAAGTCATTGGTTCCATAAGGCAACACCCCATATGATACGTCTCCTTCCTTGCAGTTCCATTCCCCACTACCCTGTCCCTCACTCAATCACTCCAAGCTTCTGAGCCTTTATGGTATGCGGAATTGGGGGTATTGAGGGGTGGACCCAATCTGAGCATCGTTCTGATCATGAGGAGCTTGTATGCATATATAGTCAAAACCTGGCAGAAACAACTTAAAAAATATTGGTAACATTTTTTTAAAACAGACTTTGTTTACATTACTATGGTACTTAACTTTTCTTAGTGATTTTTTTAAAAATTAAATCATAATTTCTATTTCTTAAATGGTAAAACATGTTTATATGTTTCTATAATTATAATTATTTTAGGTGTTATTACATGTTTTTAAAAACATCTTTCACAAATGAATTAATAACTATTTTAAAGATATGTTAAAAATGTTAATAATTTTGACAAAATATGAATAAGATTCAAATAATATATATTGTTCTGTTTAAAAAATATGCTAAAAATGTTAACAATGTTTACAAAATACTCTTTACTTTTGAATCGTTTATATTTTTATGTTTCTACTTTAATTAGAATTCTTTTTAATAAACTACTCCAAAAATCATTATCTTTCATTCCTTTACTATTTATTTACTATGGAAAAAACCTATATTTTGTGAAATAAAGGCACCAAAAAAAACGGATCCAAAATAACTGCAAATCCAAAATCCTGATTTAAAAAATTGCTACGCGAAATACTTGAGCCCAAAATAATGCTGGAATATCCAAAACTGGATTTGAGAAATTTTGCCAAAAGGTACAATCCCGTCCCTCTGGCAGGAAAAATGAGCCCAGGAAAAGTGTGCTCTCATTGGTGGCCTACACACGGCCAAGGCCAGTGCTACATAAGGCCACTAGAGGCAGCTGCAACACCATCACAAATAGCCACCAGAAAGCACTAGAGTTAACAAATAGCCTCATAAATGACCTTGTTAATACATGAAATGGAGTGCCTTAACAGCAAAATATAATTTTACCTGAATCTTCATAAATCATTGCGCCACAGCTAAATGCTATTCTCCATGCCAAAGATGGAGGTAGCACAGAGAGGATGGGAGGAAGGACAACAGAGGAGAGAGGCACAATTGGAATGTGCCCTCACCCCCTCTCCCCTCACCACCACCACAAGGGCAGAAGCCAAAAGACAGGAAAAATAAAAACCTTATACCAAGATGAAGAGTGCTTAGACCCTTTGCCAGATGGGACTATTTTAAGCTGAGGGAGAGGGACGCTAAGATTCCCATGGTAGTCTTTGTTGGACAAAGGAGGTTCAGTCAACAGTGTGGGTGTATTCTGTTTAATTTCCAGCAGATGGCAGCAAATACCCATACAGCTGCACGGTAAGTGCACTGTTTTATACGATAATGGTTTTAAATACTTTTAAAAATTAGAACGGCCCTGTCAAAAACCAAATTATCCGCCTCACAACCATCAATGTCCCGGTTTGTGTTGAACATTAATAAAGTGGGGCACCAGGTCTCACAGCTCTACAAACTCCTCCGCCCAAAATCCTCTAAACTTAATGATAAGACGGTTGCCTATTGGGATAAACAAACGAAAGCCACACATAACGAACAAAAATGGAGCTCGGCCTCACGTAATAAGATCTCCCCGGTGCTCTCACAAACAAAATTTTGGCTGTTACACAAGGCTTTTTGGACCCCGGCCCGTTTATTCTCATTAGGCCTCAGGGATGACGCGTTATGTTGGAACTGTAACAAGGAAACCGGGGATTTAGCACACCTTATCTTTCACTGCCCAACACTCAAATCATTCTGGGAGAAAATCTTTGTGTTTATAAATGGTTTGTTTGACTGTACGCTAACAAAAGAATTTTCCACCCTTACCATGGCATTTATGTGCACAGACTTGAGATCTGAACCCGATAAAGACCTACTAGACCTACTACTGACAACAGCAGTGAAAATGGTCTTCGCCAATTGGAAAGACACAAGTAAAACTTCTTACAAAGGCTGGTTCAACTGGATCACCCATCTCAGAGGTGCGGACAACATTGCACTGCAGAATTCACCCTGGAAACCAGCATCCAGAAAGATGGGGAAATCTCTTGACACGTACCTAGACTCTTATGAACCTCCGTGAAAATAAGATACCGGCGGTACACAACCTGGTACCCCCTATGAACGCACCACCCAGACAAACGTACTTAACTGGTTTCAACCAATGTTGCCCTCTCGGGCCGGCCGCAAGGAGGGAGCCCCACCAACACCGGCCTACATGGGTGCCAACATCCCCACAGAATGTCATATGTAATTGTTAAGAAATGTAACTCTCCTTGCCTGTCTCCTACCTCTTCTTTCCCCCCTTGTTTCTCTGCCTTTTTCTACCTGCCTCTTTCTCTTTTTCTCTATCGTCAGGTGGGGTTAGCTAAACAAACGTGACATAACGTCTCAATATACTGATGTACAAGCTGCACTTGGTACAAACTACGCTAACCCTTTAACAGAATTGCTAATATGTTGCTTGTATATAATTGCTTGTATAAAATAAATAAATAAAACATGTTGAAATTTAAAAAAAAAAATAATACTTTTCTACAGAGCAGAGACTATCGGAATCAAAAACTGTCTTCATATTGAACACCTCTTATTTGCAGGACGATAACAAGCATTGGCAAAGCCAATAGGTCTGGGTTGAATATGTCTGTGCATGTGCATACTGTGTGAGCAGTTTAAAGCAAAAGGCACAGGAGGGAGCCAGCAGCAACAAACAGAGAAGGCTACAGCTGTAAAATAGTCCCTGATGCAGATCAATGCAAGCACTCAAGGAGAGTCTGAAGGCTACACCAATACAGCCAATAGCATTGGGTTAAAGATAAATACTCCAGTGACCTGAGCAAGAATGTGACTGACAAAGTCTCAAGCCAATGGGAGAAAGAGGTTGGTGAAAGCCAGCCAATGGTTGAAAGTCGCGGACCCAGAGCCCACGCTAGGTATGTTGTAAGCAGTGCAACGACAAAGCCCAGACCAAAAATCAGGAGGTCTTACTTAGTGTGAAAAAATCTTCATTACTGTGCGGGAGTATCAAAGGTACAAAACCCAGAGTAGGCAACAAAACGTCGAGATGCCACAAAACGGGCAGAATGCAGATACACTGCTGTCCGGAGCATTATGGAGGCCGTGTCTCTGTCACTATATATAAGACTCTCTTCAGGCTGAGGGCAAACACTTACTATATTGTACATTTTCCCTTTTAAAAATGTATGGTCAGGAAGTAGATTTAGTGCTGTTTTATCTGTCACCCCTCGTGTGTGTATATGTATATCACAAACCTAGCTGAAGGGCAGCGGAGCACTGTACAGGGTCAAAGGTCAACAAGTGATTGGCAGGGAAGCTGGGTTGGTATAGCGGAAGTGTACTGTGACTGTGTCGTGATGCATTGTCCTCTAAAGAGGTGAGTCGGCAGCTATTTCTTGTCTTGGCGCAGGGGTTGGGCAGTCTTGTTGGATTCAGGGATGTTGTTGCATACATGCAGATAGCCAGTTTTCCTGTTTTTCTTTTCCTGTCCCTCTCGGAGGGATGGGGTTAATATGACAGAGTCCAGTACGGTACCTTGACTAGGTGAGCTACTGGCCCATATCAGCTGTAAAAAAAAGCAGAACTGCACAACAAGCATTGGCAAAGAATGTAGGCAATGCCAATATGTCAGCACTAGCCTCCAACAAGTGAGAACCATTGGCTTTGCCAATTTTTGCTTTTTTTATTTAATATTACTGCTAATAAATATGATGTCAGTTTGTGAATATGACTGAATGGTATTATCGATATGTTTCTTTTTCTTGAGAGGTTCAGCAGTTCGACTACTGTTTTGTTCTATTATTATTATTAATGATTTTTTAGAGCGTAAACTATCATCCAACGGGCATCTTGGCGCTAGTAGCTTATCAGTATAGAGGAGGTTCTGTGAATAGTTACTTAGGAATAGTTTGGTGAAATGTCATTACCGGGGAAAGAGCCAGGTTTTTAGGTTTCTCCTGAAACTCAACAGATTGGAATCAGTTCTTAGAGTAAGTGGTAGACTATTCATCAACTGAGCTGCTTTGCATTTTTAGAATCAGGAAAGAGTTGTACAGCTGCAGTTTAATGAGGAATAAGGATTCTATGGGGGGTCATGAGTGATATAGCAGGAAAGGGGTGTTGAAATGCTAAGATTTAAAAAGGAGATTTATGGACAGTGGGTTGTATTTTGGGGGTTTTCATTTCAATCTACAATGATTTCATCATTATTGCTGATGCTTAAAGCTACACTGTATAAAGAGTCTGGGCTTTAAAAGGCCCAGGAGTTATACTTACGTTTTTTTTTCTGATGCTAGATTAATTTCTGATGAATTGCTGCTGGGGGAGAAGAAAATAAGATGTAAGCACATGATCTGAGCCTTTGTGTCGTTAATAAATTCTAGATTTCCATCTAACTTGAAGTTGGAGGCCTGCCATTATCACATTAGCTTCACATGATTGAAACACTGACTCAGCTCTGTTTGGAGGTGAACATGTGACCAGCAGGTGTCACACGGATATATGCAGCGGTTGCACTAACCCACAGGGAACCACCGCACTAACCTCTCACCTTCTCAGCCAGTGTGTTTACAACTACTTTTCTTTTTTTACCTTGAGTGGTCCTGTTGTGAAACGTTTGAATTAAAACCAGTAACCCTGAGTTTAATCCTGTTTTCTCCTCATTATGTGATCCTGGGCAAACGTTTTAGCTGCCTGTGGCACAGCAAAATTGTGAGAACTTTGCAAAAGATTGAAAAGATGTATTAGGCGTAGCAACTAGAGGTGGGCGAGCCATGAAAAGCTTGAGCCACACTCGAGCCAGCTGTCCGGCTCTGGCTTAGCTAGAGATCCTCTTGGACTCCCAAGCCCAAATCCAGTGGCGGCTGGCACAGATCGGGGGTGGGAGAGCAAAGGGGGCTAAGGAGTAATACAAAAATAATTAAAATTACCTCCTTGCTGCCGCGTCTCATATCGTCGTCCCTCCTGTCCTCGCTCGGCTCCAGCCGGAAGCAGGAAGCACCCAGGCTCCCCTGAGCCAATCACAACGCTACAGTGCAGCGTTGTGATTGGTCTGAGCACCGTGGTTCGGCGCTCAGCCAGGGGCTGGGAGCCTGGGCATGTTCTCCACCCAAGCTGTATTGCAGCCTGCATGGAGAACATGCAAAGTGCGCATGACGGTTTGGCTGGCCTGAGACCGTGGCCAAACTGTCATGTGCACTGATAACAGTGCATAACACTACTGTGGGTGCCTGTTATATCCCTGGACCTGTCCCCAAGCAAGACTCCGGGACACAAAATAAAACGATAATAAACCACGGTTTATTATCGTTTTATTTTTATTTTCTTTGGGCTGCTCGTTAGCGGAGGAGCCGCCGCTGCCCAAAACAAGCCGAGCTTTCATGTGACTTCTGCTATCACGCATGCTTTAACCACACACTGCAAATTAAAGGCCTAGTGACCTTTGATGTAAAAATTAGAGAGAAAGAAATATGCATACAGTGGCTGAATTGCACACTGTGAAGCCAGAAAACCTGGGATCAATCCTGGTTTCCCTGCTTAACCAAATTGTGTGATCCTAGGCAAATATTTTATTTCACTGAACCTCCTTTGTCTTCATTAATAAATACGATGAGCACCTTCAAATATGCGTGTTCAGGATGTGTTCTGTAAACAATTATTGTGTTTGATTTAATAGTCTATAATATTGCTCAATTCATAATACGAATCTAGGCCACATGTGGGGTAAGTGTGACAACTGATTTGCCTCTTAGTTTATTAGTGTCATTGTAATCATGGTGAGGTGACATGTATGTTTCTAAGCTCTTGTTTAAAAACTATCACTTTTAATAAATGCCTCTCGATGCTGTGATAGAAACTGATGCACTAAGGTGAAACGCTTTTGCATGTCAGAGAAATACATTTTTTTTTTAAATTTCAAGACACTTTATAATATTTGTTCATTATATTTATTGCATGATTTACAAACCAATATTTTAAGGGTTCGGCTCGTGCATTGGCTCTTCGGGTCGAGCCACACACTCTGCTCCGTTAATTTGTGGGCTCGCCCACCACTAGTAGAGACCGAGTGGCCCAAGTGCTAGCGAAACATTCGGCTAGTCCTAGGATTTTGTTACTAAGTGTTGCATTCTGGGACTTGTCGTTTCACGGTTAGCATTTATGCGCCCAGATATGTTTGGTACAGCCCTATGTGAGTACTCTGCTTGCCACAGGTACAGTCAGGCAGGGCCGGCGCTAGGCATGGGCAGTGTGGGCAGCTGCCCAGGGCCTAGCGCTCAGCTGAAAGATAGGGGGCCCCCGCTTCGCTGTGAAATGCCACACTTTCACAGATTGCCCACCTGCTCCTCCAGGGCCCCCTCCCCACACAATCACAATACACATGCGAGACTTCTCGAGTCGACCTTGCTGGTCGGGGCATGTTGGCATTCCTGGGGGTGCAGGGGTGGGGGTGGAAGGGACAAACAGAGTGGGGAAGGCACAGCAGCCAGGCCAGCAATTATGGCTCACAGTGTCAGGGATGGGGCAGCACCTCTGTTAAGTACCGGCCATTCCCTTTCTGCATTTTGTTGCTAGGTGACAGAAGGCCCCTTTGTTTCCAGGACCAGCCGGACACAGGTAAGGCGAGGTGGGTGAGGGGAGGAGGGAGTAGCCAGATCAACTGGCTTTTGTTACCTTTTGCATCACCCATTTATTTTAATGGGAATGTGTATTTAAAATGTATGTAGAACTGCCGGTGCTAGGGCAGTGTTTTACAAAATGTCTCGTTACTGCTTCGAAGGCCCAGGGGAGGGGGGGCCCCCTTTCCCTGGGCCTCTGAGCACTAGAGCAAGCTGCAAGGTCCAGGTGTGGGGGCCCCCTTCCCTGGGCCTTGTAGCAAGTACTCCCTCTTTCCTTTCCTTTATTTGTTCCCCTGTGAAATGAATCCAAAAAATAAAAACACTTTTGCTGGAAAGGTTGTCTTTTTTCTGACATTTTTCACTTCCAAAGTGCAGCCTTGGGATGGAGAGAAATAAAAGGTTCAAAATGTAAAAAATAACTAAAGCAAGACAGAGTGGGTCGAAAAGGGGCCAGATTGATTTTATTCACACCCAAAACACATTAGTGCCACTTTACAGAGTTTGCCAGTGAAGCGCTACTTTTGTTTTCTTGTCTTTCTCTGAACAGCATTGTTTTCCCCGGGTGGGGAAGTGCACCATTCCTGGATGTACTGCAATACCTGCTTGATGGGCGGATTGGAAAACAAAATGCATACCGCGGCTCTGTATTCACGAATGTGGTCTTTTTAAACTATATTGCTTATGTTTTGTAAGGATATAAGCAATGGACATTGAAACTGGTCCCTTCTGGCCCTGTAGTCATGGCCTTAACTTATCATACAAAAGCACTCATTGATTTCTGAATAATAAGTGCAAAAGCGTTAAGGTAACCATGTTGTTCCTCCTTACATTTCACATGTTTTTACTTAATCTTACATTCCTTATGAGTGTTTGCTTTTTCCAGGATGTTGTCACTTTTTTTTTTTAGGCAGCATATTGCTCTTGTCTAGTGCATAATTTGAATTGAGTCGCCTCCAGGTGTTTATAGCGGGGTGCAATCGTGTTGTAGTTGAAGGCAGTGCGAGTTTCTCTCAGTGGGGCAGTATGGTGTTCAGTGGGGGAGAGGATGTGGCACTATGGTCAGAGCTGCCGAATTTGGAACTGGGGAACCAGGTTCAGCCTTCATGACCAGTCCACCAGACCACTCTCCTGAGAGAGCACATTTCCATGCTAGACCTTAGAAGGCCCCGAAAGACCTTAGAAGAGTGGTGTCTGAGCACCAGCAGGTGGACTATAGCGGTGGCAAGTGTGGGTTAACCTTGAAGGCCTGTCCACTACAACCCCTATTGAAGCTCACCTCGAGTCTTTTGGGCAGGCCTACGAAGCAGCACACCCTAGAGCAACAGTGACTCTGTCATTGAGGTCACAGGACCCTTGAGCAGGAAGGCTCTAGGGCGGTGCGACCGATGAGATCGCACTGAACGCTGACTTCGGGTGGGGGCGTCATGTTTGCGAGTATATTATGTTTCTAAAAGCACTTGCTCCCTCCTTCCTGGCCTCCAGCAATTTTCGGCAACAATAAAAATGTCATGATAACTCCGGTGATTAATGTTCTTCCTAGAGAGAGATGGAGTTTTGTCAAGTGGAAGTTTTGACTTGTGGAAAGGTAGCGCAGAGGGTTAATGTGCCTGCTGCAAAGAGCATGTACCATGCAGATCACGAAGTCCACATAATGTAAATAGGCCAGTGGGTTACTGCTTTTGTAAGAGAGATCCTATTGTTACTTGCAGTTTATAAGTCAAAATCCTAACATAGAACAATGAGCTATTAACTGTCATCTAAGAGCTGCATGCAAACTGCAAGGTATAAATTACAGCGTTATGGTTTTTTTCCCCAGTCTTTGACTATCCTAATGTTGCAAAAGGGTTCATTTGGACAGAAATCAATTCTGGTTATTAAAGAGAACCCCCAACCATGGTATAACGTTCTAAATTCAGAGTTTGTGTTTCTCCAGATCAATCACTATTAAACTATACTGCCTACTATCATGGTTGTCATGTGACTCCTAGTCCTTTGTCTTATGTAACATTACCTATTGTGATTTACACACGTATGATTGATTGTCTCTGTGTAATGTGTGATATAAAGTTCTCTGACACCCTACACTGATATCAGTGGCGCTGTAAATCAAATTAAATGCATCTGAGCGAGAATGTGGTTATGGAGACTTGAGGGCACTGTTAAAGGGTGGTAGTGAGGGAATCCGTGGCAGAGCAAGTCATTGGGGGGCACCAACATTGTCGCACAGGGCTCCACCAGCGCTAAAGGCGGCCACTTCTACTTCCTACAGTTCTAACACCAAATCAAAAACGTTGATTTGAAAACCCCTTGAATCTGAAGCATACCTTCAAGTCAATGTATGATTTAGCAGTGGTCTCGGTTGTTCTAAGTCTTTTTTTATTTATGTACAATCTTTATTTGTTTGCAATGGTGTCTTGTAATTTTGTACTATATGTGTTGTATTTTTGCACTTAACATAATTCTGGCAAGTAAAGTGCCCACACACAAAAAATATTGTCTTACGTCTCTTAGCATGTGCGTGTGGGATACTGGTGAGAGGATTTAGGTTAAAACAAATTACGAAGTATTAATGTCATCCTAAGGTAGCACAATAATGGCACAGAAAGATAAGGGAGCCTTTTGAAATTTGCAATAATATCCATGGTGTGAGAGGGTTTTCTCTTGTGTCATTTTATATTTTGAATGATCCCGCCCCTCATTACTTCAACAGGATCTCCCCCCTTTATGAGGCAGAACTGGAAATTGTATCATGCACTCATCTGGAAACAATCAGTTAACGAGGAGTAAATAATATACATCTTTGTGAGACCTGCACCTAGCTTTTCCATCCAATGTGACAAATGTAATCCATTTAATACAGTTTTAAAATATATGGATTTATTTCATTTGTATATTTATCTTTTTGTCCATGTTACTGATATCCTCGTTAGGTCTCTTCCGGGATGCCAAATAAGATCAATAGTCCTGCGATGTCACTTTCTGTGATGTCACTTCTTGTGATGTTACCAAGGGCGGCTCCTCCACTAGGGCGGAGGAGCGTCGTCCCACTTCTTTCTCACAGTGCGAGAAGCAGAAACACAAAATGCTAAAACTACCATTTTATGTTTCTGCTTCTCGCACTGCGAGAAAGCAGAAGTGTTTGGTTGGGGGCGGGCGGGTCTGCTTTAGGGCAGAGGAGGAGTGCCTTGCCCACTGCTAAGGGCGCTGACTGTTTGGTCGGCCCTCCGGGCCCGACCAAACCAGTCATGCGCACTCTGGCCTTTCTCCATGTAGGCTGCAATGCACCCTACATGGAAAAAATGGCCTCCCCATAGGCGCCTGGCTAGTCGGCGTCCTGACCAATCACAATGCTGCCATTGCAGCGTTGTGATTGGCTTAGGGGAGGGAGGCTGCCTGCTTCCTGTTCCTGCCAGAGGCAGGAAAGCAGTAGAGCAGGTCAGGAGCAGAGACGACGCGAGACCCGGGAAGGTAAGTTTATTTTATTTTTAAATTACCGCCCCGTGCGAACCCCCGGGAGAACCCCCACCCGCGAGTCATGCCAGCCGCGACTGGATGTTACATGCAAATTAGAGGGGCCTCACATCTTCCCTCAGGGGGCCCCAGAAGTTCTAGGACCGGCCATGCAGTCAGGGCCTCTAATGTTTCGGGGGTTGATAATTGTGCGCTGTGTGTGGGATGAGGTGACGCTCGTACAGCGCTTGGCTTGGCACAGAAGGTTTGCAGCGTATGCGTCATCATCTCCTGCCGCTGCCTATATCGCGAGCCTGAGTTCAGAAAGTCTTTCATGTGACACATTAAATACCTTTGTTGTGACGTATTTTTCAGCAGAGCAGGGGCGGTGGCAGAGCCGGTCTATCATTGGAGCAGCAGGCGGGACATTGCGCAATTTCTGATGCTTTCCAAACCCTTTCATGAGACAGCCAGAGTGGAGGGAGCGAGTTTAGGAGAGCCCGGGGTCGCCAAAATTAACATATACAAATCAGGGCTCGGGGTCCTGCAGAAAAACATCAAACATCAGGACCTTGTCTCCTAGTGCTCCCACCACCAACAGATAAAGGCGCTGAGCGAGGAGGTGTGGCTGCTGGGGCATGGGCTGAAGAGTTAGCCCAAGATCACACAGTTCAGCAAGTAAATTGTGAGGTGGCGCAGTCCTGCCAAGTTTCCCAGCTCCAAGTGTGATTAGCTGCGCCAGTCCAGCTTTTCCTTTCGTTCTGGGACTTGTAGTCTTAATTTTCCAAGTATAGAAGAAAGACTAAATGTCCCAGAATGCAAAGAAAAAACCTGGCCTGGAGCAGCTCGCTATGCACGGACCACGGAATGTGGACAGCTGTGGAGGGGAGTGAACTGTGCACCTCTGCCTGCACGCCCCGCTCTGTAACATCACGTAATCAATACACTTTTTACAGACACATTAATAAGAAAAATACGTCGCCTGCATAGGCTTTCTGCATGTGCAACTGGTTTAATATGATCACTCTCGCCCTGATGGTCCAGCTGACCCTACTGGGAAGGAGCCGAGACAGACTGCCCGCAATTGAAGAAGAAACAGGGAGGAAAACTACAAACTGCTACCAGGATAGAACGAACACTCCTTATCTCAGCTAAGATTGACTGATGGAAAGGCCAATGGGCGGGCTGGTCCACTTAACCAGAAAATCACAAACAACTTGCAGGGGCACACAAGCGAAAATATCACGAGGCCGAAGGAGTCCAACTCTCTGATTTAATCTCAGGCAACAAACATCAGCCATTCTGGCATTGTGTAAACATCTTATGCCATTGCAAGAGCAAGTGGGGTAACTCGGTACCAGCAGGTAAATGGGTAGCCCACGTCACGACTCTTCATACAGAAAATCCCGAGAGACAACCAAGCCCAAGACTATCTCCAACATTCCTGAACAAGGCAAAGGAGACAATAGAGGCAGATGAGGGCATACAAACCGTGAAGGCCGATCACCCATTAATGGAAGACCAGGCTTTGATGAAGGTCCTGAAGAACATCCGAAAGGACGGGGCCCCGGGCCCCAACGGACTGCCCGGGTCTTTATTTAGAGAAGATCCACACCTCTGGGCGTCAGTCCTCGCCCCGTTGTATGCAGAATGCAAATTACACGAAGATGTCCCAGACACATGGTGGCGTTCCTTACTCCAACCAATCTACAAGAATTACAGGCTAATCGCCCTATTAGCTATTTGAAGGGAAAGCGTATGCTGGCACCATATTAGGAGATCTAATCCAATGGGTATCAGATGAGGGCCTGCTCCCATTCTACCAAACTGGGTTCCGCAAGGGAGGATCTACAGTCGACAACTTTGTGGCCCTCTCTTACATAGCCCATCCAGCTGTCACTCACAACACGCTGCCCGTTTTTGTCTGCTTCATTGACTAACCCGCCGCTTTTGACAGAGTAGTACGCTACATACACCGGCAGAAGCCCGAGAACGCGAACATCTGGTCCAAACTGCTGAGAGCCATCATGTCGCTCTACACCAAGACATGGATTCGTGTAAAGCTCTCTGGCGACATAGCCACAACATAAAACACAACGGATCGAGAGCTTAAACAAGGCTGTGTACTCGCCCCAATTTTTTTCAACTTGTACACAGCATACCTGGGCTCTGCATTTTCAGGCGCCAACATAGCTACCCCAAAGATAGGACAAAAGAAAATCTGTCTTGTGCAATATGCTGATGAGCTTGTCCTGTTAGACCAGACCAAAGTAGGTCTCCAGAAGGCATTAAACGCACTTAACATATACAACATAAAGAACGAACTCATCGCCAATGTAGGCAAAACCAAAGTGGTGATCTTCGGGTGCTACACGAAAAAAAGGGCACAGAAGTGGTGGCTAGGGTCCCAAAGGCCCGAGTGCGTTCCGAGCTATAACTACCTGGAGGTATGGCTCAGCGATACTGGAAAACCAACAATACATCTGCAAAAGATGAAGATCAAAGTGAAGATGGCCATACACGCTCTTTGCAAATTAAACAACTGCCTCGATAGTCCAACGACCATGGCTATCAAGAGGGTGATCAGGGCAAAACTCATGCCCACCTCCAATTATGCCCAGCAAGCGTTCCATGGCATGCTGGTGGTTGAACTAGACAAACTACAATGTATGGGTTATGAGCGTGTTTTCCAGCTTCCGCCCCATAGGCGTAACACACTGATAAGACTAGATTTCAGCCCCGTAATTCAAAAACTCGAATGTATGGCCGCTTTGGCCCCAGTAGTGCTTAATTTGTTGAAGAATAAGTGCTGGTGCACAAAGCTTTGCTTATAAAGCCGCGGCCGGTGCTTGCACACAGAAAACCATGGCTGCATTGTCTGGAATCAACCTCATGCCTCTTTAACCGGCTTCCAGACACTCTCTCCCAGTTCAACTCTCACTTACGGGTCCCTGCTTTCTCCCTTTGTGACTGTTTTTCTGTCTTGCTCTTTCTCATTCTTACTCCGTTGTGTGTTTTTCCTTCTCTTGCTCTTAAGAAATGTTGGATGAGGAAAAGTAAATGCTGGTCGCAAAAAATGCAGAGCGATGGGCCCCACTGGCCCCAAAAATGAGTGCCGGTGGGTCTCACGTTCCTCAAAAATGAGTGCCGGTGAGTCCCAGTGGCCCAAAAAATGAGTGCCCCAGGTCCCCATTGGCCCCAAAAATAAGTGCCGGCGGGGAATGCAGAACAAATCAAAACATTCACCCCCAGTCAAGAGATCTGGGTTAAATCCATCATTCTTTTGCTCACCATGCCACCCCAGTTTAGACCTGGCCATATGCAAATCAGTCTTGATCCTGTGCCTCATGGGAACAGTCCAGCCCGAACTGCCAAGCCAGGTCCTCCCTGTACCGGAAACAAGCATCCTAGGACCGGTTTCGGGGTTTCACCCCTCTTCAGCCAGGATAGCTTGATTCCAGTGGCACAGTGAGCCCAGGACCCACGTCTGGGCATACCTGGCGCACTTAGGGCGAGAAAGCAAAGACACACAATTGATGGACGGAATGCAGAACAAATCAAAACATTCACCCCCAGTCAAGAGATCTGGGTTAAATCCATCATTCTTTTGCTCACCATTCCACCCCAGTTTAGACCTGGCCATATGCAAATCAGTCTTGACCCTGTGCCTCATGGGAACAGTCCAGCCCGAACTGCCAAGCCAGGTCCTCCCTGGACCGGAAACAAGCATCCTAGGACCGGTTTCGGGGTTTCACCCTCTTCAGCCAGGATAGCTTGATTCCAGTGGCACAGTGAGCCCAGGACCCACGTCTGGGCATACCTGGCGCACTTAGGGCGAGAAAGCAAAAGACACACAATTGATGGACGGAATGCAGAACAAATCAAAACATTCACCCCCAGTCAAGAGATCTGGGTTAAATCCATCATTCTTTTGCTCACCATGCCACCCCAGTTTAGACCTGGCCATATGCAAATATAAGTACCGGTGGGTCCCGCTGGCCCAAAAAATAAGTACCGGTGGGTCCCGCTGGCCCCAAAAATAAGTACCGGGGGGTCCCGCTGCCCCCAAAAATAAGTACCGGTGGGTCCCGCTGGCCCCAAAAATAAGTACCGGTGGGTCCACTGGCCCCAAAAATGAGTGTCGGTGGCCCCCACTGGTTCAAATTAAGCACTGAGAAGGGCCGAATAAAATGTACCCTCTGGCAGATAAATTCAAGAAGGGCTGTTCACTGTACGCCTCAAATGAAGGTACCCGTGGAAAGGCCCCTTATGTAAAGATTACCAGTAAGAAATAGGATCATTGTAAGAACTTACAAAAGATCTAATAAATTATAACAGACAATACAATCAGTTGGCATCACAGCATAATTTTACTGAACTTAATTTAGCTGCAAGTGCTTCATTGCCACTTGTAAATCACTTTCTTCCACAACAAAATCTCCATCATCTACAAGACTTTTGATCCTTGGCTTCATCCCACGACTCTTCCACCCTCACCAGCCCCCACCGCAGGAGCCCCTACACTTAATCATTATGAAAGCTAAGGGAATAGCTTGAGATATGTCACCCAGTGATTATGTGAACCCTTCAGTAGCAGCCCACTGTGCCACCAAAGTGACCCGGCTAAACCTTTCAAAAAGAGTCTGTCAGAATTTCTAGAATTTGAAAGGGATCACAAGAGGCAGCTGGTAACCCCTTTTTACTGCACCATTTTCCAAAGCTCTTGCAATGTGGAAGAAGGTGGACATAAGGGAAGATAATTCAGTGTTCCTTTGCAAGCTTCTTTAGAATGGAAACCAAGGGCGGCGAGGCCAGAGCGGGGCTATCAAACTTATCATGACTCTATCCATCTGAACTTTCTGCATCACCCTCGGGGACAGGGCAATTGGAGGAAATGCATATAATATCTGCTGCGGAAAAGGAATTGCAAGAGCATCCACTGCCCAAGCCTGATGACACCATGTCTGAGAAGAAGAGAGGGAGAAGAGCATTAGTCATGGACGCAAACAAGTCCAACCACGGACTGCCAAACAGGATCATTATTTCTTGGAAAACTTCCTGACTCAGGTGGAATGATACTGAGGACAGAATTTGCATCTGAGGTTGTGCGCATGAATAGTCTCCCTTCCCCGGGATGTAGTTGTCCTCAGAGATATCTGATATTCTTCTGCCCAAGAACAAATTGCATGAGCTATCTTTGCTAAATCTATGTTTTCGTTCCCCTTTGTCTGTCCACATAACTTCTCGTCACCTGATTGTCTGTTCTGACCATCACAATTTCCATTCCATATGTTGAGCAAATTCTTGGAGGGCATATGATATTGCCACGAACTGCTTTCAATTGGTAGACTGCTCTTTTTCCAAATGGGACCAGCTTTGGTTTAATTCCACCACTTCTAGAGAGTGTCTCCCGACCCCCAGTGACTCACCTTGGTTCTCAAAACTGAGTGTGTTGGGCATTGCAAGAACACAACTTTCTGTAAGCTCTCTGGAAGTAGCCACCACTCTAGCTCTTCCTTTGCCTTTGTTGACACCAGTATCATTTCCTCTTAATTTTGTGATCCCGGAGACTAGCATTTCAGCAGTTGATGCACTAAGGACTTCAAATGGTGTGGAGCCGAGGGAACTACTGCGTGGCTACCACCATTAACCCTTGCACCTTCAGCCAGGTCCTGGCTGAAGTCTGAGGAACAGTCCATACATTTGACAGCTGAGGTGGAAATCCACTCTTCTCAATTCTGGAAGGAAGACCTGTCCCAACAAACATGTCCTGTTGGGTAGGCTGCAGTTTTTGCAGATTCAGGATGAAACCAAGGGACTCCAGACACTTACACACACACCTCTTTCTCACTGGCTTTGGCTTTGAAGGAAGAAGCAGTAATAAGCCAGCCGTCAAAATATGGGAAAGGTTGTACCCTTAGTAACTGCAACACCACCACATTTGGTGCTAGCACTTTGGTGAATGTGTTTATGGTAAACAAGGGAAACCCATGCGTAATAAGGTACTAGGGGTATGTGTATTTATAAAGAAACAGTGGTCCCATACACGGAGCCTATAAACAATTAGATAAACAAAGGGATAGAATGAGGCCTATGTTTGATATCCAAATGGATTATACATAAATATTCATTTAGCACAATACAATAACAATGAAGTGGGAAGAGCGAACAAAAGAGAGTCAAATAAGACTTGAAATCTCAGGTATATGAGTGCGACGAATGAACCATAATGGTTATAGTCACCGCCTCTGAGTACTACTGCTCAAGTTTACATTAATGAACGTTTTAGCAATCGAGTCTAGGTACATAGTCAACAACGTTTGATCCTTTTTGAAATCGTAGGACCATCATCAGGACATACAGAGTTATGCCTGAGAGAGGATACGTCAATAGTAACCCAGTATTAACTAAAAACAGGAAAAGGAAGGAAGGGGAAGGGGAAGGGAAAGGAAAGGAAGGAAACAGAGAAGAGAGATGGTTAGTTGCCAAGAATTAAGGTAGTGCAATGAAGAACATCCATCCAGACCGGGATGGGCTGCATTAAGTGTCTAGGGCCAAACATACGTGGGATCCAGATATGCGAACAACAATTGTAGATGGAAAAAGGGTTACCTAGTGAGCAATTGGGAGAGTGCCCACATCGCGTGCTGAGATGAACACGTGACTAGGTTGAATGAGGTAAGTAAGGTGAGTGCCTGGTCTGAAAGAAAGTGGGTGAGAGAACAGGGTCACATAGTACTCTGGTGAATATCCTTGGGACAATGAAGTGCTTTGAATTGGTGCGGTTGACCCACCATCACAAACCTGAGATGCCTTTGATGTGTCGGGGCATGGAAGTCAGCATCTTGCAAATCAAACAGTATTAAAAGTCTTTTGCTATCAACAGAATTATGGTTTGCAGTGTTACAATTCTGAATGATGTGTAAAGGATAAACTGGTTCAAATTCTTTAAGTCCAGGACTGGTCTGGTTTTGGTCTGGTTTTGGCACAAGAAAGATTATGGAATACACTCCTTGCCCTTTCAACGATTGTGAAACAGGGACTATGGCTCCTTTCCTAATGGAGACTGCATTCTTTGCAGCATGGCTTCTCCTTGCATCTCTGACTTGGGAAGAGGGGTTTCTATGAATAGTGATTCAGGCAAAGTGTTTCAGAGCTCTAGAATATCCCATATCGAAAGTGGCTAGAACCCACTTGCTTTTTACTAGATGTTTCACTGGTTGAAAAATTCCTTATCCTTCACCCCACTGCACAGTCCATATAGTCATGTAATTGGGGTTGTTTCTGGGGAATATTTGGTTGTAGCTGGGATTTCTCAGATAGCGCGGTGCCCCAGGCTTGAAAGGGGCAGCGCCCCTCTTGAAAAAACTGTGTTGATTTCTTTAATAAAAGATCTCTTACTAATAAAACTCTTAAAGGTGGGAGAATCTTTTTTTATACACAGAGCTTTTTCATCAGGTCCTTTAGCTGTGGATCAAACAAGTCCCAAGAAAGGAAGATGATGTATGAGGGACCTCAGATCTGGGTAATAGTTTTCTCCCTGTCACTGTGGCCCCCACTGTTGAGCCCGAAGACCATAAGGTATTAAAAGTAATCACAGACTAAAAGCACCCCCTCTTGCAGACAGTCAAAAAGTGATTAAAATCAGTAAGGTTTGTGATGCATATGCTGTCTATGCTTCTGTTCTTACAAAAACATTTGCTGCAGCACATGGCCTTTTCCCCTTTCCTATCCACTGTATCCAGTAGACAGCCTTCTTCCAGGGCTAGCGATGCAAGGGAAGCCATACCAGATGGAACTGAGTTCACCGTAGGGATATGAGACCTACTCATCAAATTTTCTACTGGATATCTCTTAGACAAAAACCTTGGAAAGAGCGCTTTATCAGTATCCTTCCATACTTTCAGAATGTTTTTTTATTACTAGATTAGAGCTCCTCTTCTTCTTTCTGAAGTTTATCTTGAAATACCAATACTTTCCATATATGTTTCAACAACTTTTTTAGATGTTGTCCTTGGATATATATTCCTCTTGTATTGGGAAGGCCTCCTTAGCACTGATACGGATTGCATCAACTTGCTTGAGAATGCCTTACCTAGTGAGATATCCTTTATTACAGTATTTACCTGGCCCATCAGTGGCTGTATCTGCCTCAGCATCACCTTCTTGGCCTCTCTGCAGCAATTGCCTCTCTCCTTAAACTCCTCAACTTTAAGGAAACATGCACTCTTGCCTTATTGCTTCTACTTTTATCTATAGAAATGCCATAATGGTGTTAGAAACCTCATATTTTCCCATGGGGACCTCAAGCCTTGCCACCATGCTTCTAAAACCATTGACCAGCTTTTGACAATTGCTTGACCTTTCTCTGCAAACCTGCTCCCTGCCCCACCTCTCCTTACCCTGTCAGCAGTGCACGTTGATCCATGCTCCTCAAGCCATCCTCACTACAAACTTTGGCCCCCTTTATATCATGCCCCCAAGAGGCATGACCTTCACTCACCACAGCCATGCCACTCTTTGAAAGGAGAATAATAGGAAGGTGGAGTATTATGTGGTGATGCTGGGTAGGCTTCATCATGCACCGGATTCACACTAATAAATCCTTAGCTCAGCCCTGGTAGTGTGGCAAAGAGCAGTCAGGCTTTACTAGAGGAACATGTGTTAAACATTTCAGACTTTCAACATGGACGATAAGTAATTGACACGACTTGATAGAAATCCAACACCAATTTATAAAAAGAAAGTGTATTTTGATCTCAATTAAGACACCAAAGAGAACATGATCTGATCCATATAACCAGAGTTATGGATTTTAGAAGAAAACTTAAATCACAGCAATTCAATACAATATTGTGCTTTGCGGTCAATGGGAAAAAGTGGTAGTGACAATCGGTCACTTGCAGGTCGTGTTGTGTGGAACCCAAGGAGGGTAAAGGTGATGCGGGTCCCAGGATATATCCACGACAGTCAGTTTGATTTAACTTGGCTCAAGAAGTCCGGGTGCAGAGTTGTCCTGACTGTCCTTGGTGCTGAACGGGAGTTGCAGGAGAGCTGCTTTTTACTGCTTACACAATGCTGCGGGAAACAAGATAGGTCGGATGGAGTTCCCTCTAGGTGCAGCATCGGTTGCAGGGGGTCGGTTGCCAGACTGGCAGCCAACAAGCCTTTGCTGCAGTAAACTTTGGAAAAAGGCACTTCAACGACCAGTGGTCCCGGGGAACACAGTACCTGCTTTTAACTTTGTGGAAGGTGGGACTACAGTTCCCGCAATGCACTAAACCATCTGGATTTGGCCGATCCCTCCGAAGGAGGGCTTGATGGCCAGCGATTCTTTGGATCCAGAGCGTTGTTTTACCTGCAGTTTGCAGGGGACTAGTGCCACTAATGCAGGGGAGTCTGAGTGTGCTTCAGGCTCTTACAGGGGTCCCTCTGTCTGCGGGAACCTAAAGTTAGCCTAGCCAAGTCTAAATCAGGCAGTTCCAGGATAGTTGCCACAGGTGCAGAGTATCCCTCTTTTAGTTTGTGCAAGTTCCTGTTGTCGAAGACACAGGTCTCTTCTTTGTCCTCTTCGATGCATGTTGTTCAGAACTGAGGTTCTGGTGTTAGGGGAAGCCCTTAAATCCTAGCTTTAAGGGCTTTAGGAGTTTGGTTGCAATTGGCCAATGGGCAGCTTGCCTTGGCGGCTAATCTGCCCCTGAGGTGATCACATCCGGGGGTGTAGGTCACCATTTCTACCCAGAACCCACTCTTTCTACCACTTTTAAAAATGGCAGAAGACTTCCTTAGCTGTACAGATAAGGCAGCCCACCCTAGTTGTGTTGCTAGCCTTTTTGGGGTGTGCACCTTGCATACCTAATTTCCCAACTGCCCAGGTGCAAATGTGCCTGGGGAGTCCGCCCTGATGCATATCAGAGGCGGTGTAGGCTTTTGAAGCTCACCGCATTGATGCGCCACTTCACTTGCCTTCCTGGGAGGGCGGAGGTGTAACCTCCTTCCTGCCCAGGCCTTTGTACCTGACTCCTGGAAGTGATCACACTGCTTGGCATGAGGTCAGATTCATGTCTTGCCAGCAGCAAGCGCAGTCTGCCAGCCATAGCACAGAAAAGCTGGGGCAACCAGGTGGACAACCTCTAAGGTAGCCACCTGGGTGCATGCCACATCGCTCTCGACAAGAGATTTATGTCAGGTGTGAGAAGGCACGTTGTTTGATACCAAACAAAACATATTTAGGTGGTACCATAATGGAGTTGCAAACCTCGGGTTTGCCCAGGTGCAGCCCATGTTATCCTATGGATCGTCTATCATTTATAGTAACCAGTTTACCACTTTAATGGTAAAGGCCACTGTAGGGACATATATTAGCGTGCACTTACATGTCCACACTATTAATATAATGCACCCTGCCTCCTGGGCTTTAGGAGGCCTTTCTTGGGGGTGACTGACATATATTAAAAGTAGTGCATTGTCTTTACCACACATGGCCAGGGCAAAGTAAAAATGGAGCAGTTTACACTGTTCCTGCAGTTTGCAATGGCAGGCCTACTGTCAGTAGTTTACTTGGGTCACTCAGGGTGGCATAAACAGTCCTTCAAGCCATGGGGACCCCTTAACCACCCATGCACTGGGTACCACTGGTACAATATAGTAGGGACTTATAAGGGGAGTAACGTCCTTGTCAATTGGGAATGCCAATTTACACATAACGGTTTTAGGGAGGGTACTGGCGCCTTGTTAGCAGGCTTCAGTGCACTGTCAGAATTGAAAACCAGCATCTAGTAGTCCGAATGGGGGCAAAAAGTGAGGAGACATCTGCAAAAAGCCCTGTTTACTTACAGGAATTACTTACACTGCCCCACAGATGATGTGTAAAAGGCCACTTTTATTGTGAGCAAACTGGGCTTACACCTTTATACCCATCGGTTGAGCCACGCAGACTATTATGTCCTGAACAACACTCTAACAATTACTAGTAACCCTTCCACCCACCTGCAAGGAGCTTCCCACCCCTACACCCCGTCCCCTCCTTATTTTCAAAAATTAGTTCAGCAATTAACTCTGGGACAACTTTACATCCAAAATTCGCCATGTGTCCGCTTCATTTGATTGTCTAGCCTGCTCGCCCCAGGACCTCGCCTACCTCTTGATTCTCCATTCGTCCTTTCTTTTCCCCTGCTTTCTCTGTCCATCATTCTCCTATGTATCCATCTCTCCCTTCTTTGAGGTCTCAAACTGCTACCAGAACAACCCTCCCTTGAAACCTTTTTTCTGTCCTCCTCTCACCACCACAACATCTTCATCCATCCTCCATCATCTCCATCAACTTTTCTAAAAACAGCCTCTTTCCCAGTAATGTGCACTCTATCATGTCTGAATACCGCACTGTGTTCATACATAATCCAAGCATGCTAATCACTCTCATCCTATTGGCATTTCAAAATGCTGACATCTCCCTGTTCACCGCCTTCCATGCCCTGTTTATTGCTGCAGGCTCCCTGGCCCCTCTCCACACTCTCCTGGGCAAAAGTTCGGTCCAATAGAGGACCTCCCTGTAATGAAGGTCGAGACTCGAACATAATCCAAAGCTTTATTCCAATAAAACGGAGGAAACAGGCGAGAGCCAGGCAGCACGGCTTCCACTCCAGGACACCGGTAACAACTGATGCCCTGGATTGGAATCCATAAAGGAACCACATGAGCATTCCATGCCTCGCTCTGCCACCGTACACTTAAAGGGAAATACCACGTACAAAGAAGGGAATGTACTATACAACACATCCCCCCTTCTTACAACACAAAAGAGTATAACCCAAAATACAAAAGAAACAAAAACAAAATATACATCAACGAAAATGAAACCAAGAATTTCATAGAAATTACATTACATATTCTTTTAGCCAACCAGGAAGGACTCTCTTCCTCTTCCCATTGTCGCCCGTGTCCACACTTCCCCCAACCGGTTCAATGGTACTCGATTCCATGGTACCCGGAAACCCCTCCTCATTCCTTACAGAAGAAGCTTTTCTGGGGGAAGAATGTCCTCCTGATCATGTTGCCCAAAATCTGTGATACTCTGATTGCCTTCCATCAATTCATTACCATGAACACCATCAGAAGCCAAACCAGATTGTACATTACTGTGATTAAAATAGTCTTCCACCCACTCAAAATTTGAAGAATTATTGGGGGATGGTGCATCAAAATCTGGTTGTTGCTTCAAATCAAAAGCAACGCTCTTGAGATTCCAGACTCTTCCATCTTTCAGTCTAACTGCATTACGAAGAACCTCTACTACCTGTTGTGGTTCCTCAAACTGGCTTTCACCCTTGGGAACTTTAATCGGCCTTTTAATGCGAACCCAGTTGCCCACCTTAACTGATATCTCTTTAGTACCATGACTTACATCATAATACTCCTTACTCTTCCTATGTGCCAACTCTAAATTGTTCTTTACCTCAGTAGGAGACCACTGTTCTACTTTACCTTCTGACAGCCAACTAGGACTAAACTTGCATCTGGGTTTCCTGCCCTCATCATAATGAAAGGAGATAAACCTGTGACAGCATGAATAGTCACCCTGTATGCCCACACCGCTTTTTGTATCTCCAGCTTCCAATCCATACGTTTGCTCATTGCTGCTTGAATCACACCCTTTAGCACACGGTTAAAACGCTCCACTGTACCATTCCCACTTGGATTGTACAGCGAAGTGGTCTTGTGCTTAATACCACACCTCTCAAAGTACCCTTTAGCATTCCTTGAAGTAAATTGCACCCCATTATCAGTTAAAACACTAACGGGTAAGCCTTCCATGATGAATAATCTGTCTAGAAATTCCAGGACAGTTTGTGTGTCCACTTTTTCTACAATCTTAACCACAGGCCATTTAGAAAACAAGTCAATAGCAACCAAACCATATTCTTTAAATTCGCCAACAGGTCCAAAAATGTCCACAGCTATCACTTCCCAAGGAAGACTAGGAATTAAACCCTCACTCATAGAAGGTCTCAAGGTCTTTAAGGCTTTATCTGCAGAACAACAAATCGAACATTCTCTCACAAATCTCTCTACCTCCCTGTCAACTCCTGGCCACCAAAAAATGCCTTTGACCACACATTTGGTTCTTATTATACCAAAGTGACCTTCGTGGCACAGTTGTAACACCTTCATTCTCAAAGCTTTAGGCGGAATTACCCTGTCACCTCTCAAAATCAAATCCTTATCCAGTGAAAGTTCCATTCTCACCTCCCAAAAAGGTCTCAAATTATCGGTTATGCTCTCTTTCCTTGGCCAGCCTTTACAAATATGTTCTGACACCGCTAGTAAATCTTTGTCTTTAAGCTGTTCTTCCAACCATCCCGTCTTAGTGAAAGCTGGTACCCCAGAATCATGAACAAAAGCAATACTAAAATTGCCCCAAGGATCATCCACACATTCTTCTAGAGGTGCAGGTAACCTCGACAAACAGTCAGCCACAACATTGTCCTTGCCAGGCACATAAGTGATCTTGTATACATATTCTTTCATTCTCATAGAGATCCTAGCTAATCTTGCTGAGGCCCCAACACTACCCTCGGTCGTTAAAATTTTCACCAAAGGTCGATGGTCTGTGCGAATAGTGACAATCTTGCCCCAAACAAAAACACAAACAAAGCCCAAGCACAGGCAAGTGCCTCCCTCTCTATGATAGGATATTTACTCTCTGTAGGTGATAAAGCCCTAGACGCAAATAAGATTATCCTCTCACAACCATCACCCCCTTTTTGTGATAGGACTGCACCCAACCCTTTATCACTCGCATCAGTGGTCAAAAAACATTCTGTGTTGGGATCAAAGCTGCTTAAAGCATTCACCTTTTCTAAACAAGCCTTAACTAGGGAAAATTCTGCCTCACAGTCTGCCGTCCACTCAAATTTTGCATTTTTCTTGAGAAGTGAGCGTATGTTGTACACTTTGCTTGCAAAGTTAGGTATAAATTTGGCGCAATACTCAGCCATGCCTAAAAGATCTCACCTCCTCCTTTGTACTAGGAGAAGGTGAACCAACAATGGCATTTACCAACGAAGGTTTGGGTTTCATACCAGCCTCACTTATGACATGTCCCAAATAAGATACGTTCCTCTGTGCGAACTTACACTTGCTAAGTTCAACAGTCAAACCCACTCTTTGTAAAACTTCCAACACCTCATTCAAAATATGGTCATGATCTCCTTTGCACCCAGCAGCGACTAAACTGTCATCTTGGAAGAAACTCACGCCCCTCATCTTGCCAAACAACCTATGCATCAACCGCTGAAAAACTGCAGCGGCGGAGGCAAGGCCGAAGGGCATACGCCTGAATTGATAACACCCAAACAGCGTAATGAAGGCGGTAAGCCTCCTTGACTCAGGCGTGAGTATAACCTGGTGATACGCTGCCGATAAGTCTATGGTGGAAAACCAGGTCGCCCCCTTGAGTGAAGAAACCATCTCATTGATCTTGGGCAAGGGAAATTTCTCGATAACGATGTTATTATTTAGGTGGCGCAAATCAATGCATAGACGGATTTTTCCATTGCTTTTGCGCGCTATCACGACCGGAGAAATCCATTCAGAACTCTCCACTTCTTCAATCACACCTTTTGTTATTAAACCCTCTAACTCCTTATTAACCTCGTCCCTTATCAACATAGGAACAGGTCTAGCTTTGTGGACTTTAGGTTCAGCGTCCTTCTTTAGTACAATCTTATGTTCAAATCCTTTGAGTGCCCCTAAATTCTCTCCAAAAACTCCAGGAAATTTTTTAACTAAGGCATCATTCAACCTACTGGTTTCATCAACTACTAGTACCTTTTCTTCGCTATTAGGATCAAGGATGATGTGCAAATTCTTTTGATCCATCCAGCCCAGCACGGACGGACCAAGTTTGGCCACATATAACTTCCCCTTGCTGACCTCCCTTTAAATAAGAATGTTAGCCATCTGAACCCAAGCATATTGATTTTCTCTCCGGTGAAACTCACCGGGTTAACATCTGTGGGGTATAGCTGGTGCCCTATTTTTTTCACAAACTTTTCTCCCCACACTGCTTCATTTACAATAGTATAGGGAGATCCAGAATCGGCAAACACATTGACTGAAACTCCACCCAAGGATATCTCACAAATGGGCTTTCCCTTCATTGAATTGTCAATGACATTTAAGACAAAGTTACCTTGCAGATTTTTACACAACAGCTTTCATTATCTGCATCCCCATCAGTACCATCCTCTTCATCCCACACATATTTTACATTATTTCTTCTTCTACACATTTTGCTAAAATGACCCATTAAGCCACAAATACCACATTTCTTCCTTGCCGCAGGGCAATATTTGCTATAAGCCAAGTGTTCTTTGCTATCACAGCGGTAACACCTTCTTTTCTCCGGTTTCCTTTCTCTCCAAATGTTTCTCTGTGGTAGACTATGACCACGACCCACAGTGTTTTGAAATTGGTTCCTACTCGAGTTCTGTACCTTGAAAACTCCCCCTGGATCTTTCTCGGTTTCTTTAATCACAGTAGCACATCTCCCAGACATTTCGCCTTTTCTCATAATAGCTAAAACGTCTTCCAATGGTGCATCCCCATTGACCCATAAGCGATCCTGGATGGGAGAATTATTATTATGCATGACTAACTGATCTCGTATTAAATCATCATGCAGATCCCCAAATTTACAGTCAATGGCTAATTTTTTTAGATCATCCACCCACTCATCTACGAATTCTTCTTTGCTCTGTTTCCTTTGGAAAAACTTATGTCGTACAACACCAATGCAAACTTTGGGGGCAAAGTATTTATCAAGGTCTTTTAAAGCTGAATCAAATACACTTTCTTCGCTGCTTGTAATTTTAGGCATACGGGTATACGTCTTCAACCCAACAGGACCTAGAGAATGAAGTAATAGTCTTTTCATCTGATCCTGCTTCATCTTACCAGCCTCATCCACTGCTTTGATATAATTTACAAAGTAATCCTTCCACTCCAACCATTTCATACTTGGATGTGATCCAGTTGCCCAAAATGGATGTGGAGGACTAATGGTAAAACTTTGCTGTGCCATCGCTTGTTCCACACTCCACAGTTCCTGATCTCCTTGTTCCATACACAATGTATTCTAGTGTATTAAAGTTAAATATAAGAGTAAAGTTCCAACGCAATAATGACGGGCCGAAGCCTTAATAGTATCCCCCGTAATGCTGGTAAGAATATAGGTAAAAAAAAACAGAAACCCAAAAATGGAAAAAAAAAAAAAAAAAAAAAATTACCCAATAAAGTCAGTCATCTCCCGACTATCTCACCTGTTTCCTTATGTAACGGTAATTCGAAAAACAAGTTCTTAAAACGATAAATTCCAGCCTCTTAAGGTATGAAACACTCGCGTTGCAGGAGCTGGTCCAATCTTCTCCCGACACAGTCCTGATAAAACCCAATATGGCCGCTACGCAAGGTCATGCAGCGTGACCTTGCGCGATGATGTCACAACAGCGTGTCACAATCGATACGTCGAATACGCCGTCCCCACTCACTCGTGCGTTCATGGAAATCCTAGAGCGAGAAGGAACACGCGCGGGGGTAGAACGCCGCCTCCGCTTGAACGATGCGTCCCTGGCAGTTCCCCAACGGTTCACACTAACGTACAGGTAACATCTCTTACCCCTAAACTTCCTTGGCAGGCAACATCGGGGGTAGACAAAATCCTGTTGCGGCAATCTTGGCTGAACTCGGTGGAGGTTTTACAACAATATAGAAACCTCTTGACGTAGGCGTAGGCTTTAAAAATTAAGTACAAAATGAACCCAAAAAGAAAATAATTTGTAAGTCGAAATTCTCGTGGATCCGTTCCTAGTCTTGACTCAGGCGTGAGTATAACCTGGTGATACGCTGCCGATAAGTCTATGGTGGAAAACCAGGTCGCCCCCTTGAGTGAAGAAACCATCTCATTGATCTTGGGCAAGGGAAATTTCTCGATAACGATGTTATTATTTAGGTGGCGCAAATCAATGCATAGAAGGATTTTTCCATTGCTTTTGCTCGCTATCACGACCGGAGAAATCCATTCAGAACTCTCCACTTCTTCAATCACACCTTTTGTTATTAAACCCTCTAACTCCTTATTAACCTCGTCCCTTATCAACATAGGAACAGGTCTAGCTTTGTGGACCTTAGGTTCAGCGTCCTTCTTTAGTACAATCTTATGTTCAAATTCTTTGAGTGCCCCTAAATTCTCTCCAAAAACTCCAGGAAATGTTTTAACTAAGGCATCATTCAACCTACTGGTTTCATCAACTACTAGTACCTTTTCTTCGCTATTAGGATCAAGGATGATGTGCAAATTCTTTTGATCCATCCCATCCTCGTCGCCAATTGTAATGAAGGTCGAGACTCGAATATAATCCAAAGCTTTATTCCAATAAAACGGAGGAAACAGGCGAGAGCCAGGCAGCACGGCTTCCACTCCAGGACACCGGTAACAACTGATGCCCTGGATTGGAATCCATAAAGGAACCACATGAGCATTCCATGCCTCGCTCTGCCACCGTACACTTAAAGGGAAATACCACGTACAAAGAAGGGAATGTACTATACAACACACCCCTTTCCTTTACCATACCTAGGTCTTTTTTCATTATCTTTAGGGGTGGTCATTGCTCACGTAATTTGCTGTAGCGTAATTACACAAAATTACTGCAAAATTACCCGGAATTGCACAAGGAGCATAGTCCAGCTATTTGTACTTTTTTATTAGTGCAATATGCACTCTCGCACCCAAAATGGGCCCGAGGATGCATTTAGAAAATAGCTCCAAGTGCAACAGAACACGAACAGCAGCAGCCAGCAACACCTCACGCTCTCTTCCTCTGCTCTTGTAGTAGTCATTTTTGCCCCAAATTACTCTCAATTACTGCATCAGGCATTATTGCGTAATTTTCAATAATTTTGTTTCGCAAAAGTAACCCAAAATGACTTTGATTACTCCAACGTAATTGAATTTCGCCCAGTCCTAATCTTTTATTAACTCCAGTCCTCTAGCCTCTCCCACTTCATTTTCTCCTAGGTGACCGACTGCCACAACTGGCCATCGGCATTTTGCTCTCAAGTCTCATAACGTAGTGCAGGATATTGGATTAATATTGTAGGTGGGTGACTACCCACCTCAAGTAATAATCACAACCTTTGTCAGAGTGAACACTAAACTCGCTAAATTAACCTGCGCTCAACCCCCGGTAGCTATGGCACAGAGCAGACAGGCTTAACTTAGGGCAACGTGTAAAGTATTTATACAGCACCAAAGCAGTCATAGTCAGTCAGTCAACAAGACTTTATTCCGTCCTCTTTAGGCTATAAAAGTACAATAAAAGGCATTCCATGAATATAGCAGCATCATAATCCTCATTGCACATCATAAAAAGATCATTCTCCATAAATCATACCATAAAAAGCATTAAAGGGAAAAACCCTTCAGAAATAAAACAGTATTATACTATTACACATCATATATCATGGATTAAAAGCACACTATAAAAAAACATTCAAAACCCGAATGGGGAATCTGGATTTAAACTCAACAAACACAAGATTCCCAATATATGCATGAGAGCAATCATTAGACTGAGCCGTATCCATCTCTAACCCTCAGGGCAAGATAAACAAAGTTTCCCACAGCCGCACATATCACGGCATTCTCCACTTTTGCAAACGTGCAAAAGCCTCTTTGTGAGATTTAGTGTTAAAGGAGTGAAAGAGAGAGTGTGTCCTGGTGTGGGATACAAAATACAATAAACTGCAGTGTGCTTTGTTGTGCAATATTACTGCACAGACACCTAAGCAGTAATGATCCCCAGGCTACCTTCCTAGGAAAGCAACTAGAAAATGCAGCGAATTAATCGTAATCTAGTTAGATAGAACCTCACATTCCCATTATGAAACCAGAAGAGCTAAGACTCACACCCAAACGTCAGATTAATTAAATTGTAGTTAACACTTGCAGACAGTTTATCACATTCCGCCTGGTGGAGCCTACTCTGTCTGCTTCGGAAAACCTCCTTCACTTTAATTATAGCCTTTGAATCTATACTCGCTGGGTGGCCGACCACTTCCGGCAGGCCCAGGTCTGTGAATTACTCCCTGATATAACTAAGCCAAGGTACAGCATACCATTGTCCAAAGAGAGACAGTCCTCCATTACGTCTCTTGATAATTGCACTTTCGGGCACCCCCAGACCCTGAGCCATAACAAAAGGGGTTCCAGCTATATCTTATCCCCCGGGGAGGCCAGGCCCAGCTCTGAAAGACACATAAAGGCAGGAGTAGATTGTGGAACAGCCAGCAACCTGCACAAAAACTTGTTTTCTACCTGCTGTAATTGCCCTGGGCCTTTATATCCCCACACTTCTGCTCCATAACTCGCCACAGAAATACATTTACTCTTGTAGATCTCAGTCATTTCTATAATCGGTTTTTGACCCAGCCTTCTGGCTAAAGAGAAGACCGACTCCACGTCTCTTTGTGTTTGGGCAGCCCTAGAATTGTGCACATTTTGCCAGGATAGATTTTGATCGAAAGGAAGACCCAGATACATGAAAGACTTTACTCTCAAAACTTTTGTGTCCCCCTAGATAAAATGACCACATTTTTAGGTTTCTTGTCCCAATACTCATTGTAAATGATTTTTGTAGGTTAGTTTTAAGATCCAGACCCCCCATAAAACTATAAAATTCATCTAATAGAAACTGTAAACTATTGGCACCTTTTGCCGTTAAAACTGCATCATCTGCATATAGAACTCTAGACTTTATTTTGGGCAGATCTTTCCCCACTTACGTTAGGTGTGATTCTAAATCGTTAATTTAAAAAAGAAAAAAAAGAGGGGCCATCACACACCCTTGTCTAACGCCCAGCTGTAACCGAATATTCTGAGAGAGTTCCCCATCTTTACCATGCCAGACCCTTATGCTAGTGTCCAGTGCATCCTTTGTAAAAGCCCAATCAAACCCTGTTTGATTCCCATCTTAATGGGGGATGCAGTTCCTATTAGGATGTGTAATTCTACTAAGGTCAGACAAGTTCCAAAGAGTCAGCAGGGAGCATGACTCTGTAGGAACAAATGCCCTCACCTGGATAGGTGTCATGCTTCATCACTGGGCTTTTGCTCCACATTGGGCCGACGGGCCCCTCAATCTGTGTGTGAGTCTAGGTGTAGAATTGTGTAATAAGTGTATGGGTGTGAGTGTAATGTTAAAAATAGGACAAGGGGCACTCCCAAAAACTAATTTTAATGACAGAATCCTACTGCCTATATTAAAAATAGTGGCGCTATCTACTAGAATTAATTATCTAACATAGCTGTTAGGTCGACATGTTTCAAGCCTCAATTTGTCATACAAATGATCTAGCAGCTTTTCTTCAGGACCAGTGTAACCTAATCTACATAGTGATTGGAGTTTCAATAAGTGAGTTCCTCTATGTTCTCCCAATCACACATACCTCTCTGGGTTTATTTAAGAAAATCTTAAAATTGACCTGTAGCGTGGAAATAAATAAAACACCATCATCAAGCACATTTTGCTGTATTATACTTGAGACATGGGATACCACTGCATTATATATCGTTAATACCACTTAACTTGATATTACCCCCCCCCATACTGTAAGCGTCTCCCTGTTATAATCTGCTATAAAGTTTCTAGGGCGGTCTCCACACCCTCACTTACCTCCATTACTCTTGAATCGAGTACATTATTGTACAGATTTATCAGAGGGTCTGTGATACAATCAACTGAAAATGGGTTGAATGACTAATAATTCTAGATGAAATGCATGTAAGTTTAACAGAAATCAAAAAAACAAAGACGCCCTTAGCTCGCTCCAAACTAGACGGGAGGCTGTGCTACAAGTGGAATGATATCCACCAACACTGAAATTATCCAGGGACCTTGTTTCCTCCAGTAATATAATGTCTGCTTTGCCTATTTCGAAGATCCAGTCTGTATTTGTCAGCTTGTTATGGAGACCAGCAATGTTCCATGGCAGGAGCCTTAACCCTGCCTTTCTGCCCCAGAACCACAGGACTGCCCAGAAGGTCTATAGAAGCCCCTGAGACCATGCTCGAATCAACCACCAAGAGCCCCTCCAACCCCTTGGGCACAGAGCCCCCACCCCCATTATGCCCTGTTGAGTTCCTGACTGCATAACCCCTTCTGGCTGTAAGAGAGTCAGTCCAGATCTTCTAAAGTAGCTAGTGGTTCAAAAGAATTCCGGACTTCTACATTAAACCATTGGTTCATAGCCCCTAGCTGGAAGAAACCCCCTTGTGCAGGTATAGGGAGAAAAGGCTTTGGTTGAAAAAAGTATTCCAGTGGTAGTACTTGGAAGGAACCTGAGTCCCGACGTTGAGAATAAAAGAACTTCAGCAAGGATTCTACCAAATTAGGTGACTTAAAATTGATGATAAGGCAGTCCCCCGAAATTTCTTTCTTGCCAGGCCCAATCAAGGACGTTCTTCTGATCATTGCGATCTCCCTGGAATAGTCTATTGGCCGGAGTTGCACCTCAAAAGTAAAATTCAATTTCTCATGCTATTTCTCGATATTCTCAAGTCGGGCATAAATCGGGTTCAGTAAGATCAACATGGAAACCATAACACAATTGCACAGGGCCTCTGCTAACTCAGGGGCTTTATCCCCAACACTCCTTCCTTTGGGGTCTCGGCATATCAGTTGGGATGGCAGTTTGAGTCGATGGGCAGAGACTCTGTCTCTTTGATTTCACCCCTCCTTCAATTCTTTTCCTCCTCCCTGTTTGGCCTCTTGTCTTAACACCATTAGAATAAGTTTGAGGAGGAGTTTCTCTCTCCTCCAAATTCCCAACAGGTTCGCCTACTGGGGCACTACCTCTAGCACTGACAGAGCCAGAGGTACCTGCCCTTGCTTCCGGCAAACACAAGGTCAAGTCACAGCAGCAGGAGACGGAACAGACAAGAACGGGGCGTCTGGGGGTGAATAGAGAGACAGGCGTCACTCTGCCAACTCGATCTCTTTGCTAATCACCCGCCCCCCTGTCTGCTGTAGAAAACCATGCAGAGTAGTTCCCTGCACTGGTAAGGGTGGGTTTACGCATCGATTTTTGCTTCCCCATATTAGCACAGTGATGACAAATTACTGCCTTATGCAAATCCTTAAGAGGGGTAAGACATACAACAGTACCTTACGATAGATGTTAGGGAGATGGCCCAGCCCAGCCTCTTCCGGTCGATGACGGGTGCAAGACAGGCCCACCCTTGGCCCGGGCTTTGCCCAGGCGTGTCCTACCTCCTGGGCCCTACAGAATCCTGGGACGTGTAGTCTCCACCACAGCGTCCCGCACAGCGGTTCCTCTCAATGCGCTATATAGCATGAAAATGGCAGTAGCAGGTGCGGGAGATCACACGGGCTGCCTCTTGGGTCCCCCACAGTCCTGGGACATGTAGTCCCCACCACAGCGTCATAAGTAATAAAGTCAAAATGTAAAACAATAAAAATTCTAAACTGAATTAGAAAAACAGAGTAACATTTAATAAACAAAATGTATCCAAAATTACAAAAATCCAATAAGAGAACCGGAGATATGAATTCTGAAATTTTAAAATGCATATAGTGCAGAAAACCACAAAGAACCAATAATAGTCAATGGTTACGATCAGCAGGGACCTAGGATCAATTTGAGGTTGACCGTGACGGAGCGCAGCTCGCATACACCAACCATGTT
The DNA here is from genome assembly GCA_963921515.1 of Calotriton arnoldi. NCBI lineage: Eukaryota > Metazoa > Chordata > Amphibia > Caudata > Salamandridae > Calotriton > Calotriton arnoldi. The sequence goes on along the minus strand of CAWUFW010000075.1, from coordinate 1,539,315 downwards.
TGTCCTGGTCAAAGATTTTACCTTCTGACTTAGTTCATATAGTCCCAATCCACCACTGCAGTACACATGGAGAGGTTCTTAGAGACTCACATTGTGTCAGGTTATCAGCAAGGTCCATCCAGATCCAGTTGCCACTTGTCAGGTGGGTACTTCCAGGAAAAGACCTCTTACAGCTTGTTGTCTCCCTGTAGCCACAGAGGATGGCATCCAATTGACCCTTGGAGTACACCTATGTGTCATGGGTACAAGAGAGAGCAGGTCCAATCCTTCAGGGCTCCTCTTCAGCGGCGGTTTCTTCATGAGGGCGGGGTAGCGTCGCCCCCTCCACCCGCTGCAGCGGCACTAAACGTGAAAAATAAAATGGCAATGAAATGATTTAATTGCCATTTTATTTTTCATGTTTAGCCTGCAGCAGCTGCCAGCCTGCCTCCACCCGTGAGAAATGGGGGGAGTATCCTTTTGGAAGCAGAGGAGGACTGAAGCAGGGCTGACTGGATGCTCCAGAGTGCACATGTCACTTTGACCGGCTTTCTGAGCCGGCCAAAGTGGCATACGCACTTTGAAGCTCTCCACCCAGCTGTCTTAGACAGCTGGATGCGGACCAAGCACAGGCCTAAAGAGCCTGAAGAAACGTCCAGCCAGGTCGTTCCATCCAATTCTGGTGCTGCTCTCATGCTGGTGAGAGTAGCGCCAGGATTGATTAGTGGAATTTCCTGAGGCTGGAGCCCGCAGAGCCAACTGAGGAGGGACCAAGGAGGACGTCGGACGTGCAGCAGGCAAGGTAAGTAACTTTATTTTTATTATTTGCTACTCGCCTTGCCTGCATACATGCCCCACCCTATACTTGGTTGCCCGCCCCACTGATGCATAAACTTGCCAGCCGCCCCTCCTCCTCTTAGGTCACAGACAGAAGGTCCAGTCCTCTTCTGATCTTGCGCAGGTCCAGAAAGTATTCTGCAGTGGGTGCCTGGAGGTGCCACATTTATGCCTGGCTCTAGCTTGGCATAAACAGGAGTGATTCCTGGATACACCCTAGCCAATGGGATAAAAGGTCCCATGGATTAACCCTACCCACTTTAGCAGAGGTTGCTGCTTGCCTTACTGCAAACAGTCTCAAAATGCCATGCTTCAGGGCATTTTCAAAAGTCTTTGGCCACTCTAAACTTGGACTCTGAAGGGCAGGGGAGTGTACTGTGGTAATCCTAGTATCCCCCTACATCTACCACTAAAGTCCAGTTTGGAGCATTAACTGTACCCACAACAAACCCACAAAGAAGAGGCTGGTAGGACAAAAGCACAGTTCTACAGCAATCAGATCGTAGATACGCAAGAATTGTCTTGGCATCCTGTTCTCCCCTTTCAAGTGTGCCCCAAGTGTTATATGTAAACCCAGGGACACAAGTCTGTTAGGACAAAAGCAGGGTCCTTCAGCAACCAGACAGGGAACTCACAAGAATTGTCTTGGCATCCAGTTCTCCCCCTTTCAAGCGTGCCCTAAGTGTTACATGTGGCTCAAAAAACATATCAAGCAAAATTTAACAATATGCTGTCAAAAGGAAGCCCAGAGCCCAAACTCTGTATATTCTGCTGAACTCAGAGGAGTTATCTCTGCCCGTTTAGGTCAGTCTAATTTTTGCTCCTGGGAGGCATTTCACATCTTTTCACACTTAGTCAAGGCTAATCACTGGTTGGCAGAAGTTGGGGAACCAATTCAAATTAGCCTCCAGGAGCTTCAGACAGCGAAAAAGTAACTTTCTAAAATTAACTTTTCCTTAATAATTATTAAACATCCACCTTTACAATTGAATTGGATTTTAATAACTATTAAAAGTAGTTGTTTATTTTTCTAACTGGCCCTATTTCTGAGATAAATTATCAGTGTTTAATTTTGCTTCCCATTATTTCTCTATGGGCCTTTCTACAGTGAAAATAGCTTCTGGGTGCTAGTCACTGTAAGGACAAATTGACATAGCATATCTATATATTCTACTTTAAAAAACCATGCACCCTGTCTTGTGGACTATGAGGCCTAGATAGGGGCAGCTTATTCATATTTAAAAGGTAGGTTTTGACTTGTCAAAAGGGTTTATTTTGTCTGGTCAAATTGCAATTTTTACATTGCTATTGTCAGTCTGCAGCGGTAGGCTTAAAGCCATGTTTACAGTGCCACTTTAGTGGATGGCAGAATAGGTGCTGCAGTCCACCTACATAGTGGCATTTAACTTCCGGCCCTGGGTGCACTTTGTACCATATACTAAGGACTTATAGGCAAGTTAAATATGCCAATTAGGAGTATGCCAATTTAACTACGCTTAAAGGGTGAGCAAGGTACTTTACCACTAGATAGCAGAGGTAAAATGCACACAGTTCTAAAGCAAGCAAATATATAGGGTCCATCAAAAGGATAAAAATTCAGGGTGAGCACGCAGAAAAGGCAGATTTATTACACTTAGACATCTGCTCTTCCCTTCTCATTTCCACCCAGGCCATACCACCGTACCACCATCTGCTGAAAGTCTATTCCTACCTGGTCCCCAAGGCATTGCCACCCAATATGATTACCAACCCACTTCGCAATGGAATGCCCATATATCTGTATTGTTATGAAGTCTCTCTATATCCCGCTTCTCCCCTTCCTCATGCAACCCCACATGCAGTCACCGTTCCATCTTCCAATGTCTTCCAGCCTGGCTGCAGCAAAACCCACTGAAGACCCCATGTGGCTGATCCTACTCTGAATAAATGAAGCAAATAATCCTTCTCTTTCCATTCCCCTGTCTTCAGGCACTTCCGCATGACCCCTAACTATTACTATCTCCATTCCAAAACAACAACCCTTTCATCCTGCCTCTCAAGCTTAAAACCATCTTGCCATACTGACATATCCCCAGACATTCTGACCCAAAGCAAGCTTCCCTTCCCCCTTTGATCCATCTTATCACTCCTTATTCTAATGCCTGTTACCTCTTGCTTCACCTTCTCTCTTCACTCTCGCCACACTTGGACCGCCGGCATAACCCTATAACCTGATCACTTCTGATATTAGAAATGCCCCAAGGACCATCCCTGTGAATATTGCACCAAGTAGAGCTCCTTCCCAGGCGAAGGCAAGCGTGGATCTCACCTGTGTGACAATAACTCTCAAAACATCAGTTGTGACTCAAGTCTTTCCCCCTCCCTTTCTCTCTGGCCCACCTCTACGTTATCCTTTTTCCTGGTACTCCCTCCCACGGATCCTATTCCCAAAAAACATTCTCCATAGAATGAAATCCATGGCAGTTTTCCCTCAATAGTCAGTGGTGATAGCCCTTTTTTGAATTGTGCCATAATAAAATAAACCATGTCATTCCTTCTATCGTCCAGTCTCTGAACTATGTTCTCCTTCGGTCTTGCCCCTGAGTTCACAAACTGCCCATCTCAGCCTCTACTTCTTCCTTGTCTACACCAATAATGAGTTTTCGACCAGATGCAAGGCTCTCACTGTCCAGTCTCCCACATGCCCCATGGTACTGGCAATCCTCTTGTGTCCGCTTCGAGGGCCAAACCACAGATACTTGCCCACTCGAAAAAGATAGCGCATTAGCCACACCGTTGTCCAGACCAGGTGTATGACTTGCTTTGAACAGTATGCTCCAAGTCAAACATCTCATCACCATTTCTCTTAGTAGTAGCAACACATGCTCAGTCTTTGTCATCAGGATGTTGATCACATGCACCACTGACCGATCGTTGATCACGAATGTCACCTTCTTGTCCCTCAGCTCTTCTCCCCACAACCTCACAGTCATCACTACCAGGAGCAATTACAGGCAGGTAATACTGTGTTGATTGCTTCTCTACGCCTCTGGCCACCTTTTGGAACCTCAATGGCCTTTCCATTAGAGCAAAACTCCTGCACATGACCTGTCCAAAAAGAAAAATATATTAACCAAGTCAACGAGTCATCCTGGAACCACAACAGCATCCTGTTGTAATGTTCCATACCACATTCCTAAGTCTTGTTTCACTCTGCCAGTCATTCTTATCCTGCGGTGCGGCTTCATCACGCCTTGCATGGTGTATGCCACCTCTGTCTGGTGTCATCATCTTACAGGCGAAATTCAGGTGCTGCCCTAGCACCGATTTCAATTTTTTCAATTCACACTTCTTTTTACCTGGCACTTTTTCAATTAGGTCTTTCAGTGTCATCAGCTTGTCCTCTTGCAGTTGTCCTATGTTTCAATGCCCAAGAAGGTCAAGTGCATGTACGGGACTTCGGTCTTGTCTGGGTCTAACTGGATGCCACCTTCTTTCTCCACTGTCTCTGTTGTCCTCATCGGTCTGTTGCATTTCACAGTCAATCTAGCTCTGCCCACCAGCAGGAGGTCGTCGAGGAAGTGCAGCACTTGCTCAGACCTCAATACCTGTCTCACCACCCACCCAATGAATGGGCTGACTTTTCCAAACACTGCGTAAGCCACAGAACATACCATTAGCACTTCTTTGCCTACATTGTATTGTCCATAAAACTGAATACACAGTAACTGGAAATCATCAGCGTGTACTGGCATAAGTCAGAATGCTAACTTTATATCAGTTTTTACCATTCCCTTTTTTCCATACCAACTCAATCGTTGCATCTGTGTTTGCGTGAGTGACAGAACAGTCACTATGCTCTATGACAGTGCTTTACAAACTTTTTAGAACCACGACCCACTTTTTAGTACAACAAACTTTCGCGACCTTCTTAGCTTTAATGGACATGAGGGAGTCAATTTTTAAAGTAACTAAAGCACTGTGTGGCAGCGCACTGTGGTTTACAGACAGCACGTTTTCCACTGAAATGGTCACTAAATTTGCACAGTTTTACTGATAAAACTATTTGCACACAAATGATAAAGTGTGGAAATCGGATTTAAGTGAATATTAATCATTTGTCATCACCAAGCAAAGCGCCTTTATTTCTTTTGATCCTATTAAAATCTTTGCTTCCATCACACTTCAGAATTTCAAACAAATGTGCTTCATTTTGCTTTCCTAATTGCTGAAAGTGTATAGTTCATTTACAGGTATTTACATTTTGTTGTTCATTCCAAAAAACGACATCCTACATCGTTTCCTTTCACACTCCCTGTACCCCAGCATGATTGTCATATAACCCACTTTGCTTTTCTTTCTCTGACTGCAAAGCGAGAGGAGATTCTATACACGAAGCCCCATAGGAAAAAAACAGCAATTTGTCAGGAGACAGCCTGACACTTGACTTCTGTCTTTCAAGCGCAGCAAAGATGACACGATAAATACAGAATGTAAAGGAATCTTTAGTTATCGCTTGCTTTAAGATCCACCAAAATCAGCTCACAACCCACAGTTTGAGAAACACTGCTCTGTGACGTAATTGACTGAAGTCTCAGGTACCACTCCAGTGCCTTCGGCATTGGGGGTTGTGCTTCTACCACTTTTCACTTCTTTCCTTAGTTTGTCACTCACTATTTGTGGTCCGTCTTTCAATGATCTTATATTTTTCCCCCATCTGCCTGTCCTAGGTCCTTTGTAAGGTATTCTAAACCCTTCGTAAAGTTATCTGGTCGCTGCCCAATCCTGGTGCCGCTGCAGCCACACTCTCTTTGCCTCTGGTTCAATCAGCGTAGTTACCTTTCTTCTAAACTCCATTCCCATCCCCTCTGTTCCTGTTCCCTCCGCATTGACCTTGACCCCGGAAGTATTACAATACAGGCTGTTTGACCCCACTCTTCAAGCATTCATGTCAAAATCTGCACAAAGGGTGGGAAGCCCTTAAAACAACATGTACAACAATTGCAAACCGCACACAATGTGTACTGTCAGCAATGGTCGCATCGGTGTCATAAACTGCAGCCACAGTTCATTATATAAGTCTCACCATAACTTACACATGCTGTTTCTAGGTCGAGCCTGGGCAACGCATGCACTGCTCTGCGAGCCATGGTGTATTGGAGTATGTACTTGAAGCCCCGCCCATTCTCCGCCCATATTTGTCATTGGCTTGTGTCATTGTCCTTCGTAAATGCTGGCTTCTGATTTGTTATTAGGCTTGTTAGTCCCTCCTTAGTACCGCCTTGTCTTCATTTATAACCTCCCATGAGGACTGATCCGTTTACTTTGGTTGTTACACAGTACGTCTTGTTTAGTCTGTAAGCACTATTTTCTTTAATGAGTTTCTCTTACGGCAGGAGGGTCTCTCATGCGCAGTTGTGACCACCGGCTTGTGTAACTCGTAGCAAATGAGGAGCTCTTCAGGGGCCATGGGAGAGAGGAGGGTGCAACTCAGCGATGCCTTTAGGGAGGTCAAAGGTGAGTGATGTGAATTCCGCTAGATCTGGCGTGTTTATTTTCTGAACGAAAATCTATGTTAAACATGAATATCGTTTAGGTTTGCTCCGTCGCTCACTTGCTAAAAACCATGACTTCAACAAAGGGCTCTTACCTTCTTTTCTCAATTAGTTCCTCTGTGAAATGGATTAAAAAAAGAAAGAAACTCTTTGGCCGCAAATGTCTCTTTGGACACACTCTCCCGCAACAGCAAGCGCATACCCGACCGGAAGGTATTGGAGCGCTTTACTGAGCAGTTCTCCAGTTCCAAAGTGGCAGCTCGCTGCGCTTTGCTCCTCGGCTCAGATTACCTGTAAAGCAGTGGCGGCTCGCAGAGAGAATCCTGTGGGGCGGTGAGGCGGGGCAGGGTCGGGGGGGGTAGTGGAGTCGGACATACGACGGCAAGGAGTAAAGTAAGTAAATAAATAAATAAAACTATTTACCTTGTGCTCGCTGCATCGCCGAGTTGGCGATGCAGCGAGCGCAAGGTAAATAGTTTTATTTATTTATTTACTTACTTTACTCCTTGCCATCGTATGTCCGACTCCACTACCCCCCCACCCTGCCCCGCCCCGCCACCCCAAGGCATTCCCTCTGCGAGCCGCCATTGCTATAAGGATGTGCTTTCACCCCCAGCTTAACGTTGCTCTCACTCATTTGCTTTTCTCCCCCTGCCCGCCACATTGATCTGTCTATTGTTTGCTTCCCTATGCCCTCCGTGCCTCTACCCCCACCATGCCATCATTTTTGCTTCCCCACACCTGCACCCTCAGTTTCCCTCCCCGTCTGTGTTCCTTTTGCTACCTTCTGCTTGCAACCCTCCCACCCCCAACACACACACACACACTTTTAAACAAGCATTTGGAATGCAATAGGTCTTGCATTTGCGAGAGTTTAAGCTATTGGCATTGTAAATGACAATGCCTTTTATTTATGTTCTAAAAACCAAAGTATAAATAAAAGGCATTGTCATTCACAATGCCAATAGCTCAAACTCTTGCAAATGCGAGACGTATTGCATTGCAGATGCTTGTTATTACATCCATGCATTTCCACAGGGCCACACAACTCTCTAGGAGCATTTCACACATATTGTTATCATATATCGTAAAGGCTGCCTTCCAGGTGTCTATGTAAGTTATCACATTGGGGAGCCTGACCAGTTCCCTTTCTTCCACCTTGGAACCCTCCTTGCACTAGGTCTCTCTCAATGCAACACCTTGAAGATGTCCATGTACTCATTTCCCCAGATTTTTTCTTTGGTACTTGCCAGTAGGTGCCCAGCAGAGTTGTCCGGCACACCCATGTATGGAAATTTTAACATCTTATCCGTCTTTGACATTCCCTGTTTCTTGCCATCCAAACCTTTCCGACTTTCCTCAACTATTGATGAATCACTCTTTTCCCCCGTTGTGACCGGTTAACCCTTCACCTGCTGTCCCATCTCTGCACCCCTTTTTGTCAGCCCCCACACTCTTCTGTTGGCTGCTGCAATCCCACCTGTTCCTTCTGTCTGGGCTTCTGTGGAAGTAATGCCCCTTCTGAGATAAAAACCTATTCCACCACTCTCACCACACTCTATGCATTCTTCCAAACACATAGGGGTGCTGGGAGACAATGCAGGAGTGCTGTACATCAGTAGGGGTGCTGGGAGACAATGCAGGAGTGCTGTACATTAATAGGGGTGCTCGGAGACAATGCAGCAGTGCTATACATTTAATAGAGGTGCTCAGAGACGATACAGGAATGTTGTACATTATTAAGTGTGCTCGGAGACAGTACAGGAATGCTGTACATTAATAGGGTGCTCGTAGGCAATACAGGAGCGCTGTACAACAATAGGGGTGCTCGGAGACAGTACAGGAGTGCTGTACATTAATAGGGGTGCTTAGAGACAATACAGGAATGTTGTACATTATTAAGTGTGCTCAGAGACAGTACAGGAGTGCCGTACATTAATAGGGGTGCTCAGAGACAATACAGGAGTGCTGTACAGCAGTAGGGGTGCTCGTAGGCAATACAGGAGCGCTGTACAACAATAGGGGTGCTCTGAGACAGTACAGGAGTGCTGTACATTAATAGGGGTGCTCAGAGACAATACAGGAATGTTGCACATTATTTAGTGTGCTCGGAGATCGTTCTGATATCTGGGTATCCACATTTACCATAACACTCAGGATCTTATGGATGGTAACATCACAAAGGCGGTTACAGCACTTAAGTCCCAGATTGAATTTTGGAAGACACTGAACCTTTCGGTTATAGGTCGGTGGAGTTGATCAAAATGGTCATGCTACCACGCCTTCTTTATTATTTTGCTAATTTACCACTCTACCTACCAGTGTCCTTCTTCCGCTCTCTAGAGAGGATTGTTCGAGATTTCATTTGGAATAAATCGCAATGCCGGGTAGCACTGGTGAAATTATACCTTCCTCGCTCAAAGGGGGGGCTGGCTCTGCCCAATCTGGAGCACTATTTTTTTGGCGTCCCAAATCTTATGGGTGGCGAAATGGGTGGAGGACTTACATTTATCGTACTCGGCGGAACGTGACCCCCCGTACTCTCTAGACAGGATCCTTTACCTATTCCATCCTGGTAATAAATCGAATGAACATCTTCCTCTGTTGGTATGGATAGCGCGGAAATGTTTCCATAGGGCCCTTCGTCTCACCAATCATGTCATACCATAGGCACCTTGTGTGCCTATTTTAGGTATGCCGACCATACGAGGACGCGTCCAGAGTACTTCCTGGGCGGATGCTGGTATATCCACCTTAGGAGACCTATATGGAGAGGGGTCATTGAGGCCGTTTCTTGTCACGAACGAGGATGGTGTCCCTCCAGGTCAATCTTTGAATCATGCCTCCTGGACTGCCGCAATGAGATGCTGGTGGGAAGATATAATGCAAGAAGCCCCAACGCATCTCCTAGTGCAATACGTGCATGTTATGGGCACAGGCTGTCACTTGGTGAAGTGGTTCGCGAAATCTATTAGGGAACATACTCTAGCAGATCTAACGCCGTTGCGAGTTAAGTGGGAGGCAGATTGGGGAAGGCCCCTCTCGGAGACAGAATAGTCCATGGTACTCGAAAGCCCCAAGCAGATTCCCAGAAAGGCCCGTTTTAGGTTAATCCAATTTTATATTGTCCACAGGGCCTATCTCTCCCCAGATAAAATTAATCGGTATTTTCACAGGCAGGATTGCTGTTGCCCGCGCTGCAAGCTAATAAATGCAGATATATTACATATGTTCTGGTCCTGCCCTGCCCTACAGACTTATTGGGAGAAGGTGTTAGAGGGATTAGCCACTTGTACAGATAGGGAGATACCGCGGACATGGGAAATGAGCATAGTTGGTGTGTTCCCCAGGGATAAAAAACACAAGGCATCTACCCATTTTTTGGAACTGGGGTTTATTGTGGCTAAGCGATTGATTACCCGTAGGTGGAAGTCGGAGGAACCCCCACCGATGAGAGCCTGACTTTTCTCCATGCTCAACTGGGTGAAGGCTGAAGCGGTCTCCCTGATACGAGAGGATACGTTGGGTTTACGTAAAGTCCCCATCTCTGCTGAATGGAATGCTATGCTGTGCGCGCTTCAGGAATTGCTGGTGCCGGATGATTCAATGGATGTTCCCATTCCTGCCGACTAATGTGTTAGACTGGGGTAGATTCTGGCCCCGAGGTGTAAATTGCTGTGTGGACTGAGATCCCCGTCCCCTTTGCCGAATGGTAATTTCTTTTGGTGGTCTGTCGATTCACCTACAGGGTGATTGACTGGATTCGGATGTGTGACATTAAAGATCTGTGTTTTCCTTCCTCCCTCTCTGCGGCTCTCGCTAACCGTCCCACCCTTTTTTCCCGATAGTTTTTCCCACGTTTGGTGTTTTGATAAAAATGTTTGACTCCATAAACAAATTTATGTGATATGGCGGAGTGAAGCCATAAGAAACATATTTATACAATGTGTTGTATGTTGCATAATAGCAGTTATGTTACACCACAACGTGCTTATACAGTACTCTTGGCGGGGGGAGGAGATGCCATAATTGTTGGGATGTACGACAATGTTACTGCTGGGTATATATATATATTTACTATGTAACCATACCAGCGTGTTGTTGATATATTGCATGGATTTGTTATTCGTCCATTGGCTCTGAGCGGTAGTTTATATGATATTGTATCGTTTCATATTTATGTTCACAAACAACAAAAATCTTTAATAAACAGATCAAACAAAAATAATTAAGTGTGCTCGGAGACAGTACAGGAGTGCTGTACATTAATAGGGGTGCTCGGAGACAGTACAGGAGTGCTGTACATTAATAGGGGTGCTCCGAGACAGTACAGGAGTGCTATACATTAATAGGGGTGCTCAGAGACAATACAAGAGTGATGTACATTAATTGGGGTGCTCAGAGACAATGCAAGTTCAAGTTCAAGTTTTTATTCTAGTGTTTAGTCTTTTTAAAACCATTACACTGTATGTTAAATATAAAAACATATGAGAAACATTCATAAAACCTTTTGTGCACTTATTTTACAATTTATAAAAAAAAAAAATGTAAATAAGTATAAATGTACGACAAAATTCATAGTGTCATCTCATTAAAATTCATAATATGCTTCACATATCTCTCATGCGACTGAACATTGGCAAACAAAGTTTCTTTACAGTCAGAGTAAGATACAAAGCGACTCCTTTTTTCTTTCAGAGGTTTTTGTATAAGCTGGGATTATTATATCCCGTCAAGATCATTGTTCGTGGTTAATTTCAATATTGTCCTTGATCCAGAATTTTTAGGTCGAGCCTAGAGCAGCGCATGCGCTGCTTGCGAGACTTTTAGTAAGGGGGTTTGGAAAGCTGACCAGACGCTCGTGCGTCATGGCCTTTTTCCTGCGGTTACGCGCGCAGGGCCAACATCTGTTTCCCATTATCGTGCCCAGACGCGTGCGCGATAATTGGAAACATGCCGGCCGTGCGGGGAAAAGGCCATGACGCACGAGCGTCTGGTCAGCTTTCGAAAGCCCAGGCTGCCGCGCTCGCTCGCCCCCGCTCCTCTCTTGTTTTTAAGCTCATTGGCTCCTGTTTGCCGATTCCTTTCTCTACATTCGTGCCTTCGCTCCCCTTGGTGAAATACACAGTCATGCCTCGTTGAAAACACAAGTCTAGAAGGGAATAAGTGAGTACAGATAACTAATATCACGAGGACGCGCTTCTCTGCACATGTCGCCCCTTGTTGTTCTCATGCACCCAAGGCTGTAAATCATGTCCTTTATACAATCCCCCTCCTTCCGTTTTTGCTTGTTTATTTTTCTGCTGGCCCGGAAGGGCCAGACACCCGATGCCCTGGCGGTGGGCAAGGGGGAGAGCACTCCACTCCCAGGGGCCAGTTACAGAGGGAGACGTATACTGATTGTTCTGGTAGTTCAGTGAATTAACACATCCACTCCAGAAACCTGCGTCTGGCTTTGCGGCCACAGGTTACAATCCCGGCGTGTCCACTCAGCCTCTTATCCTTCGGAGGTCGACACTTTATTGGATGTTCTCATTCATCCCCTTGTGATTCACGAGTACATATTTATGTCATAAAGTAATACACGTGGGCAGACAATGAACATTTGCGTTCATGCTCTGAGTAGGGTTAGGAAAATTGTAGAATTGCGGGGCATATTAGCAAGGCGATTATCGCCACTTTAGCGGGACTTTTTCCCGCTAAAGCGGCGATAATATTATCGCCTTATCAACAAGCTGTCGCTAACTGCTGTTAGCGACAGCTTGTAGGCGATAGCGACCGGGTTGGGTGCCGCTTTGCATGCCAGCGATATTTATCGCTAATGGCATGCAAAGTAGGCGTTCCCCACCTAACAGCGACTGGAAACAGTCGCTGAGGTCGCTAACGCCTATCAGCGAGGCAGGGGCGGTGATTAGCGAACCAGCGCTAAACACGTTTAGCGCTGGTTTGCTAACACCTGGTCCTACCCTGACTTAGCCATGTAATCCAATGAGAGGTGGATTACATGGCTAAGTCCCCCTCGCACTATCAGCAAGCAGAACTGGGGAACAGTGTGAATATCGCCTGTTTTCAGGCGATATTCACACTGTTCTCCAAGGTTTCTATCGCTTTGGAGATTAGCATTGCTGATTGCACGCTAACTCCGCGATAGAAACCGGCGATGCCTGGCGATAATTATCCAAGCGCTAATTGCGCTTTGCGATAATTATCGCCAGGCATTGCTAATATGCCCCTGCGTCTCTATTCCTTAATGTATTTAGCACATGACACCCCCTGCAAAACTGAAATGACTAATACACTTTCCAACGCCACTTATATTTGACCCTCCTTCCCCCACTTTTTAAGTGAATCTTAGGTCTGTATACTGTAATGTGCGAGTTGTGTTTTTACATATGTTTGCGGCTGGAACCAAGCCAATCGTAGTCTGTGTCACAGTTTTACACACTGCCGGTGTAATGGAAAGAAACAGCCCTTCTTAAAGCGCACCCGATAGTGAAGGAGTCAGATTCACAACTTCCAAGTCAAGTGAGTCGCAACAAGAAGTGAGTCCGGTGCAGAGGACTGACTGACTGACCCAACCAGCAGGGTTTGCCAGGTAAATGCGTGACTGATTACATGGAGTCCCAATCGGAGCCCTGGCAGTAATCAATCGTCCGAATGACTAACGCAGGGCGGCCTAAGGCTGCTGCATCATGTCGGGAGCGGGCTTATCTGGCCGAGGATCACACATGCCCGCTTGTGTGTGGCAAGGAAGAACCAGAGTGGCTCAGATGGGAGGCTGGTGACAGGCCCCTGACTCATCACCGCCTGGGGAGAAGGAAGGAGGATGCGTGATGGGGGGGGTGGGGGGGTTCTGGACTCTGTTTAAGGCACAGCTTTCTCTTGGTGCCCTGAAGCAACAGGGAGAGAGGCGTGTGGCCTGAAAAACCAGACACACGGCCTGGCTCCTACACCATCCGCCCGGAACAGGTATCACTTTAAATAAGCAGCAAACACCAGTACAACTGTCAGTAGGACGGTCAGCTCCATTTCAAGCCACCAAACACCTTCTCCACAGAAGATCTACATAAAAAGTGCATGGTTGTGACAATTAAGTCGAGAGGATGGCTCAGTGAGCTGAACACTCGCCGCCAACACATGCAGTGTTCTGGAGGTCATGGACACAAATCCCGGCCTGGTAGACTCCCCCTTCTGTCCTTCAATGGTTAGTATATTTAGTACCACAAATAGAGGACTATTATCAGTTATTAGCAGTAGACATGCGTTATTGCAGCACTACATACAAATAATTATAAATACAGCTATATATAATTAACACTGAGTAGATCACACCAATCTCTGTAGCAGGCGTGCATAGTTCACACAGCTTCTCGCTACACTGTTAAATCTTTGTCCTCTACCACATGCCATCACCAGTGGGCCTCAAATGATCTTTGATAACTGTCGGTCACTAAACACAAGACCTGCGCCATTTGTTTTGTTTCTGAAGACTCATGTCACCTTTTTGCCTCATTTGCTTTGCTTCCTTACATTCCACCATCCCCAGACCAATAACTATATGCCCTAGGTCACTCAGGCTGTACAAATGTGATAGCCTAATATAGTTTAAACATGCTCCATCACTTGTGGAGTGACATCTATTCCATCATTTTAGAACTCGTCTGTGACAGTACAGACTGACCAGTAACATGGACGGAAGCTTTTGCTCTGCCCCATATAGCTTAGTCCAACACAACATGTTAGGCCATGCCACGGGGAGCTGCTCTGGCCACACATCTCCTACCCTCGAAGAGGTGGGAAGCCTGGACCAGGCAGCCCGAGAGCTGTCCAGCCTGACATAGTCTCTTGCTGCCAGGAAGGCTAATAAAACTAGTGACTGTATTATAGTAAAATCTGATTCTTATAAAGCCATCAAACTTTGAGGTGGAAGTGTTTCATAAAAATACATTGGTGTTAAAAGTGGCATTTACACTCAAAACTTTTAAACGCTTGGTAAAATAACTAGATGCCTTGGTATTCCTCACATAAATGCCTTATTTTCAAAGACCAGCTTTGTGTGTTAAAAAGGGGCGTTTTTTCAGCACCTCCTCAGAAGAAATTAAAAATGTGGCCTTCATTTAATTGCTGTTTACAGTAGTTGCTCGTCTTATTTTGATTTTCTCTGCCGTACATGTGGGAAATGACAAGACTACCGGTACCTTCTGCATTAAATGCAAATTAGTTGTTTTGAGGTTACTGTTTTTATCTGCCCTCAGTCACCACATTTTAACAGATGAATGAATGGAGCGGGCTTTCAGCTGAAACCCTGATTGTATCATATGAGAAATGCTTCTGTAGAAAGGTTGGTGATGGGCACATCCATCACACACTTGAGCTTCTGCTGCAGAACAGAGAAATTAGTATACTTAGAGATCCTTCACAGCTCAGCGGAACCAGCTAACATACAGACAGTTACCAGGGATCGTCTAAACAGGGGTCTCCAACAGATCGATTGCGAGCTACCATTAGCTCGCAGGCTGCCACTAAGTAGCTTGCACATGTAAGGGCTAGAAAGCTAACAGTGCAGGATAATGCAGCCTACCCTCTTCTTAAAACATATTTATTTACTTCTTTTTCTTGCCTCTTTCCTTCTCTTTCTCTTTTTCCTTGTTTGTCTTTTTCTCCTTTCTTCATTTATTTTATCCTCTTTATTGGTTTTCTTCTTTCTCTAACTATGTTTTTAAACTTTTTAAACTACATCTTTCTTGCTCTATTTCTCTTTTCCTCTTTCTTGTCTTTATTTTACTCTTGCTACTTTTCCCTAACTTTTTCCCTTTATCTCACTTCTACCTCTACTTTGTTCTTTTCCTCCATTGACCCCTTACTACTTCTCCTCTTCCATTCTCTTTATTTCTTCTCTTTTATCTGTGCTTTTCTTTTTTCTCTCTAAATCTTTCTTTCACCTTCTTTCTCTCCTTCTTTCGCTCAATAATTATTTCCTTTGTTCTTTATTTTTTCTTTTCCTCTCCTTTCTGTCTTTCTTGTGTCTCCATTTATTTTTGCATCCTCGCCTTTTTTATTTCTCACATTCCCTTTCTTTTGTCCTTTCTCTTTATTTCTCTGTGTTTTTCTCTCGTTCTTTCCCTCCTTTATTTCAGTCTTATCATCTTTCTCAGGTCCATCTTTCCTCCACTGATATTCCTCCTTCTTGTTGTATTTAGTGTGCTTTTTCCTTTCTTTTTCTTCTTTTTTTTCCTCCACTACTGTCCTTTTCTCCATACCTCTCCTTCTTTGTTTCTTACTTTCTTTTTGTTCTTTTCTTTCCCTTTCTTACTCTCATTTGTCCTTCTGTTTACTTTCTATCATTTTCTATATATTTTTCTTGCTTTCTTTCTGTTGTGCTCTTTCTTCTTTTTTCTACTTCTTCCTTTGTCATTCTTTCTTCCTTACTCTTCATTCATTCTATCACCATTTCCTTGCTTCTTCCTCTCATTTTCTTAATTTCTCTTCCTTCATCTCTTTTCATTTTCTCCTGTTTCTTTGCTTTTTGTTTCTTTCCTTCTTTCGCCTTTTTTCTCTCATTCTGTCATGTTTTACTTTCTCTGTCTTTCTCACTTTCTCTTCTCCCTCTACTTTTTTCACCTCAGTATCACTAAGCATCACCTGAGCATCGCCTCCGCACCAGCACACCCCACCTCAGCATCACTCAGCACCACTTCAGTATCATTCAGCAGCATCACCTGTGCATCGCTTCTGCACCAGTACACCGCCAACTCAGCACCATCTCAGCACCACCTCAATCTGCCCTCAGAATCTGGCATCTGTTGATTCTCCCCTAGTGTCCGTCCACTACTTGTGTTGTAATTCAGGTACTATTTCCCAACCTCCACTCTCCCATTGTTTATGTCCCACCACCCCTCCCAATAACTGAAAACTATAACAAACAAGCATTAGAACAGGCAGGAAGAAGTTGCCCGCACTGCAAGGACAAACCAAACTAGAAGACATTTTTTATGTTATTACTTTTTCAATAGGGTTGTTCAGTTGTACATAATGTCTTCTTGGTATATATAAGATAACAAAAATGCATATAAGACTTTTTATTACAACGTTTCAGCATGCTGCACAGCAGCCACAATGCTCTACAACATAGCCTAAACACATTGCCAAAACCAATAGCTCTGGCTAAAAACGTATAAGGTCCCAAAGGCGAGACCTATTGGCTATGCCAATGCTTGTTCTTCTTGCTGGGGTACCATCCTTTATCATTTAATTTAGGATTGCTAAACTCTTGGTCAATTTGTAATCCAACTGAACTTTACATGTTTACTTTTTATGTAATTAATCCTTTATTTGGGCTATTTCTTTCAAATTGACTTTTAAAAATTTGACCCCTCTGCAGACAGGTGGGAGTGAGATTCCTCCCAGCCAAGTTGTTACCACTTGCCTGCAGGTTTGGATTTTTAGTATTGTAAAGATTGTTTTCAACAGTTTTTTCCTTTCTAATCCAAACTTTGGACACACACAGAGAATATGCGCTAAAGACTCTTTCTTATATTTGCACAGCCGACATTCTTGATTTTGAAACTGATATTTCCAATTAGGAGCGAGATCTTTAATTTCCCACATGCCAAAGCGGAATTGCATGAACTGTTGTTTTATGTTCTGTGAGAAATGAGCTGAAAGGTGTTCCTGCGGCTGCCTCTTTTTGTAAGAATTGATCACTGTCCAGGCATGGCGTCTTCGAAAGAGAATATTCTTGTCAGTTGTATGAGACAAAGTTTTGGCTGTGGCTTTAATTGCCTGATAAAAGGCTGCTTTTCCTATACTCGCCATCCAGACTTCGTGCACGCCTAGTTCCTCTATTGCCTGCATTAAGTAAGCTCCCCAGGATCCTTTTTTATTGATCAATTTTTGTTCTTCTATTTCCTGCCAACACAAGTTATCAATAGTTTCTCTTTTAGATGCGCGCAGTCTCCAACATAACTTAACAAAGGTTGCTTTGCTTTGAAATATTTGATTTATCAATCCAAACTCAAGACGGACTTGAGCCGGAGAAGCCGATTTTGATATGTTAAAACTGGTTTATATACTCTCGTTTGAATTTTATTTAAGATGGTTGCTTTATGACCCTTCATCGTTTCTGTGCCGTACGTAACTGTTGGGATTAACTGGGCACGCATTACGGATAGCAGGTGGGCAAAGGATTGACAGCTCAATTTCCTTTTTAATAGCTTGAAACCATAAATTAGCGATTGGGCTTTTGCCATCATTGCTGCAGAGTGCTGTTTGTACTTCATTTGATGTTCGATGTTGAGTCCTAGATATTTATATGCTTCGGCTACCTCGACTTTTTTCCCTTCCAGGAACCAGGAGTATGTCTTATATTTACAGTCTACCAGTCGAACTACTTTCGTTTTTTGCAGATTTAGTTCTAATCTTTGTTTATCCATATATATTTTTAGAGCTTTCATGCTGCGTTGTAGTCCTATTGGCGTTTGGCTTAATAGGACGATGTCATCTGCATACCGGAGATATCTGATTTCCTTGTTCGCCAGAGAAGGTGGATGGCAGTTCTCATTCTGAAGTGCTTCTGCAAGGTCAGCAAGATATAAATTAAACAAGCTGAGGGCTAGCACACACCCCTGTTTTAATCCATTCCTTGTCTCTACTTTGTTAGTCGCTCGTTTGCCATCTCCTATTTTAACCTGCGCCCAGGTTCCTGTATATAACTCAATGATAGCCCTCAGCAAACCGCTGTTAATGCCCCATTTAGCCAATTTTTGCCATAAGAGCTCGCGAGGCACTCAATCGAATGCGGACTTAAGGTCTACAAAACAGGCAAAGAGCCGGGTCTTCTTATTTTTTGCCTTTTCAGCTAAGAATGTTAATGCTGTTAAATTTGTTGATGTTCCCATCCCGGCTCTAAATCCTGTTTGGAACCGTGGTATGAGCTTTTTGTCCTCTGTCCATGAATTAAGGTGCTCCAATAGGCAGGAGGCGTAGAGCTATGCTTCTACGTCAATTAAGGCTATGAGCTTATAGTTTGTTGGTAATGACGGATTTCCACTTTTAACCCCTTGACCTCGATCGGAATTCCGCTCGTGTGCTGGACATTCCGATCGCGGGTGCGGTCGTGACGAGCTCAGCTCGTCATGCGCACAGCGCTACCGCGCAGCATGACAAGCTGAGCTCGTCACGCCCATCGAAGGGGTTAAAGATTGTTTGAAAGATGTTACCTTTCCACGAGTCCGGGATTCGATTTGTGCGATACAGCTCATTGAATAGGGGAAAAAAGTAGTGAGCCCAATATATCACGTTTCCTTTGAATAGCGCGTTGGGGATTCCGTTCGGTCCTGCCGCACCTTCTGGCTTTAATTTCTTTATAATTCTTGTCAATTGATCTATGTCAGATATTAATAGTGTCGTTGCGTTGTGGTGTATATTATTCGTGTTTTCCTTCTCGTAAACTGTGTTGTCTGTCTGGGATTCTTGGAATAAACCTTCTCGCATTATGGAATCTACATCTGTGCTGCCCTTATTAACCCTAGGCTCGGGATCAGCGTACATTCCTTGCACGTGAGCTTCCCATGAGGCAGCGTTTATCCCCGCATTTTGTTGTCTGTTCTTTCCAAGAGCTAATCCGTTTATCAACTGCCAAAGTTTTTTGCTATTCACGTGTTTACTTGCCATCAAGAGTTTGTTCCACAAGTCAATTTTCGATCTTGTTTTTGTTTTCCAGCAATTTTTCTTGTATTTGGTTCTTAAATTTTGCAATCCTTTTTTATCCAGTTCGATACCTTGTCTGATCTGCTTCCTGATTTTCCTAATTTCTTTTAATATTAGCTTTTTTTGATTTTGTAATTCTCTGCTGTACCAGACATGAGATCCAGATATATTGTGATGTATTGTGCTGAAATTATTCTCACTTGGCTGATTTTTTACTTGAGACAATACGGGAGTGCTGTACATCAGTAGGGGTGCTCATAGGCAATACTGGAGCGCTGTACATTAATAGGGGTGCTCTGAGACAATACAGGACCACTGTACATTAATAGGGGTGCTCAGAGATAATACAGGAGCGCTGCACATTAAATGGGGTGCTCAGAGAAAATACAGGAGTGCTGTACATTAATAGGGGTGCTCAGAGACAATACAAGAGTGCTGTACATTAATTGGGGTGCTCAGAGACAATACGGGAGTGCTGTACATCAGTAGGGGTGCTCAGAGACAATACAGGAGTGCTGTACATTAATTGGGATGCTCGGAGACAATACAGGGCCACTGTACATTAATAGGGATGCTCAGAGACAATACAGGAGCCCTGTACATTTAATAGGGGTGCTCAGAGTAGATACAGGAGCAATGTACATTAATAGGGGTGCTCAGAGACAATGCAGGAGTGCTGTACATTAATAAGTGTGCTCGAAGACAGTACAGGAGTGCTGTACATTAATTGGGGTGCTCAGAGACAATACGGGAGTGCTGTACATCAGTAGGGGTGCTCGTAGGCAACACAGGAGCATTGTACATTAATAGGGGTGCTCTGAGACAATATGAGATTGCTATACATTAATGGGGGGCTGTGTGAGAATTCAGGAGCTCTGTACTTTAATAGGGGTGCTCAGAGATAATACAGGAGCGCTGTACATTAAATGGGGTGCTCAGAGACAATACAGGAGTGCTGTACATTAATAGACATGCTCGGAGACAATACAGGAGAGCTACACATTAATGGGGGCTGTGTGAGAATAGAGGAGTGCTGTACATTAATAGGGGTGCTCTGAGACAATATAGGAGCTCTGTACATTGATAGGGGTGCTCGGAGATGATACAGGAGCCCTTTACATTAGCAGGGGTGCTCGGAGACAATACAGGACTGCTGTACATTAATAGGGGTGCTCAGAGGCAATGCAGGAGTGCTGTACGTTAATAGGGGTGCTCGGAGACAATACGTGGCGCTGTACAACAATAGGGGTGCTTGGAGACAATACAGGAGTGCTGTACATTAATAGGGGTGCTCGGAGACAGTACAGGAGTGCTGTACATTAATAGGGGTACTCAGAGACAATACAGACGCGCTGTACAATAATAGGGGTGCTCGGTGACAATACAGGAGCACTATATAATGATAGGGGGCTCACAGACAAAACAGGAGTCCTATGCATTTATGGGGTTTGTGTGAGAATACAGGAGTTCAGTACATTAATAGAAGTGCTAGGAGACTACACAGGGGCACTGTACATTAATGGGGTACTCAGAGAAAATACAGGAGCCCTGTACATTTAATAGGGGTGCTCGGAGTAGATACAGGAGCACTGTACATTAATAGGGGTGCTCAGAGACAATGCAGGAGTGCTGTACATTAATAAGTGTGCTCGAAGACAGTACAGGAGTGCTGTACATCAGTAGGGTTGCTCGTAGGCAAAACAGAAGTGCTGTACAACAATAGGGGTGCTCGGAGACAGTACAGGAGTGCTGTACATTAATTGGGGTGCTCGGAGACAATATAAGAGTGCTATATATTAATGGGGAGCTATGTGGGAATACAGGAGTGCTGTACATTAATAGGAGTGCTTGGAGACGATACAGGAGCTCTGTACATTAATAGGGGTGCTCGGAGATGATACAGGAGCTCTGTACATTAGTAGGGGTGCTCGGAGATGATACAGGAGCTCTGTACATTAGTAGGGGTGCTCGGAGACGATACAGGAGTGCTGTACTTTATTTGGGGTGCTCGGAGACAATACAGGAGTGCTGTACTTTATTAGGGGTGCTCAGAGACAATACAGGAGTGTTGTACATTAAAAGGAGTGCTTGGAGACAATACAGGAGCTCTGCACATTAATAGGGGTGCTCGGAGATGATACAGGAGCTCTGTACATTAGTAGGGGTGCTCGGAGACGATACAGGAGTGCTGTACTTTATTTGGGGTGCTCGGAGACAATACAGGAGTGCTGTACTTTATATGGGGTGCTCAGAGACAATACAGGAGTGTTGTACATTAAAAGGAGTGCTTGGAGACAATACAGGAGCTCTGCACATTAATAGGGGTGCTCGGAGATAATACACGAGCTCTGAACATTAGTAGGGGTGCTCGGAGACGATACAGGAGTGCTGTACTTTATTTGGGGTGCTCGGAGACAATACAGGAGTGCTGTACTTTATTAGGGGTGCTCAGAGACAATACAGGAGTGCTGTACATTAATAGGGGTGCTCGGATATGATACAGGAGCTCTGTACCTTAGTAGGGGTGCTCAGAGACGATACAGGAGTGCTGTACTTTATTAGGGGTGCTCAGAGACGATACAGGAGTGCTGTACTTTATTAGGGGTGCTCAGACACAATAAAGGAGTGCTGTACATTAATAGGGGTTCTCTGAGATAATACGGGAGCCCTGAGGATTAATAGGGGTGCGCGGAGACAATGCAGAAGCGCTGTACATTAATAGGGGGCTCAGAGACAACACAGAAGCTGTATACATTAATAGGGGTGTGCGGAGACAATACAGAAGTGCTGTACATTAATAGGGGTGCGTGGAGACAATACAGAAGTGCTGTACATTAATAGGGGTGCGCGGAGACAATACAGAAGTGCTGTACATTAATAGGGGTTCGTGGAGACAATACAGAAGTGCTGTACATTAATAGGGGTGCTCAGAGACGATACAGAAGCTCATTGTTAGCCAACTCAATGGTACTCATTTTATCAACCCCCAAAGAACAAAAGGCTGAGTTGTATCACTGTGAGCATGAGGTCTCACAAATATCCCTACAGTGGTTGCCCCAGTCCACTGACAGCAACCACATTATTTTTCAGTAATATGGAGCTCCCACTCAGGAAATCATCGAAGTCCTTTAGAAACATCATTGCAAACAATGTGGTAATGCCATCATAGAGCACATTTAGCGACCTCAGTCATAGAGGAAATGGCAGTAGGAAGAGGAAGACCTCGCATGACTTCCTGGCTAGCCAGAGGCCGAGGAGCACTTCAGGTGCATCCCAGCTCTGGTGAGAGCCTGTCCAGACTGTGATGAGTGGGGGTGGGGGCGAAGGTGGGCTCCATTAAAGGAAAGGAGCTCACTTGGCCGAAGGCCAGCAGCATGGCATGTATTCCACAAGCACTAGGTCTTTTGGCTAAGATCAGTGTAGTATCTGTTCAGTGGAGTTTGTTAATTTGTGAAAAGGGTCCAGATTTCAACTGCAGAACTGTGAGTTCGACTGGGAAGCAGTGACTATATATATCCAGAGGTCGAAGTTAGCGGGATCTGAGGGGGACGCTGTGCCTATACTTACATTTGAGGTACCTCAGCTGAAATGGAGGGGAGAGAGTTTCGTGTGCTCTGAAGCCGAGGGAGGTGCAGACGGCTGAACAAGAAACAGGCCTTCTTGCCAGGGTGTCTGCTGTCTGAGAGAAAGATAAATGTGTGCATTTGGTTAATCTGCAAATGTAAAGGCTGCTTGGAAACGGTATTGGCTTCAATTCATGAGTAATGGAAGAGTATTCTCTTTGGGAGGTATTGCAAGGTGACCAGATGAGCTGTGGAGTGGGTGCTTTTAATGGACTGTTATTAAAAATGTTTGCACAAGGTATTCAGATCTATATTTTGGAAGCACTTTTTATCTTAAACCTAAATCTTTTTGTGCACCTTTTGGCAGCCTATCTTATACTTTGTTTAGTGCAAATTTAAAACAATGACATACATATTTAAGGTGCTTTCTGCCATGGGCAGGGACCTCAAAACGCTAAAACACACGTCACTGTTCTATACTGGTTACACATAGACCGATATCTCCAGTAATTGCGTTAGCCAACAGAGATTTCACAACATAAACGACTGCATTTCTCACAGATTAGTTTAACCTGCTATTATTTTCATTTAAGGTGGGTGGGGGTTATTTTAAATGCAGTTCTTGAAGGTGAAAGACCAACAAAATAGTTACAGACCATTTTTTTCCTTTCTAGCTATTTGTTTTATCCTACCACTCACGTTTGTGCACCCCCCGATGAAACCTCTCAACGGAATTACACGAAACATGGCAGAAAGTTAGCTCTTGGTCCAAAAAAAAGTGCTTTTGGTTATTTGGTGTAAATCCATTCAGTAGTTTTGGAGAAATAAAAATTAAAAAAAAAGTTGTATATCTAGGGACACGGATCCTCGGAGGATCCAACAGTCCCCGTGTTAAAATGTGATTGGCGGCCAACACTTCAATCAGGAAGTTTTGGCAGCCATCTTGGGCCACAATTTCAGCTGAGTCCCTCAAAAAAACTTTTTAAAGAAGAGAAGAGGGCAGGGTAGGAATACGCTTACCCCTAGGTCTCTTAGGGGGGGTCCTTCAGGCACTCCGTCTGGGCAAAAAAGCATTTTTGCGCTGGAACTGCTGCTTCAGCCAAAAATTAAAATAAGAAGCGCTTCTCTACAATTTAGCTCCCGGGTGGGCCAGGTGCCGGGGACATGCAGGCTTATAGAACATTTAAACGAGGGGGGCTGCACAGGGACCACCTCCACTGGACTTATACTGTCTTTTGGGGGGCACGCAGACCCCCCCCCATGCCCTGGGGACTGCCACCTACCCGGGGCTAATTTGTTTGTAATGGGGGAGCCTCACGGATCCTGAACCACCACCTCCCCCGGGCCAAAATGCAATTTTTTAAATGAGAGGGAGGCTGCGAGGCCTCCCCTCCCGGGCCTTTCTTTAGCCCTGGGGACCACCACCTCCCCGGGCAGGCCTTACTAAATCAAAGGTGGGGTGCCGCATGGCCCCCCTCCTGGAGCCATATATTGCCCTGGGGACCCCCACCCTGTAGAGTTGGCTCCTGCCATGTTCCGGGATGCCCTCCCCTGGGACATAGCTGTTTACTGTGACTTGGCAGGAGCTTTGACAGCTCCCGCCAAGTCACAGCAAACACTCCGGTTTCAGCAAGTGAGAGCTGATAAAATGCTCTCGCTTGCTGGAAGCGAAGCTTTCGTCTGTTTCCATGCCCGCTGTCAAGCGTACAGGGAAACAGATGAATGATTGCTCTGATAGGCAGTCTGTCAGAACAATGCCAGCTCCCGCAGGAGAGGGGAGCCGACAGGGACCGCGGGGCCTTCAGGCTCCCCCCAGGGTCCCATTGCACACTGGATGCCCTGGAGGCACCCAGGAGAGATGGCCAGGCCCAAAGGGATGGGGTCCGCAGGGCCAAAATCGGCTTGAGGACGAGGGCCGTGTGGCCCCCTTGCCTATTAATATAAAATAAAAGGCTGGGCCCCTGGGGATGTGGTTCCCGGGGCCGAAATCAGCCCGGGGAGGGGGGGCCATGCGGCCCCCTCCAGTATTAATATAAAATAAAAGGATGGGCCCGGTGGATGAGGTTCCTGGGGCCAAAAACATCCTTGGTGGGGAAGCCGTGCAGCCTGCCCCCCCCCCCCCCTCTGTATTATTTTTTTTTTTAAAAGGCCAGGCCCCGGGGGATGGGGTGCCTGGGGCCGAAATCAGCCTGGGACTGGGGACACGTGACCCCCTTCCCCCTAGTATAATGGCTGGGCCTCATGGGATGGGGTCCAGGGGCTGGAATCGGTTGGGGGAGGAGGGTCACGTGGCCCCCCTCTCCTATTAATAAAATATAAAAGGCCAGGCCCTGGGGGATGGGGTCCCCTGGTCCAAAATCAGCTTAGGGAAGGGAGCCATGCAGCCCCCCACCATTACTTAAAATAATTTTTTTAAAGGCTGGGCCCCCCTCCCCCATTTGTTAATGGCTGGGCCCCAGGGGATGAGGTCCCCTGGGCCGACATCGACCCGGGGACAGGGGCCACATGGCCCCCTCCCTCATTTGTATATAGCCGGGCCCTGGGGAATGGGGTCCCCTGGGGCCGAAATCCGCCTTGTAGCCCCCTTCCCTTATACATTTTTTTTTTTAAGGACAGGCCCTGGGAGATGGGGTCCCCGGGGCCGAGATCAGACTGGAGAGGGGGACCACGCAGCCTCCTCCCTGTTTTGTATATGGCTAGGCGCCAGTGGATGGGGTCCCCGGGGCTGAATTTGGCCCGGGGAGGGGGGGCCATGCAGCACTGATGCACTCAGTCACACACTCACTCTTAAAAGTTACAGGTTACAGTTAAGAAATAAAAAAACTGAGAAATTCACTTAAAAAAACAAAGTTTACAGGGACGTTATAGTTAGGAAATAGAATTTTAAAAAACATAGAGCCACTCACGCACCATACATTCACTCACTTACTCATAGATACTAACACTTGTACTCACTCACCTATACAGTCATTGACACAAGCACACACTCACCCATACAGGCACTCTCACATTCACTCACTCACCCATACACTCACTCACACCCACTCACTCATCCATACAACACTCATGCACCCAGTCACTCACCCATACAGCCACTCACACGCCTCATCACTAACCTTTACAGGCCTCTCACATACCCATTCACTCACACATACACCACTGATAAACACACTTATTTATCCATGCATCCACTCACACACACACTAACACACCAATACAGCCACTCACACCCACTTACCCACCCATACAGCCACTCACACATCTACTCACTCACTTATATAGCCACTCACACAGGCACTCACCCACCCATACAGCTAGTCACACAGCCACTCACTCACCCATACAGCCACTCAGACACCCACTCAGCCACTCACATAATATATGTTAGAAATAGTATCACTCATTACTAGTACACAAACTATACTCATTTAAGTAATGCAGTTGCTTACTATATATCATTAACACTCATAAACGTTTAGAAAACACTCACACTTAATGGATGATATTATCAGTGATGTCATTTGAGATGTCATCAGTGATGTCATCGGTGATGTCACTGACTAGCTCATGAGTGATGTAATATTTGAGGCATAAGCAGTGCATTGATGGGGCGTAAGTTATAGTTAGCTCATGTAACTATAACTGCTGAATCTCTCTGGTTTTGTATGAGTGAAATCTGAGCCTAACTTTGACTTTTTCAGTAAATATACCTTTACTGATCTTTGACTTTTTCAGTATATATATATATATATATATATATATATATATATATATATATAAAACAGGAAACGTCTTTTCCACGCTTGGTCGATCTGCAAAGACGAAGCGAACCCAATTTGCAGTGCAAAGTAGTTTATTCTTGTTCAAACCCCTGCACCACCGCCATTACGCGTTTCAGCCCTCGTGGGGCCTTGATCACATATATATATATATTCACACATTAAATCTGTCAAGGCCCACTCCTCTCTACGGAGAGAGGGGAGGGGCACCAGTGTGCTGGTGTCTGTTTGTCCAATAGGTGTGCAAAAAGAAACCCACCAGGACCGTGTGGTCAGAGCTTAGGTCATAGGCAACATTGTGCTCCCTTTTCTCTCTACTTCTCCTGGTGTTTGGGTGGACTACTGCTGGAGGCCTAAAAACCCTTCTGACGCCCTTCACAGGCCTGCCAGAACTCAGAGCTCCAGGGAGGGGATCCATGCTTAGATTGCAACAGCAGTAACTCTCACCTCAGCTTTTTGGAGGATTGTGCAGTGTTTCTGGCAATACGGGGTTGTCTGTAGGGCGGAGAACACCACCCTAGAGATCACCCAGGAACCTGGATGGTAAACCCCCAGGCAGAACTGGCAGCCAAGCAGTAACACCCGAGAGGCACCGGTAAACCATAAGGGATTATCTAGTGAAATGGCTGAAGCAATGAACACCGGAGTCACAATGCACATGTAAGACGGCATCCCAATGGACACACAGACGCCTGACCCCACCCCACAAGGGAGGGCAGTGCAGTCACCAGTAGGGGAACCCCTCTCACCCCCAAGAAAGACACCAGTGCTGAGAAGGCTGGCGTGTAGGTGACCCCAGGGGCCAAGAGAGCAGTAGTGAAAGGGGCTGTTGAAGACAAACTGGGGGAAATGGACAGGCAAAAAGGGGCCAAAGAGGGGAAAGCCCCCGAAGTCTTCTGTGGGTACTCCCTCACCCACAGGCATTCCTAAGTGATGAGGTGGGATGTTAGGGATAAGGACTGGTACCGGTTGGATAGAGACCTCTTCCTAGATAAGGTAATATCACCACGGGAGTCCCAGGAGCGGAGGTGTTGAGCCACCACGTGTCAGCATCAGGCCTTATCTTTCTGCTGTCCTTTATCACCCAGGTGTTCTTCAGGAAGTACTGGAACGTCTTCCAAGATGAGAAGTATGATAAACCATACAACGCCTTTGAAATATCCATCAGATTGGAGGCAACGTCAATAGAGAAGAGAAGAATGGTGGAGATGACCAGCCCCCACTTCCCGGATAAGGACATTGTATCCCTCTTCAGAAGATACAGTACCATTGTGAAGGGACAAACCAAAGTCCTGGATAGACGTGGCATATGGAACACGACCTGGCAAGGGCCCTGAAGTTGGAGCCAGACCCAGCAGGAATAGATAGACTTAGGTACCCACTGGCAAGCTTCCACCTGGGGACAGACAACAGCAATATCCTGTGGCCAAAGTGTCCACATATGTTTTTAAAGCTTGGGAAACGATTGTTGGAGACTCTATAATTCCTTTTGGGAGCCTCCGCCATGAATTTTGAGACCCACCGAATGAGAATCCAATAAGGGACTGACTCTCTTGCTGTACATGGGTGGAGAAGAAGGCTGAACAAAGGTACACCACTGAAAACCATTTGCCATTTGTGGGGATGCAAGAAAGAATGGTAGCAGGGTTAGGGACCACAGGGAAGCTAGGGATAACTGCATTGTTGATGGCACACAAATCTTGCACAAATCTGTATGTATTGGTCTTTCTATCTTTTTTAATATGTAAAATCGGGGTATTGCATCTGCTGACAATTGGTATTAAAAGCCAATGTTCAATGAGGTCTGTGATTACAGGACAAATCCGTGCCTCTGCCTCAGGTTCGAGGGGATATTGAGGGATTTGAGGGAGCTTCTTTTGTGGGTTGATTTTGATCTTGACTAGTTCCATTGAGGCTATAAATTCCAGATAATTGACCCCTGCCAACCACAATATGGAAAGCACCTGGAAAACAAATTGGTTAAAGCAGGCAGCAATTCTGTGGTAATCAGAAAAGATTTATAATCTGGATACACACAGAGAAAAACCAGCACCTCATTCTAGTGGTGCTGGGGTATATTGAGGTAGATACCATCGAGGGTACAGAACACTATTAAATTAAGTCCACATAAGATGTTCCACCCCTGAAGATTGGCCAGTGAGGTAGAACTGAGTAGGAAAGCATGCTTACCAGTAATGGGTCCAAGGGAGCTAGAGGCAGAGACAGAAATGTGATGGGGAACACGCTGCTTAATAATACTGACTGCAGACAAGTCCAAGAGAGGTAATTCGGAAAACAAATAGGTTTTCAGGGCAGTGTCGATAAGAGTTTAGCATTGATCAAGCAATCAGCATAGGGACCTTTCTGATGAACTGGAATTAGGGTATTTAGGACACAGTTGGAACCTCTCAGGCTACCATAAATCTTAGGAAAGGATTTCTGTGTAGATTGATATAATATAGAAGGATTTGCCCGACATGAAGCAGCCACAGACAAAACATGACCCTCCCGGAGCTCGTCCGCTGCCCCTTTCCGCCCTCTCCCTCCATTTTCCCCCCCTTTGAGTGGCTTCTGGCCCTCTCCTTTTCACGATCTGCTGCATGTTATACCTTCAACGACATTAATTTGGACTCAACATTCTCCTTTTCTCTTTCCTGTGACGCCACACAATGGTTCGTAATGGTCACTAATTCCACTTATTTCTTAGTTTACCACCCAATACATATTGTCATCAACTGACATCTCATGTTTGGAAACAATCCCCACACAAAAGCAGCATCTACAGCTTCCTGGACCGTCTGTGTCAGATGGGCAATGTCTTAGTATCAATCAGAGACACATCTTGAAGCTCGTCTAGGTAAACTTAGGGCAACTCACCCTCATTCTGTTTGCAGTTCAGAATCTTGGTCCAATCAGTTTTGACCAGTCACATATCCGCTATAGCATTCAACAACGTATCCTTTGTTGTGTTCAGAGTGCTATTGTTTCCAGGATCCTGCCGTGGCAATGCCGACTTTTGTACCAATCGATCTCTCACTTCACTTGGTACCACCAAATGCAACAATTGATTCACATGATACCTCGGTTTATACACTTCAAACACGCTGCACAGTTCTTCACGGATCTGGGTTGGGTCGTTTATAATGTCAGGGACTTGTTTCTTAATGCTTATTAGATCAGAGGGGGTCAAAAAGGCATGGACAGTAATTCTACCCCCTGCCGTGGGGTGGTCTCTCAATGGAAAGAGTATATCATGAGCGGACAGGTGGGGTCTTCAGCATCTCTGTCACAGGAATGAGGGGAAGCGTCATCTAGCAAGTTGGTCTGCTGTCCTTCCTAAACTTTCTTGAGTGATTGTGGGATTCTGTGGGTCGATCCACAGTAGTAGAGTTTGCATCTTGTCTGAACACTTGCACACCGCTGCTAGGTGCTTTGCTATCATCAGTCGCATTGCAGTGCTCGTTTGTGCATTACCTCCTTGTGCTTCGTCCTCTGGTAGTCCTGCTCTGTTTCCAGTGGCCGCACCCTGCCCCTTTGCAAAGCATGATGGAACCGTCCAGGAACTCCTCCTCCCTTTGGTCTTCACTCTCTTTCTCTTGTGGTTCAGTGATCTGGGGGAATAGGAAGGAAGGAGATGGAGCCGTAGGAGCACGAGCCGTAACTTTGTCCACGAGGAGGCTTATTCAGTATTCCAGTTTCTTCTGGGTATTTTTCATACCACAGATTTGGGATTCATGCTTACGTTTATGGGCCTCCTCATGTCATTGGAAAAGAGTGCCTATTCTTCAGCATCTCCCTTATTTTTAGGATCTTTTAACTTGATTGCAAATTCCCTAATCTATATCGAAGGTACCGTGCTCTGGAAAGGACTTCTTTCCCACCTTGTTAGTGAGTCCTACCCACTGTTTCAGATCCTTGCACGTGGCTTTTTCATACTGGTGGTACATAGTGTTGGCAGAAGTTCTTTTCAGTTGGGGCTCACTCTGTTTAGATATTTCAGCCTGTTACTGCTTCTTTTCTCCCATGAACACAGAATACAGGAAAAGGGATCTGCCAGCCTTGTGCCCGCAGCTCATAGCACGGAGGGGCAGCGGAGAGGAAACAGGCTAGGGGGTTCCCTTAGTTATTTTTCTAAATGTTCTCATGGATGGGGGCGGAAAGGTATCACACACTCACACCTAAAATCCCCTTGTGTTCGGCCGACCTTTGGTTGTGCGCCCCATGGGCTAACGAAGAAGCCGGGCGGCTGGGTCAGAGGGCTTCTTTCTCTCAATCATCCTTCAAGGGTCTGTTCTTCCTGTCCTGGCACTCCTGCCTATCTTCCCCTTTCCCATACTATTTCTAGGGCGGTTCGCTGCTAAAACATTACCTACAGATAGGCTGTAAGGAGCAGGTGCCAGACTCCTCCAGAAGAAAGAATGTGAGACGACCTTCGCGAAACTGATGCAAGTCTAACCTGCAAGAGCTGACTCTACTACTTTCTAAAACCCTCGCTTCGATGCGCCAACTTCAGAACGAGGCTACACTGTGCTAGAATGGTTCAGTGAAAACGTGCAGTCTAGTACACAGGGTAACATGGTGGAGGTTTGTTTAAAATGTGTTTAAGTCTGCAATAATACTAAGGCCTTACCAGTGCTTAATTTGTAAAGTTAAAAAAAAATAATAATTGCCAGGACTCTAGCCAGGAGGCCTCTGCAGCTTGTATCACACATTGCCACTGCTAGCGCTGCCAGTGACAGTACCTACACAACTACTAACCAGCACAATGCTACAAGTGTGACAATTCAGCCTATTCCAGGCCTACAACGCTATATAAATAGCCTGAATGGCAGGAATTAGTTTTTTAATGCATACTGAACTAATAAACAATTGCTATTCTGCTTATCTCTAAATTATACAAACAGCGCCATCATGTGACAGCTGTCATGAGTTCCGGTGTTCACACCGGTGCCGACAGCACTGGAAACTACCGCCTCAAATTAAGCACTTGGCTTTACTAGTCTTCGAGGAGGAACAAAAATGCAATATCAATTTATTAGTAAAACATAACCTCACATGATAAGGCACACACGAGCAATTGTGTACGTCTAAACATTAAGGCATATATGCTAGTCAATTACAGTTTCTCACAATCAAAAGTAAATTGAGAAAATTACCATTATGGCAGTTTGCCAAAGTAATTCCCATTGGCATTGCCACTGCTTTTTTATCAGGCTTTTCACCAATTTTAGAGTTGAGTGCCTGTTATTTCACTGGTCGCCCCTGTTCTCATGTACAAAAAAAAGTTTAGAGAATGGAAAACATAAAAGGGTTAGGGAAGGCCATTTTGACATGAGCTCACGCCACTAAACCACTCAGAAAGATATTGTTTACTATAAACATGTTGGGTTTATAACTCTACATCCACAAGGCTCCTGCCTCCCTGTGGAAAGCGTGGGTCTACCCAGTGCTTAATTTGAGCCGGTGTTTGAAGGTGGTGCCCTCGGGCGTCATTTTTAGGGACCTGCTCTTATTTTGATTCAACTGATATAGATCCAGAGCAAGAGAGAGAAAAACACAAAAGGGATGAAAAGGAGGAAGAAAAAGACAGAAGAGCAGTGACACAGGGAGAAAGCAGGGATGAAAAAGAACCAGCAAGAGTGAGACAAGGCAGGGAGTGTTTGGTGGTGGAGGAAAGAGGCAGGGGGTGGAATCCCGAATGCACAGCCTCGATATTCAGCGCCCACCTTCCAGAGCGCTGGCTGCGGGCCTCTGAGCAAAACGTTGGGCCTTGACACTTTATGTTTTCAAATTAAACTCTGGAACAAACTGTCATCGCTCACCTGATATTGTAAAAAGAAAAAAAAAAAAAAACGTCTGAGAACACGCCTTTTTTGTCTGATGCCAGTTAACTGAATGGCATGTCTACCACTGACAGCCCGTTTGATGTACCCCCCACCCGCTGTCCGGTGCACCCCTTCCCAATCGTACTAGGCTCTCTGCAAACACTAAAAGCTTATTATAGATTTCAAATCGTCATTCCTAACAGCTCGGCTCTGCACAGCAAAGTGGGTGAAAGCAGCTGAAAGACTTTGATGTGGACTGAGAGCCTCTCATATTCATTCTTCTGGAATAAACATCACAACAGCAGCGCGACCCGAGGGCTCAGCACTCACAGAAGGGACGACGAGACATGAGCAGAGCCACACTACTCTCTACTGCTCTCCACTACTCTCTACTATGTTCCACTACTCTCCACTACTCTCTACTACGTTCCACTACTCTCTACTACTCTCTACTACTCTCTACTACTCTCTACTACTCTCTACTACTCTCCACTACTCTCTACCACTCTCCACTACTCTCTGCTACGTTCCACTACTCTCCACTACTCTCTACTATGTTCCACTACTCTCTACAACTCTCTACTACTCTCCACTACTCTCTACTGCTCTCCACTACTCTCTACTACGTTCCACTACTCTCCACTACTCTCTACTACGTTCCACTACTCTCTACTACTTTCCACTACTCTCCACTACTCTCTACTACTCTCCACTACTCTCTACTACTCTTCACTACTCTCTACTACTTTCCACTACTCTCCACTACTCTCTACTACTCTCCAATACTCTCTACTACTTTCCACTACTCTCCACTACTCTCTACTACTTTCCACTACTCTCCACTGCTCTCTACTATGTTCCACTACTCTCCTACTCTCCACTATTCTCTACTACTTTCCACTACTCTCTACTACTCTCCACTACTCTCTACTACCTTCCACTACTCTCTACTACTCTCCACTACTCTCTACTACTCTCCACTACTCTCCACTACTCTCCACTACTCTCTACTACTCTCCACTACTCTCCACTACTCTCCGCTACTCTCTGCTACTCTCCACTAGTCTCCACTACTCTCCACTACTCTCTACTACTCTCCACTACTCTCCACTACTCTCTACTACTCTCCACTACTCTCTACTACTTTCCACTACTCTCCACTACTCTCTACTACTTTCCACTACTCTCCACTGCTCTCTACTATGTTCCACTACTCTCCTACTCTCCACTACTCTCTACTACTTTCCAACTACTCTCTACTACTCTCCACTACTCTCTACTACTTTCCACTACCCTCCACTACACTCTACTACGTTCCACTACTCTCCTACTCTCCACTACTCTCTACTACTTTCCACTACTCTCCACTACTCTCTGCTACGTTCCACTACTCTCCTACTCTCCACTACTCTCTACTACTTTCCACTACTCTTCACTACTCTCTACTACTCTCCACTACTCTCTACATTTCTCTACTACTTTCCACTACAATCCACTACTCTCTACTACTCTCCACTACTCTCTACTACTTTCCACTACTCTCCACTACTCTCTGCTTTTGTTCCACTACTCTCCACTACTTTCCGCTACTCTCCACTACTCTCTACCACTTTCCACTACTCTCTACTACTTCCCACTACTCTCCTACTGTCTACTACTTTCCACTACTCTCCACTACTCGCTACTACTTTCCACTACTCTCCAATTTCCTCCACTAATTTCTACTACTCTCTACAACGCTCCACTATGCTCTACTACACTCCACTACTCTCTAGTACTCTCCACTACTCTACACTACACTCTACTGCTCTCCACTGCTTCCCAATACTCTCCACTACTGTCCACTACTCTCTATTACACTCTACTGCTCTCCATTACTTTACACTACTCTCTTCTACCCTCCATTACTCTCTACTACTCTCCACAACTTTCAAATACTCTCCACTACTCTCCACTACTCTCCATTACGTTGCACTACTCTCCACTATGATCTACTACTTGCCACTACCCTTCACTACTCTCTCCACTATTTTCCAATACTCTCCACTACTGTCCACTACTGTTTACTACTCTCTTCTTCTCTCTATAACACTCCACTACTGTCTACTACTTTTCACTACTCTATACTACTCGCTACTACTCTCTATTACTCTACACTACCCTCCACTAATTTCCACTACTCTCTTCTACTCTCTATTGCACTGCAGTACTCTCCACTACTTTCCACTACTCTCTTCTACTCTCCACTACTTTCCACTACTCTCTTCTACTCTCTATTGCACTGCAGTACTCTCCACTACTTTCCACTACTTTCCACTACTCTCTTCTACTCTCTATTGCACTGCAGTACGCTCCACTACTTTCCACTACTCTCTTCTACTCTCCACTACTTTCCAATAATCTCCACTACTGTCCACTACTCTCAATTACACTACACTACTTTCCACTACTCTCTACCACTCTCCTCTACCCTGTACTACTCTCCACTACTCACTACTACTCTCAATTACACTCCACTACTCTCTGCTACTCTACACTACTCTGTACTACTGTCCACTACTCGCCACTACTGTCCACTACTCGCCACTACTCTCCACTACTCGCCACTACTCGCCACTACTCTCCACTATTCTCTACTATTCGCCACTACTCTCAATTACACTCCACTACTTTCTACTACTCTCCTCTACACTACTGTCAACTACTCACCACTACTCTCCACTACTCGACACTACTCTCCACTATTCGCCACTACTCTTCACTATTCTCTACTACTCTCAATTACACTCCACTACTTTCTACTACTCTCCTCTACTCTGTACTGCTGTCCACTACTCTCCACTATTCGCCACTACTCTCCACTATTTTCTACTACTCTCAATTACACTCCACTACTTTCTACTACTCTCCTCTACTCTGTACTACTGTCCACTATTCTCCACTATACTCTACTACTCTCCACTACTCTCCACTATTCTCCACTAATCTCCATTATTCTCTACTACTCTCCACTACTCTCCATTATTCTCCACAACTCTCCACTACTCTCCACTATTCTCCACTACTCTCCACTATTCTCTACTACTCTCCACTACTCTCCACTATTCTCCACTACTCTCCACTACTCTCCACTACTCGCCACTAATCTCCACTATTCGCCACTACTCTCCACTATTCTGTACTATTCGCCACTACTCTCCAATACTCTGCCACTACTCTCCACTACTCTCCACTACTCTCTACTACTCTCCACTACTCTCCACTACTCTCCACTACTCTCCACTATTCTCCACTATTCGCCACTACTCTCCACTACTCGCCACTACTCTCCACTATTCTCCACTATTTGCCACTTCTCTCCACTACTCGCCACTATTAGCCACTACTCTCCACTATTCTCTACTATTCGCCACTACTCTCCACTACTCTCCACTACTCTCCACTACTCTCCACTATTCTCCACTACTCTCCACTACTCTCCACTACTCTCCACTACTCGCCACTACTCTCCACTACTCGCCACTACTCTCCAGTACGCTCTACTAGGCTCCACTACTCTCCACTACTCAACACTACTCTCCACTATTCGCCAATACTCTCCACTATTCTCTACTACTCTCAATTACACTCCACTACTTTCTACTACTCTCCTCTACTCTGTACTGCTGTCCACTACTCTCCACTATTCGCCACTACTCTCCACTATTTTCTACTACTCTCAATTACACTCCACTACTTTCTACTACTCTCCTCTACTCTGTACTACTGTCCACTATTCTCCACTACTCTCCACTATTCTCTACTACTCTCCACTACTCTCCACTACTCTCTACCACTCTCCACTACTCTCTGCTATGTTCCACTACTCTCCACTACTCTCTACTACGTTCCACTACTCTCTACAACTCTCTACTACTCTCCACTACTCTCTACTGCTCTCCACTACTCTCTACTACGTTCCACTACTCTCCACTACTCTCTACTACATTCCACTACTCTCCACTACTCTCTACTACTTTCCACTACTCTCCACTGCTCTCTACTATGTTCCACTACTCTCCTACTCTCCACTATTCTCTACTACTTTCCACTACTCTCTACTACTCTCCACTACTCTCTACTACCTTCCACTACTCTCCACTACTCTCCACTACTCTCTACTACTCTCCACTACTCTCCTACTCTCCACTATTCTCTACTACTTTCCACTACTCTCTACTACTCTCCACTACTCTCTACTACCTTCCACTACTCTCCACTACTCTCCACTACTCTCCACTACTCTCTACTACTCTCCACTACTCTCTACTACTCTCCACTACTCTCTACTACTTTCCACTACTCTCCACTACTCTCCACTACTCTCTGCTACTCTCCACTACTCTCTACTATTTTCCACTACTCTACTACTCTCACTACTCTCCACTACTCTCTACTACTCTCTACTACTCTCCACTACTCTCTACTACTTTCCACTACTCTCCACTACTCTCTACTACTTTCCACTGCTCTCTACTACGTTCCACTACTCTCCTACTCTCCACTACTCGCTACTACTTTCCACTACTCTTTACTACTCTCCACTACTCTCTACTACTTTCCACTACTCTCCACTACTCTCTACTACGTTCCACTACTCTCCTACTCTCCACTACTCTCTACTACTTTCCACTACTCTCCACTGCTCTCTGCTATGTTCCACTACTCTCCACTACTCTCTACTTCTTTCCACTACTCTTCACCACTCTCTACTACTCTCCACAACTCTCTACTTTTCTCTACTACTTTCCACTACTCTCCACTACTGTCTACTACTCTCCACTACTCTCTACTACTTTCCACTACTCTCCACTACTCTCTGCTATGTTCCACTACTCTCCACTACTTTCTGCTACTCTCCACTACTCTCTACCACTTTCCACTACTCTCTACTACTTCCCACTACTCTCTACTACTTCCCACTACTCTCCTACTGTCTACTACTTTCCACTACTCTCCACTACTCGCTACTACTTTCCACTACTCTCCAATTTCCTCCACTAATTTCTACTACTCTCTACAACGCTCCACTATGCTCTACTACACTCCACTACTCTCTAGTAATCTCCACTACTCTACACTACACTCTACTGCTCTCCACTGCTTCCCAATACTCTCCACTACTGTCCACTACTCTCTATTACACTCTACTGCTCTCCACTACTTTACACTACTCTCTTCTACCCTCCATTACTCTCTACTACTCTCCACAACTTTCAAATACTCTCCACTACTCTCCATTACATTCCACTACTCTCCACTATGATCTACTACTTGCCACTACCCTTCACTACTCTCTCCACTATTTTCCAATACTCTCCACTACTGTCCACTACTGTTTACTACTCTCTTCTTCTCTCTATAACACTCCACTACTGTCTACTACTTTTCACTACTCTATACTACTCGCTACTACTCTCTATTACTCTACACTACCCTCCACTAATTTCCACTACTCTCTTCTACTCTCTATTGCACTGCAGTACTCTCCACTACTTTCCACTACTCTCTTCTACTCTCCACTACTTTCCACTACTCTCTTCTACTCTCTATTGCACTGCAGTACTCTCCACTACTTTCACTACTTTCCACTACTCTCTTCTACTCTCTATTGCACTGCAGTACGCTCCACTACTTTCCACTACTCTCTTCTACTCTCCACTACTTTCCAATAATCTCCACTACTGTCCACTACTCTCAATTACACTACACTACTTTCCACTACTCTCTACCACTCTCCTCTACCCTGTACTACTCTCCACTACTCACTACTACTCTCAATTACACTCCACTACTCTCTGCTACTCTCCACTACTCTGTACTACTGTCCACTACTCGCCACTACTGTCCACTACTCGCCACTACTCGCCACTACTCTCCACTACTCGCCACTACTCGCCACTACTCTCCACTATTCTCTACTATTCGCCACTACTCTCAATTACACTCCACTACTTTCTACTACTCTCCTCTACACTACTGTCCACTACTCGACACTACTCTCCACTATTCGCCACTACTCTCCACTATTCTCTACTACTCTCAATTACACTCCACTACTTTCTACTACTCTCCTCTACTCTGTACTGCTGTCCACTACTCTCCACTATTCGCCACTACTCCCCACTATTTTCTACTACTCTCAATTACACTCCACTACTTTCTACTACTCTCCTCTACTCTGTACTACTGTCCACTATTCTCCACTACTCTCCACTATTCTCTACTACTCTCCACTACTCTCCACTATTCTCCACTACTCTCCACTATTCTCTACTACTCTCCACTACTCTCCATTATTCTCCACAACTCTCCACTACTCTCCACTATTCTCCACTACTCTCCACTATTCTCTACTACTCTCCACTACTCTCCACTATTCTCCACTACTCTCCACTATTCTCTACTATTCGCCACTACTCTCCACTACTCGCCACTAATCTCCACTATTCGCCACTACTCTCTACTATTCGCCACTACTCTCCACTACTTGCCACTACTCTCCACTACTCTCCACTACTCTCCACTACTCTCCACTACTCTCCACTATTCTCCACTACTCTCCACTATTCTCTACTACTCTCCACTATTCTCTACTACTCTCCACTACTCTCCACTACTCTCCACTATTCGCCACTACTCCACTACTCGCCACTACTCTCCACTATTCTCCACTATTCGCCACTACTCTCCACTACTCGCCACTACTCTCCACTATTCGCCACTACTCTCCACTATTCTCTACTATTCGCCACTACTCTCCACTACTCTCCACTACTCTCCACTATTCTCCACTATTCTCCACTACTCTCCACTACTCTCCACTACTCGCCACTACTCGCCACTACTCTCCAGTATGCTCTACTAGGCTCCACTACTCTCCACTACTCGACACTACTCTCCACTATTCGCCACTACTCTCCACTATTCTCTACTACTCTCAATTACACTCCACTACTTTCTACTACTCTCCTCTACTCTGTACTGCTGTCCACTACTCTCCACTATTCGCCACTACTCTCCACTATTTTCTACTACTCTCAATTACACTCCACTACTTTCTACTACTCTCCTCTACTCTGTACTACTGTCCACTATTCTCCACTACTCTCCACTATTCTCCACTACTCTCCACTATTCTCTACTACTCTCCACTATATTCTCTACTACTCTCCACTACTCTCCACTATTCTCTACTACTCTCCACTACTCTCCACTACTCTCCACTATTCGCCACTACTCGCCACTACTCGCCACTACTCTCCACTACTCTCCACTACTCGCCACTACTCTCCACTATTCTCCACTACTCGCCACTACTCGCCACTACTCACCACTACTCTCCACTATTCGCCACTACTCTCCACTATTCTCTACTATTCGCCACTACTCTCCACTACTCGCCACTACTCGCCACTACTCTCCACTATACTCTCCACTACTCTCCACTCCTCTCCACTATTCGCCACTACTCGCCACTACTCGCCACTACTCTCCACTATACTCTCCACTCCTCTCCACTCCTCTCCACTACTCTCCACTACTCGCCACTACTCGCCACTATTCGCCACTACTCTCCACTATTCTCTACTATTCGCCAATACTCTCCACTACTCGCCACTACTCGCCACTACTCTCCACTATACTCTCCACTACTCTCCACTCCTCTCCACTACTCTCCACTCCTCTCCACTACTCTCCACTACTCGCCACTACTCCCCACTACTCTCCACTATACTCTCCACTACTCTCCACTCCTCTCCACTACTCTCCACTCTTCTCCACTACTCGCCACTACTCGCCACTACTCTCCACTACTCTCCACTATTCTCTACTACTCTCAATTACACTCCACTACTTTCTACTACTCTCCTCTACTCTGTACTGCTGTCCACTACTCTCCACTATTCGCCACTACTCTCCACTATTTTCTACTACTCTCAATTACACTCCACTACTTTCTACTACTCTCCTCTACTCTGTACTACTGTCCACTATTCTCCACTACTCTCCACTATTCTCTACTACTCTCCACTACTCTCCATTATTCTCCACAACTCTCCACTACTCTCCACTATTCTCCACTACTCTCCACTAATCTCTACTACTCTCCACTACTCTCCACTATTCTCCACTACTCTCCACTATTCTCTACTATTCGCCACTACTCTCCACTACTCGCCACTAATCTCCACTATTCGCCACTACTCTCCACTATTCTCTACTATTCGCCACTACTCTCCACTACTCTCCACTACTCTCCACTATTCTCCACTACTCTCCACTACTCGCCACTACTCTCCACTACTCTCCACTATTCTCCACTACTCTCCACTACTCTCCACTATTCTCTACTACTCTCCACTACTCTCCACTACTCTCCACTACTCTCCACTATTCTCCACTATTCGCCACTACTCTCCACTACTCGCCACTACTCTCCACTATTCTCCACTATTCGCCACTACTCTCCACTACTCGCCACTACTCTCCACTATTCGCCACTACTCTCCACTATTCTCCACTATTCTCTACTATTCGCCACTACTCTCCACTACTCTCCACTACTCTCCACTATTCTCCACTACTCTCCACTACTCTCCACTACTCGCCACTACTCTCCACTACTCGCCACTACTCTCCACTACTCGCCACTACTCTCCAGTATGCTCTACTATGCTCCACTACTCGACACTACTCGACACTACTCTCCACTATTCGTCACTACTCTCCACTATTCTCTACTACTCTCAATTACACTCCACTACTTTCTACTACTCTCCTCTACTCTGTACTGCTGTCCACTACTCTCCACTATTCGCCACTACTCTCCACTATTTTCTACTACTCTCAATTACACTCCACTACTTTCTATTACTCTCCTCTACTCTGTACTACTGTCCACTATTCTCCACTACTCTCCACTACTCTCCACTATTCTCCACTATTCTCTACTACTCTCCACTACTCTCCACTATTCGCCACTACTCGCCACTACTCGCCACTACTCTCCACTACTCGCCACTACTCTCCACTATTCTCCACTATTCTCCACTACTCGCCACTACTCACCACTACTCTCCACTATTCGCCACTACTCTCCACTATTCTCTACTATTCGCCACTACTCTCCACTACTCGCCACTACTCGCCACTACTCGCCACTACTCTCCACTATACTCTCCACTACTCTCCACTCCTCTCCACTACTCGCCACTACTCCCCACTACTCTCCACTATACTCTCCACTACTCTCCACTCCTCTCCACTCCTCTCCACTACTCTCCACTACTCGCCACTACTCTCCACTACTCTCCAGGACGCTCTACTAGGCTCCACCACTTTAGAATGAGAGCTGTGCAGAGCTGTTCTGCGCGTGTCTGAACGCAGTGACCCTGTACTCTGGATCCAACAGGAGCGATTACAGCCTCCGCCCTTCGCCACGTCACACACAGATGCAATGTGTAGGCAAAATGTAGTCACAGGAAACGAGGCCTGGGATAAGGGAGACATTAGAGACACTCACTACTGCCGCTTCCAGGCGCTAGCATCTGTGGGTCGGTGTGGATGGCTAAAGACCAGATGCATTACAGCATCACCTGTCCCCAGGGCTTTAAGTGGGCCGGGTCTGTCCGGGTCTGAGCACCAGCAGTTTTTTTTTGGGGCCCTCGAAGCGGGTCTCTATCGGGCTCTATTTTCGCGGCTGGCAAAGGTAGTCCTTTTTTTTTTTTTCTGGACTACAGTGAGAGCTCAGTTTCCTCACTGAGTAGTGGAGGTCACGGCATGACGTCCACGGCACGACGGCATGACGTCATGCCAGGTGAGCGTTGTTGGAGGAAGGGTAACCCTTTTTCTTTCAGGATTTCCCTTCTCTTTTTTCAGCGCAGGAGCAACGTCGTGGTGGTGCCAGCGTGGGACCTTCTCTTTTTCATGTGCAGGAGGAACGTCGTTGTGGTGCCAGCGTGGGATGGTGAAAACCGAGACTTTTAGAAACCGGTATTACCTTCTCTTTCTTGCTTTCGTTTACTTGCTCCCCTGTGAAATGGATCCAAAAAAGAAAAACACTTTTGCTGGAAACGTCCTCTTTTTCTGACTTTTTTCAATTTCTAAGTGCAGCCTCGGGGTGGAGAGAACTAAAACATTCAAAATATGAAAAGTAACTAGCTAAAGCAAGACAGAGTGGTTGCAAGGTGGCCAGATTGATTTATTCACACCAAAACACACTAGCGCC
Source organism: Calotriton arnoldi (assembly GCA_963921515.1). Classification (NCBI taxonomy): domain Eukaryota; kingdom Metazoa; phylum Chordata; class Amphibia; order Caudata; family Salamandridae; genus Calotriton; species Calotriton arnoldi. The sequence goes on along the minus strand of CAWUFW010000075.1, from coordinate 1,496,820 downwards.
ACTTTACAGTGTTTGCCAGTGAAGCGCTACTTTTGTTTTCTCCTCTCTCTTTGAACAACATTGCTTTCCCTGGGTGGGAAAGTGCACTATTCCTGGAGGTACTGAAATACCTACTTGATGGGTGAATTGGAAAACAAAATGAGTACAGCGGCTGTGTGTTCACGAATGTGGTCTTTTTAAACCATACTGCTTACGTTTTGTAAGGATATAAGCAATGGGCATTGAAACGGGTCCCTTCTGGGCCCTGTAGTCATGGCATTAACTTTTCAGGCAAAAGCACTCACTAATTTCTGAATAATGAGTGTAAAAAGAAAAAGGTAACCATGTTGTTCCTACTTACATTTCACATGCTTTACTTAATCTTGCATTCCCTATGAGTGTTTGCTTTTTCTAGGATGTTGTTAATTTTTTTAAGGCAGCATATTGCTCTTGTCTAGTGCGTAATTTGAATTGAGTCACATCCAGGTGTTTATAGCGGGTCAGTGCAGTGCAAGTTTCTCTCAGCGGGGCAGTATGGTGTTCAGTGGGGGAGAGGATGAGGCACTATGGTCAGAGCTGCTGAATTTGGAACTGGGGAACCAGGTTCAGCCTACATGACCAGTCCACCAGACCACTCCCCTGAGGGAGCACATTTCCATGCTAGACCTTAGAAGGCCCCGCAAGATCTTAAAAGCCCTGGTGTCTTAGCACCAGCAGGGGACCCTAGCAGTGGCAAGTGTGGGTTAACCTTGAAGGCCTGTCCGCTCCAATCCATTCTGAAGTTCACCTTCAGTCTTGCAGGCAGGCCTATGAAGCAGCACACCATAGAGTGACAGTGACTCTGTCACTGAGGTCACAGGACCCTTGAGGAGGGTGGCTCTAGGGCAGTGCGACCGCACCAGGTGCTGACCACCCGCGGTCCATGCAGGTAACAGCGGTGGGGCAGAGGGGCCGGGTAAGGGGGGATTTCGAGGGACGATGCCGAGGGAAAATTAAATAATTAATTTTCCTTCAGCATCATCCCTCGAAACCCCCCCCTTACCCGGCCCCACCACTGTTACCTGCACGGACCGCGGGTGGCACTGACTTCAGGTGGGGGCGTCGTGTTTGCAAGTATAATATGGTTTTAAAAGCACTTGCTGTCTCCTTCCTGGCCTCCAACAATTTTCGGCAACAATAAAAATGTCATGATAACTCCAGGGATTAATGTTCTTAGTAGAGAGAGATGGTGTTTTGTCTAGTGGACGTTTTGACTCATGGAAAGGAAGCGCAGAGGGTTAATGTGCCCACTGCTAAGAACATGTACCATGCAGATCACAAAGTGCACATAATGTAAATAGGTCAGTGGGTTACTGCTTTTGTCTGAGAGACCCTATTGTTACTTGCAGTTAATAAGTTAAAATCCTAACATAGAACAGTGAGCTATTAACTGTCATGTAAGAGCTGCATGCAAACTGCAAGGTATAAATTAGAGCATTATGTTTTTTCCACAGTCTATGATTATCCTAATGTTGCAAAAAAAGGGTTCATTTGGGTAGAAATCAATTGTGATTATTAAAGAGAACCCCCAACCATGGTATTACGTTTTAAATTCTGAGTTTGTGTTTCTCCAGACCAATCACTATTAAACTATGCTGCCTACTAGTATGGTTGTCATGTGACTCCTACACCTTATAGTCCTTTGTCTTATGTAACATTTCCTATACAGTGATTTACACACATATATTACACTGAGATAAGCAATCATATGTGATGTAAAGTGCTCTGACACCCTATACTGCTATTAGTGGTGCTGTAAATTTTCTGATACTTTATTATTTTGACATTTTTACACATGCTAACAGTATCCATAAAGATTTTTCCTTATTAGTACCAGTGGAACATACAAGTGCAGCAGTGAGAAAGTTGACCAGTCAACCTTTGCAATGGGCCATCTACTTAGCAGCAACACAAGTCACATTTTTTTGTAACTTTTGATCCGTTTGAGCTATAAACAATTTATTAGTTAAAATCGTCAGATTATGCAGCAGATGATGTATTATGTGGCAAATATGGCAGAGCCATAATTATGTGGAAAACATTTGCAAACTAGGATATTTTGCCATTCATGATTGAACTGCTCTTGTGGAAAAAGGGTGGGGTAGTGCTGATGACAGAAACTCCTTGGCTGGGAGACAAATGGCTTGCGATTCCACTTTTAAGGATATTTGGGACATTCTGTGATTGGAAACGTATCCCACTTTATGAATGTATTTTAATGTCAATAACTCATATTAAACCTTAAATAAACATGTGTATCCATTGGTTAAATTAAATAACGTAATAAGCTGTAACTGGTTAGTGAAATGGGAAACAAATACTAAAAATTGGGATATTTGGCTCTTTCTGCCACACCTCTGACTCCGCCGAGAAACCCCAGCAAAATAGACAGTGAATATCTTCAAGGGTTTTGGGGAATCCTGCAATAGATTTCTAAGTAATGTAAATAATTTTTACATGTTTTTTAAAGTGTTTGGTATTTTTATGGCTTATACTTAATAAATATACGTTTTTGCCTATTTTATTATCCTTTGCTGGATGCGACTTCATGATTTTCTTAAGCACACAATGCAAGTTATCTTGATTTAGACCACGCCCCTACTCGGATAGGCCACACCCCTTGAAGAGATTTGCCACGCCCCTTTTAGAGCACCCCCAGTTTTTTTTTCCCACTTAAAGCCCTGCCTGTCCCGTTCTATAGACCCGCCTGGTGCAAGGACCTCTCGGTTTCAGACTCTGTGTTGAAGAAGATGCGGACATCTCTGAAGGGCTGAAAGAGGCATAATGTCTTTGTAGAAATGTTATACAACCTTGAGCATCAACCCACTATCTCCATATAAGACGGCTGCTTTCTAATTGTCAGTACATGCTTGCACTGCTGTGGTATATGATCAGGGCAGCTTTAAGCATGATGTACAACGTGAATATTTCAAAAGTTATTAGACAATAAGTAAAATTGCTTCTGTTGCTTCATGTATGGAATCCAGTAATGATCAACAAAACATAGAGTGCTTTATCTACTGCTTCAAGATTCAAAGTTTGTATCACCAGATACAATATATCCCTAGAACGCATCTCTATGTTCAAATTCCATATTTCCAAATACGCTTCAAGGAAAAGTAACAGACTCAGTGCTTCGGGGAAGTGCGAAAAATTCATACTTATGCAGAAAATGCTGCAGCCGCAGAATCGCATAATTCCGGTGGCCCTGCTTGTACCCACATGCGTTGAAGATGGCTGCCGCCACAGACCAGAACAGGCCATTAGCAAATGAGAACTGTGCAGAGCCACGCTCCAGTTCTCATACCAGTGAGAAATGTTCACAGCCTGTCCACACTCTACCAGGCCACAAGAGATGTGCAGCGCCGCTCTGCAATCTTCTAGCAACGGAGATATGTGCAGCGCCACTCTGCAATCTTCTAGCAACGGAGAGATGTGAAGGGCTGCTCTGTGATCTACTTCAAAATGAGAGATGCCCAGAGCCGCTCTACACTCCACTGGCAAGTGAGACTGAACAAACTAGGGATACACAGAGCCGCTCACAGCCCCCTGGCAAATAAGAGCTGTGCAGAGCCACTCTGCTTGTCACTCGCAAATGAGAGAAGTGCAGAGCCAATCTATGCTCTAATAGCAATCAAGGGAAGTGCAGGACCAATCTATGCTCCAATAGCAACCAAGAGAAGTGCAGAGCCAATCTATGCTCCAATAGCAAACTAGAGATGTGCAGAGCCAATCTATGCTCCAATAGCAATCAAGGGAAGTGCAGAGCCAATCTATGCTCCAATAGCAAACTAGAGAAGTGCAGAGCCAAGGATGCTCCAATAGCAAACTAGAGATGTGCCGAGCCAATCTATTCTCCAATAGTATTCAGGAGAAGTGCAGAGCCAATCTATGCTCAAATAGTAATCAAGAGAAGTGCAGAGCCAATCTATGCTCCAATAGCAAACTAGAGAAGTACAGAGCCAATCTATGCTCCAATAGCAAACTAGAGAAGTGCAGAGCCAATCTATGCTCTAATAGCAAACAAGAGAAGTGCAGAGCCAATCTATGCTCCAATAGCAAACTAGAAAAGTGCAGAGCCAATCTATGCTCCAAGAGCAAACTAGAGAAGTGCAGAGTCAATCTATGCTCTAATAGCAAACTAGAGAAGTTCAGAGCCAATCTATGCTCCAATAGAAATCAAGAGATGTGCAGAGCCACGTATGCTCCAAATCAAGCTAGAGCTGTGCAGAGACGTGCTATGCTCCAATGGCAAACGAGATATGTGTAGAGACAATGTATGCTCCAATAGCAAGCTAGAGCTGTGCAGAGCCAATGTATGCTCCAATAGCAAGCTAGAGCTGTGCAGAGCCAATGTATGCTCTGTGCTCCACTAACAAATGAGATATGTGCAGAGCTGCTCTATACTCCACAGCAAATGAGAAACGAGCAGGCACTCTACTCCGCATAGAAAATTGCAGCACTTTTATATGTAAATTGCGCCGTGCTGTTTATTCCGGCAATCCTTATACGGGATGTTTTGTGTGTCGTTTTACACCTCTGTTCAATTACTTGAAGCTCATATTTGCTGGTGTTTGAAGTTTGCATTATTAAATGCCCCGGCCGTGGACCCCAAAGCACTGACACATTTGAGGTGAAAAGCAGGAGTGTGATAAATGGCTCCGGGTGGACTGAGGGGCGCATCTTAAAATATCTCCTCTAACCGAGTTACACAAACATTGAGCCAAACCATCGACTGCAAAAACATTTACTGTGCACTTTAAAATTGAAAGCTAAACACTGCAAAAATAGAGATTCTATAATTATCTACTAGACATGTGTAGATGGGCAAAGACTAAATATTTGTTTGAAACAGAAAAAAAAAGAAATGTAACCCTGTCTAAATCTACTCAGCTGCTGCGTTGGCTCCAGTGGAAAAAAGAGAGTATGTTTAAATCTGCCTGTATGATGTACAGAATCCACCAGGGAGCTGTTCTTAATTTCCTTGTAGACACATTTGGAAAGTACACCATGGCCAGAACACTCAGATCTACCGAGGCAAATGTTGTAGTTCCTCACTTCAAATCCACCAAATGGTGGTGGGCGAGTCTTTTGAATCCAATGTGCCAAGCTGTGGAATTCAATGTCACTTGATCACAGCTGTTCAAACCAGTTCATCAGAGGATGTCTCAACCTGGCTTGAGAGGCGGTATTCAAGGATTACCCTCATCCTGACCGCCCTCCACAACAACCACGCAGAGGGACCAAGACCCGGGTGACTGTGCTTCTCCTTGCCAGATTCATGGTTCATACCCCTTTGTTACCCACAGATGATACTCTAAAAGATGCCAAGAGAGGTCCGCTGATGTATTTCAGAATAACAACTTAGGGGCCGATTCCGATCTGGGTCGGAAACCGAACCGACCGACACGGACCGGGAACGAATTCCGACCGACACGGACTGGCGCCGTACGACCCACACAGTACGATGCGAAGCCTGTGATTTCCAACCAACTCGGACGGAACACAAGCCGTCCGACCGAGCCGGACGGAAAACTGTGAGCCGGCCGGAAAAACACTCCGATTCGAACCGACCGACACGCATCCGGAATGGATCCGACCGACACGGACCCGCGAAGTACGAGCCGCGCAGTACGATGCCAAATGCGGGAAACCCGACCAGCTCGGACGGAGCCCAAGCCGCACGACCGACTCGCATGGAGCCCAAGCCGCACGTCCTACTTGCACGGAGCTCAAGCCGCACGACCGACTCGCACAGAATACAGAGACCTGCAGCAATGGAGTCGCCCGCGACCGACGCGTACGCCACATACACAACACAGCAGAAGCTCAGCGCGACAGGCTCGGTGAAGCCCGTACGACTCACCATCCGCGTCCGTCACGGTCAGAAGAACGTCTCCTTCATGCACCCAGAACACAATGGAAAAAAGAGAAAAAAAGGACCAAACAAGCAATAACATACCCAATAAATAAAAAATAAATAAAAGTCAACAATGACACACCCACAACTCCACCTATTTAAAGGCCACCAATCCCTACCATGATCCTTTGCAAATTCCATACAGCACCCAGCAAGGAACCCAACCAAACTGCCAACAGGGACACACTCACAACTCACCCATCACACAACCCTCACACCATTAGCACCTCCACAAAAGCACACACACAAACACCCAGAAACACAGACACTCACCCACTCCACTTGCACCCTCACACACATACTCCAGTCCCCACCACCACCCAGCACCATGCCCCCCAAGAAGAATCCAAAGTTCACAGATAGTGAGTTGGAATTCATGGTAGATGAAATCCTCAGGGTAGAGCCACATCTGTTTGGTACATTGGTACAAAAGACCTCCCTAGCACAGAAAAACAAGATGTGGGAGAGGATCGTCAACAAAGTGGACGCAATAGCACCAATGTTGCGCACAAGGGAAGACATCAAGAACAGGTGGTATGATGTGCGCAGGAGGGTCAGGAATCTCTTGAAGAAGGAGCACGAGCTCAGCAATCGTACTGGCAGTGGCCCTCCTGCCAAACCAGTCCAATTCAGGTCCTGGGAGGAGAAGGTGCATGCCATCCTACCACCGGAGAGTGTACATGGATTAGGAGGAATACCAGAGCCTGGTGAGTACACAAACAATATACTCAATATTGTGTGGCTATATACACATATCACTGTCAAGGGGACAGTCAAACCATGTTCTGTTAGCAAAGCCACATTAACTTGAAGAAAGTTGTCCTTGGATGTGTATGCCAGTTACAGTAACACAATACCTGCTATCTCATAGTAACCTTGAACTGTGTCATGACATGTACAAACCGACTAACAAATAGAGCAAGACAGTGGCACACAACACAAACAAACACTGTCTGACATTCTGCCACCACTGTCACACTACCTCACAGGTAAGCTGACTCACAGGAAGGAAGTGTGGTTATGCTGGGGAGGTGGGTTTTGCCAATTGCATGATGGCAGTTGTAGTCGCAGACAGTGGTCCCCCTCCCAAATGACTCTGCAAGTCCACCCTGAACCATGCTCAACACACAGGGTTTGGAAAAATACTGCCAAGATGGCTGACACTGGGTTCTGCTGTGGGCAGCACAAGGCCCTGCTGGGAACTGTGCACCAACCAACAGGACAACACTGTCAGCCATCTTCCCATTGCAGTTCCACCACCTCACAGGGAAGCAGAGACAGAAGGAAGGTTGGACATGCTGGGAAGGGGAGTGTAGCCAAAAGCATGATGGGAGTTGTAGTCACAGATCAACATCCCCTACCCACAGGGCCCATCCAGCCCACCCTGACCCATGCACACCTCACAGGGAGTGCAAATGTACTCACAAGATGGCTGACACTGGGTTCTGCTGTAGGGAGCACAAGGCCCTGCTGGGAACTGTGCACCAACAAACAACAGGACACCACTGACAGACATCCTGAAAGTCAACTCTCACTCCCTGCAAGGGAAGCATGCACAATGGTGGACTATCTGGTCTGGGGGAGGAGGAGGAGTGCACCCTCTGACCACAACTACCAGCAGGCCCTGACATACACACCACTCCCACCAACTCCAAACACCACACCTTGGACTCTGCTCCACAAGAGGGTGAGTGGAAACCCACTTCCAAGATGTCTGACACCTGGCTCTGAAGTGGGCAGCACAAGGCCCTGCTGGGAACTGTGCACCAACCAACAGGACAACACTGTCAGCCATCTTCCCATTGCAGTTCCACCACCTCACAGGGAAGCAGAGACAGAAGGAAGGAAAGAAGGTTGGACATGCTGGGAAGGGGTGTGTAGCCAAAAGCATGATGGGAGTTGTAGTCACAGATCAACATCCCCTACCCACAGGGCCCATCCAGCCCACCCTGACCCATGCACACCTCACAGGGAGTGCAAATGTACTCACAAGATGGCTGACACTGGGTTCTGCTGTAGGGAGCACAAGGCCCTGCTGGGAACTGTGCACCAACAAACAACAGGACACCACTGACAGACATCCTGAAAGTCAACTCTCACTCCCTGCAAGGGAAGCATGCCTCAGAGGGTACTGCCTGGCCTCTGTGGGAGAAGGAGGTTCTGCAATGACGCTGAATACCATCTAGCTGCCCAAACTCACACCTTCTCAGCCAGTACGAATAGCACACTTAGGACCAGTCACACCCAAACTAAAGGCCAGGGCATGATGGATGACACAAGGCTCCGATGTAGCAGTTTGCTGCAAGTCTAACCTACGCAGCAACCAAACAGAACGCATTCACACACACAGCCATTGCAAATGTATGTGTACACTCACCGTCTGGGGATGCAGTGTTCCAGGGATGGCTCCGGGCCTGGGTGAGAAGGTGTGTCTTGTAGATGACAATTGTTGAAATTCTGACAGAGCACAGAGCACTGAACACACATCAACTCACAGACACAGCAGTGACAGGGGACACCTGACAGTGATTACAATGGACCCACCATTATACCTCACACTGTAGCATGGTTTCATCAACACCAGGTGCCGTTGTGAGCTGCATACCACTCAAATGTCGGTCTGTGTCATAGGCATCATCCACACCACACAGCACTCACCGTCATAGACACTGTGGAGACAAGGACTAACCTGGGCTGCACTGGAGCAGGCATGCAACACACAGCTGAAGCAAGAGAACACACACACACACCTCTGGTCATCACTGTCATGAGTACGGAAAATAAAGAGAGCTGCTGAGCACAATCCATATCACCATGGAGGACAGTGACATGGTGGAGTATGTTAGCAACTACAAAACTCGGCCCCAACACCATAGCGACAGTGACACCATCACCTGTATGAAATGAGATGTGATCTAGGGACACAGACAACACATAAGAGAAAATCAAGAGAACCCAGGCATACTGGACAGTGATCAGGTTGTGCAGACACACCAATGTGACGCACAAAGACTAGCAAGAACTGACATCACACATGCCCGAAGCTCGAAAAAGATCCTAAGTGGACTTGCAAGGATGCCAGCGTCAAAGCACATATGTTGACAGGGATGAGACACCTGTGTCAGGCACGTGATGGCACCAGAGTAGCAATGGCCATGTACAGTCAAGTGTGCAAGACATTAGCTGGCCAGGCACACAGCTAGACTCACCAACTAAAGTGCTTCAGGGTGGCAGGTAAATGTGCTACACAACTAACAATCTGTCTGTGACAACGTAGGACAATGCAATCTACAGGCACGCAGCGTGACCTACAGTGGCCAATGTCATGGGTATGAACCATTGATGTCCATGGATACATCACTAACATTGTGTATCTCTTCCAAATACAGGGGATTCTGGGGACACATCTGCAGATGAGGAAGAGTCCCAGTCCCAGACTCTGGTGGACCCTGACCTCTCCGGTGGTGAACAGTCTCCATCCTTGGCAGACGACGACGAAGAACCTGGCACCTCCGGAAGCAGTCATCCTGCAGCTCCAGCTGGACAACCATCTGCTCCCCTTGCAACCACCCCTCCAACGTCTGGAACCACACAGAATACCCCTGCAAACATGGACAGACCTGGGACACAGGATGAGACCAGCACAGGGTCGCAGGGCACCCGTGCAGCCAACACCAGCACCAACAGCCAAGGAGGCCCTGTGATACCTGTGCGTGACACGACAGGTACTGCCCGTGTGGCTAGGGGTGGTGGGAGGGGTGGGAGGCACAGGACATGCCCTGCAGAGGGGGCGGGACTGCAGGATGACCCCCACCTGGGACGCATCATAGATGCGTACCAGGAGAGCACCGGAGGGTTCGGCCAGCTAGTGGGGATCCTCAAAGACATGCAACAGCAGCAGGCTGCCCATTATGCCCGCTTGGAGTCCAAGTGGGACACTGTCGAAGAACTGACAGCGGTGCAGCGGGACATATTGATATGCCTCTGCCAGATCAGCACCAACATTACCCCACCTCCCTGTGCGCCATCAACATCTGAGGCAACAACATCTGCCACTTCCACAGGGAGGGAGGTGGACTCTGGCGGAGAGTCCCCTGCACTGCGGCAGCCTGCCCAGGAGGGTCCCCCCAGTAAGAAGAAGAGGAGTCGTCCGCCAAAGGAGAAGTGAGACAGTGATGGCCATGCCCAACTCCCAGGAACCCAACACCTGTTCTTGACATCGACCTTTGTGTGCAAACAGTTCACTTTGTTGACTGACACCCTACTCTCCCACATGACATGGAGGTTCTGAGTTGAACCAATGTATCAAAGGACTGTGGACTTTACTCTGGACATTTCATCTACCAAGACTTCCAACTTATCTGTGAACTTTGGATTCTAATCCCAATGTACAGCACTCCCAATCTTGAGCACTATCCTCACATGTTTGTCAATAAATCCACTATAACACAAGATGTGACTCTGTGGTGATTCAGACGTTGTCATTGGCATGTAGATGTTGTTGTGCTGAAGAACCCCGTGCATGCAAACTTGTACTGCGATGAGAACACTGTCATGTCAGTCAGGCTAATGTGCCACATATGTGGAAGACACACCACTAGGTCAACTCAACACATACTCACCACGCCCGACCAACTCATCGCCAACACCAGTGTTGTCAGGAAATACAGTGGTATGCACATACTACACACCCATCCTGACTCAGTGGTAACCAGCCCACAGGTACAGTAAGTAAATGTCCGTAAGAGGTGTGGAGACAGACAACGCACATCCCAAACCAAAGTACAGGTTTATTAGCTATTTGCAACATGTTGATTCCACCACAGATGCAAGCTAATCTCATGTGACAGTGGGCACACAGTCAACAAGTGTGCACAAATAAAAGTCCAGGGGTTAATGGCACAGCACTTGTCGGGACAATGACTACTACCATCGTGGTCCAGGAGTCGTGGTGTCCGGGGTCACAGTTGACCAAACAGCCAAAGTAACCGGTGAATGACAGACATGAGACCCAAGATTAAGCACATGACAACAGCACACATGCAGTAAACCTTACTCAAGATATTCCATCACAACACAGTGGTCATGTCACCCCTGACTGTGACCACAGACTAACAGAAAGGGCACATCACTGCAGGCATATGTACAAGTAGCACACAGCCTCATTCGAGCAGCAACAGTGCACCACCCACACAAATCATGCACACAGAACACACTGACAACACATCACTGTATACTCACATTCAGGAGAAGAAGTTGTTGATGAGCTGTGAGCGGACATCCCCCGCACCATCATCGTCATCATCACTGGCATCGTGGCCCAGCCCAGGATCCTCTACAGGTGGCGGATGTTGGTCATCGTCCTCCTGTATGAGAGGCAACTCCTTCCTCACTGCCAGGTTGTGTAGCATGCATGCCACGATGATTATCTTGCAGACCTTTGCAGGGGCATACGGGAGGGCACCTCCTGTTCTATCCAAGCAGCGGAAGCGGCTTTTCAGGAGTCCAAAGGTCCGCTCTATCACCCTCCTGGTACGACCATGTGCCTCGTTGTAGCGCATCTCGGCTGGTGTCACAGGGTTCCTCAGGGGTGTCAGCAACCATGGCATGTTGGGGTATCCAGAGTCACCTACATACAGACAATTGTACATTAGAAGATGTTGAGAAGAGGATGGAAAACAACATTGCCAAACATACACATTGAAAAACAGTCAGTACACACCGACAAGCCAGGAACGCTGGTTCTGCATCTGTGACATCATCCTCGGGATGCGGCTACTCCTCATGACGTAGGCATCGTGGGCAGACCCAGGGAAACGTGCACACACATGGCTAATGGTCATGTCCGCCAAACAAACCACCAGGGCATTGATGGAGTGATAATGCTTCCTGTTTCTGTATGGCAGCTCATGTGCCTGTGGTGGTACTAAAGCCACATGTGTCCCGTCAATGGAGCCGATGACATTTGGCATCCTCCCCAGGGCATAGAAGTCACCCTTGATGTCTACAAGTTGGTGGCGTTTCGGGAAATAAATGTACAGGTCCAGGAAAAGTAACATGGCCTCCAACACATCCCGAAGCACACGGCTAAACATGGTCTGCGACATGCCACCAGCACTAGCCACAGTGTACTGAAAGGTACCGGTGGCAAAGAAGTGTAGAGCTGCCATCACCTTCACCTTGGGGGTCAGCGCAGTAGGGTATGGCCGGCCAGGTTGCAGATGTGGGCCCAACTGCCCAGCCAAATCCTCGATCGCTTGCCTGGTGAAGCGGTACTTGCGGATGGAGCCACGTTCCACCATCGTTGCCAGGTCAGGGAATGGTCTATGGACAGCTGGTGCCCTGCAGTACAGAGAAGACAATAGATAGATTGTCACCACCTCCAGCCATGTCACAAAGCCCCAGAAATACATACCATCACAAATCAATACATTACTAAATAACATGAGGTGTATGCCGTAGGGTATGGACACATATGTCACCTACGTGACCATCACCGTACATCGCAGATCAGCATGTGGACATGAGAAGTCCCCTGTTGTCCCGTGACAAAGCTATGGTCCCCGTCACAGTACATCTGCACTGTTGCCACGTACCACACAAAGACCACAGTGACTAGTGAGTACAGATATCTCCTCCACAACACAGCTTCTTGACTGGGAGATACACAGGCATGATGTGACGTTTCTTTTACACGCCACACATCAAGCATGTCTCCGACAGGCAGTGTGCCCTGTTGTCTCATCAGGACATACATAGGTGTCTGTGACACACACCCCAACAGCGTGCAAGCACGAACCAATGGGATGTGCGGCCTGGCTCACATTGGACACATGGTATCCCAGAGATCTCACACAACATGCACACAGATTGTGGATGTACATCACAATAGGGGCACTGGGTCACCCTGTGATGCACATACCATCACACTGAAGAGTCTGGGTTTATGTGACATGTCATACACACATCCTACCTGGGACTGCGTCCAGGGCTGATGTACAGTACTGCACTGTTGCACATACAAGTGGTTATGTGCACACCACACAAATGATTATGTCCCACAAAACCCGTGCTCAGCCTGGGATCGCCAGCCACCAAGTACCACACAACCAATCACATGTAGCCCCCCATACACACACAGGTAATGCACACTTATGTGCCTTAGGATACACTGTGGCACAGGCTGTGTTGTCATAGGTGTTCCCCTGAGCCCCTGGACATTGATTGAGGGTGGCATCTGTCAGTCAGTGACAACAAGAGTGGCAGACGCGGGTTACTGTAACACAGACGCGTCGTGCAGTCAGTGACCGAGCAGTGCGCACGGCTTGGCCATTGAATCGTATGGAGACGGGTGCGTGTGACTTGTATCCAGACGCGTCGTGCAGTCAGTGACCGAGCCGTGCGCACGGCTTGGCCATTGAATCGTATGGAGACGGGTGCGTGTGACTTGTATCCAGACGCGTCGTGCAGTCAGTGACCGAGCCGTGCGCACGGCTTGGCCATTGAATCGTATGGAGACGGGTGCGTGTGACTTGTATCCAGACGCGTCGTGCAGTCAGTGACCGAGCCGTGCGCACGGCTTGGCCATTGAATCGTATGGAGACGGGTGCGTGTGACTTGTATCCAGACGCGTCGTGCAGTCAGTGACCGAGCCGTGCGCACGGCTTGGCCATTGAATCGTATGGAGACGGGTGCGTGTGACTTGTATCCAGATGCGTCGTGCAGTCAGTGACCGAGCAGTATGCACGGCTTGGGCATTGAACATAATGGAGACGGGTGCGTGTGGAATTTCAAAATACGCGTCGTACAGTTAGTTCCCGAGCCGTGCGCCCTCATTGGCTATGGACTGTCATGGAGACGGACGCGGATTCAAAACTTGTACGAGTCGTGTGCTGGAAATTCAGTTGGATTCTCACTACAATGTTGCAAGTGCTAGGGTGTCATGAAGGTGAGATTTTGAACGATGCGGAAGTCATGTACGAGTCGTGCAATTCCATGGATTGGCCAGATTCATGAGATGCAAACGTGTTGGACCTATCACTTTGGATGCATGGGACATATTCTGTCTCTGCAGCACAATATAAGGCTGGCTGGCCCCCGGAGAGCTCACTTGCCTGCACTACATGCTACAGGACCACATCTCTGATACCACTGCTGCTGTCTCTGCATCCTCTGGCTACTGCAATGGCACGTACTGTGGAGAGAGCCCCAGTCTTCACAGAGGAGGAGAACCAGGCCCTGCTGGATGGCCTCCTTCCACAGTACAGCAAGCTGTATGGGAAACCAGGGGAGCAGGTGAGTGTGCAGTCCAATATCTTCTCTATTGTGCATGTTGTCTGACTAGCACTACTAGCATTGTGTACACCAGTGGCTAGCATGCTCACTGGGTAGTTTGAACCCCAAAAGTGTGTAGGTACATGTACTGAACAGATACTTTGCTGAAAAAGTGCCTTTTTAAATGAATTTACTTCCCAGGCAATGTTTCCCTGTCATGAATGCAGGACAACTGTCCCTTTCAATGGGTGCACTACCTTTGTACCTCATTTGCCTTTGTTGATGACCACATGTATATCTGACTGTGTGCTGCACCACTATGTTGCATGTGTGGTAATGGACTTTTCACTTTGTCATCCTCACAGGTGGATGCCCACCAGAAGCAGGAAATCTGGCTGACCATCGCCCGGGCATTAAGATCCGTGGGGGTCTACAAGCGCTGGATCCGCAACTGCCAGAAGAGGTGGCAGGACCTTCGGGGCTGGACCCGGAGGATCGCACGGGTCCAGCTGAAGCTGTCGCCTCCTCGCAGGAGGGGCGGACACCGGACCCTGACCCCCCACATGCTCAGGATTCTGGCGGTGGTCTTCCCGGACCTGGATGGGCAGCTGAAGGCCAGACAGCAGCAAGGAGGGGGTGAGTCCATGACTGCACTGTGAGCTTTGTCTGACATGCTATGTGCCCTCCTCTGGCCTGGTTAAACTTCCACAGTACATCAGTCTTGTGGTCCAGGACCCATGTCCCTCAATTGTGACATGCCCACTCCTCATCTGATACCCAGGTGTGGCCCTTACAGTCAGGAAATTGTGTCACTTGGGTACTGTGTCCTTGCATTTTGCTTAGCTTAAGGTGGGGGACATCATTTGTTCCCGTAACTTTGTGGTGGGCTTCATGGGTGGGTCAATTGCTTACACAATGCCTGAGTTCTGACATGTAATCTGCGTGTAACTTTGATATGTGGTCCAATTGCTGATCTGACTCACCACATGTGCCTGGGGTATTTGGCACACACCCATGCTGCGGGTGGGAACAATGTTTGGGCCTCAGGAGTATGTATATCAAGTGTGTCACACATGCTTAGCCACCTGCCTACTGTCCAGGGCTCATCCCTCTTTCACGTGGAGCAGGACAGTCATGCCTACTCCAGGGCACACAATATACTCTGTACTCCCACTCCCGTGTATCAGCTGACACGTTGTGCTCAGTGAAATGTTCCCTCAGGTGTCTGCCTCTGTGTCATTGTGCTGTGGCTTCGTTGTCAGGACTTCTGGGGTGTTTATCGGTTAGGGCTCAGCATGCCATCTGAGATGTGACCATAGGAGACGATACTTGTGTGACATATAGGTGTTTAATCACTTGACTGTGCAGACTGGTGTATGCGACTGTGAAGTTCAGGCAGCTGTTTTTCATTCACAGCAGACTGTGAGGTGCTCAGGTTCAGAGAGTTGTGTTTCATGTCTCCCATATGTCCAATTGGTATGACGTGGACAAATAAGAGTTCAGATGATGTGGTTTGTGGGGGATGGACATGTGCACTTGTCAGCTACAGAACTTGCATTCCCCGTGACCTAGGATTGTGACACAGTGCAGACTGTTGTTGTCTGGCTGCCCTGCCCATGTGACTGGAGACAGTGATGTATGACTTTGCAGGCATGCCTGTGCCATGGCATTAAACTTCCCAAGAGTGATCCTGCAGGGGAGTGACATGTGCTACATGCACCCCATTGTGGCATTGACTATCAGGACATGGGTGCATCATGGTGTCTGGTGCTGGTATGCATCACATGCATTTCAAATTAGACTCTGGCCATCCCTTTATCCGGACACCTGTACTGACTCAGTGGCAAGAGATGTGATGTGTGCATGTTCACATACTTCACCGTGTTCTCTGCAATGTCCAACAACTGTGTAGGTGGTGCATGTGTCCACACTGGGGTATTACCATCCGACAGGCACCAGACAGATGGGTGCAAGGCCAGGAGGGATGTGAGTGCCATGGTTGACCATCAGACTGACAATTGGCTTCTCCTAATCTGTGTGAGCACTTTTGGCAATGTTCAACTAAGGATGCCAGGGCTTGCTCTGTAATGTGCTATACTTACTGTGGTGTGTGCGGTCAGTGCAGGTGACTGATGTTTGTCTGTTTCCCTAATTGTTTGCAGATACATCCACGGCCACAGGAGGGGACAGCTCCACGGACCAGGAGAGCTGCAGAGCCAGACTGGGTCAGCAGCCGATGAGTCGTCGGAGGGCCCCAGTGGCACGGAGGGCGAGGGGAGCCACACCGAGGAGTCCTCAGCACCATCCACCTCAGCTGAGGACCACAGCAGCTCGGAGGATGACTCCCTTGTGGAGGCGGGTGTCAGCAGCCACCACACCCCAGCTAGTATGACTGGCCCCGCCACCACCACCACCACCACCATCACCGCCCTCCCATCGGCTCCCATTCCAGAGGTCCGTGGAGGCTCCCGTGTTCTGGAGCGTGTCTCCTTTGTGCCAGGCACCGCACCCCTGCCCCTGTGTCCCCTGCTGCCCTGAGTGAGGAGTCTGTGTACTTACACAATGCCTGAGTTCTGACATGTAATCTGCGTGTAACTTTGATATGTGGTCCAATTGCTGATCTGACTCACCACATGTGCCTGGGGTATTTGGCACACACCCATGCTGCGGGTGGGAACAATGTTTGGGCCTCAGGAGTATGTATATCAAGTGTGTCACACATGCTTAGCCACCTGCCTACTGTCCAGGGCTCATCCCTCTTTCACGTGGAGCAGGACAGTCATGCCTACTCCAGGGCACACAATATACTCTGTACTCCCACTCCCGTGTATCAGCTGACACGTTGTGCTCAGTGAAATGTTCCCTCAGGTGTCTGCCTCTGTGTCATTGTGCTGTGGCTTCGTTGTCAGGACTTCTGGGGTGTTTATCGGTTAGGGCTCAGCATGCCATCTGAG
The DNA here is from genome assembly GCA_963921515.1 of Calotriton arnoldi. Taxonomy (NCBI): domain Eukaryota; kingdom Metazoa; phylum Chordata; class Amphibia; order Caudata; family Salamandridae; genus Calotriton; species Calotriton arnoldi. The sequence goes on along the minus strand of CAWUFW010000075.1, from coordinate 1,479,654 downwards.
ATGTGACCATAGGAGACGATACTTGTGTGACATATAGGTGGGTCAGCAGCCGATGAGTCGTCGGAGGGCCCCAGTGGCACGGAGGGCGAGGGGAGCCACACCGAGGAGTCCTCAGCACCATCCACCTCAGCTGAGGACCACAGCAGCTCGGAGGATGACTCCCTTGTGGAGGCGGGTGTCAGCAGCCACCACACCCCAGCTAGTATGACTGGCCCCGCCACCACCACCACCACCATCACCGCCCTCCCATCGGCTCCCATTCCAGAGGTCCGTGGAGGCTCCCGTGTTCTGGAGCGTGTCTCCTTTGTGCCAGGCACCGCACCCCTGCCCCTGTGTCCCCTGCTGCCCTGAGTGAGGAGTCTGTGTACTTACTTCGCCAGCTCCATGTAGGGCAGACATCAATGCTGAGTGTCCTCCATGCACACACCACTCTGTTGACACAGCTGGTGTCGTTCATGGAGGGCATCTCATCGGGCATGTCTGCCCTACAGAGGAGCAATTAGTCCATGGCCTCCTCCCTGACGGCAGCAGTGTCCCTCCTCCAACAGTCCCTCACCCCTCCTACCTCTGCCCCATCCACACTTCCTAGCACCCTACCTGTCCCAAGCACATGCACACCTGCACAATCACGCAAACACACAGACACGAGCATCACACAAACACCCAAACCAAAGTCAAAACGTGCACGCAAGCATCCTCAGGGGACTGATACCACACCCACAGGGGATGGGGAACAGACACACACACAGGCATCCACAGTCACTCCGCAGTCCTCCGATACCTCTCCCTCCAAGACCCCTTCCCTTGCCTCACCTGCAACCCACCTACAAAGCAACTCTTCCTCTGTGACCTCGGCCTCTTCCCCTCCGATCCAGCTGATCCAGCATACAGGGGGAAGAGGAAGTCCACCCCCGGACACCCTCCCCCAGGCACAGACAAACTGAGGCCCCCACCCGCAAGTCCCCCCGGACCCGGAAGAGCAAGACCCCGCCACCTCCCTGCAGCTCAACCACACAGTCTCCTTCCTCCATCCCTCAGGCCCCCACTACACAGGTTCCCCCACCACACCCTGCCCCAGGTTCCCCCACCCACAGATACACCATCCCCAAAATGATCCGGCCTTCTCCCCCTACCACTTGCTCTTCCAGCCCCACACCCCTGCTGCGCATGTTTGTGCCACTGGTGTGGAGACAGTGTCCTCCCCCTCTGTCCTGCCCACCTTACCTGAACCCCATTCTACTCCCCTGGAGATAGGCACTGCAATGGAGTCCACTACCACCCCGTCTGACTTGGGCACTGCAGTGGGGAACCTGTCCACTCCATCTGCCCAGCCCACTGCAGTCGTGCCGGCACCCACACCATCTGACTCATGCCCCCAGTTGTGCCGGCACACACCATGTCAGACACCTCCACTGCAGTTGTCAGTGACTCTCCAGCACCCACCACCCCTTCCCTGCCTCCTTCTGGTGAGCCCTGATCCTGTCCCTGCGGTGCCTGGCCTGCCCCCCGTATGCCCCTCCGAGGGGAATGTCCCTGGTCCGTAGCAGTGCAGGCAAGCAAAGGGTGACATCTGCCACTGTCACCCTGTTCGGACTTTACTAATGGACTGGCCATTGGCCTTTGTGTTTTATCAGGACTTTCAATTTTACACCCACATATGCTGAATAAAGCTACTTTCTGTTCTCTAGTGGTTTTGCTTCAGATGTACATGATGTTGATGATGCTAACCATGCCCTTGCTGCAGTGATGGTGATTTTTGATATCAGGAAAATGAAGTGTTACTGTGCAGGACCCCATGTGGTCCAGGGGAATGTGTCCTATCCTGGTGTGTATCCATGTCATCCTTTGCAGCAATATGAGGGTGTCATGTTTTCAATATTTGGCAATGGGATTTCCTACTTTTATTTGCAATATCACATCTGTGGCTTACACCCCTGCACATCTGTTGTGCTTGCCATTGTTCAATTTGTCTATTTCCCTGACCGTGTGACCATCTCCACTGGACATGCAAGTTTGGGCATCAATGGGGAAGGACTCATCTGTGTTATCAGTGCAACTTGCTATACTTGTGTGTTGGATCTGTGCAGATGATTTCGGTGACACTCCCATGACCAGGCTGATGTGACGAGAGCCTTCATTTTGTGCTAATTGTTGACTGAGTGACCAAGTGTTCTGCTGACATGATAGAGCCCTACTGAGAGAACGTATGGCACAGCTTTCCTTACACAGGAGTGGAGTCCACTCATGGCAGTGTGTAATTCCGTGACATTGCCTGAGCCCAAGGTGTGTGTTGTGTGAGCATGTCTGTGTGTGTTCACTTCCATTTTGCTACACAGGCTGGGATCCCTAGTGATGTTCCTGTTTGTGATGCTTGCTGAGTTGACCTATGTTCCCCCAAAGTCTTCGCCCTGGGTTCTCTGGGATGTGGGTGCATGGCACATTACTGGTCATCAGGGTGTCATCCATAGGTGTGTTTGCTGTCAGGGCTGAGTTTGTGGGCAAACGCAGATGAGACACAGTCAGGATTCCCCTTGGCACTTTTGTGTTCCTACTATCATGTAGTGTTGCCTATGTGGTATGTTTCAGTGATTGGGACACATGTGCGTGTGTGTGCCTGCTCCCACTCCTCAGGTTCAGAGGTGCAATGTTGGGAGGTGTCAACATGTGTTCTTTGTGGGTCTCCTTGGGTTCTGCATTGTCCTGGGACTGTGGCATGTATCCCAAATATTCAGGTACACTTGACATCATGGCCATGTACCGCATACTGTGCATTGTGTCAGACATCCACGAGGGCTGTTGACTGTCCATGTGTGATGAGTTTGTGCACCTTAGCTGCCCCCCCACCAGCCCTGCGATTGTCATGTGGGCATTTGCTGTATCACTAGTCCATGTGGTCTTCGCAGATGCACCTTGGTGCAGATCAAGGTGTGTGGTGTTAGGAGTGTGCAACTGACAGTTATCACTTGTATAGGCCCCTATCACCATATTGTCCTTGTATTACAGGCCATGTCCAGGGATTTGTGTTTGTGTATGTATGATGGTAGTTTGTGGGTGTGGTCACATGCCCCAGGTGGCACAGGTGTATGTGCTGCACAGTATGTGCAACATCTACCTTGGTCATCACAGTGGTATTGCCATACAGTCTTGTGTCACCCCAAAGTAGGGTCCCTGGGGGTGGTGCTGTTGTGGGTCTGTCTCTTGCTGTTTTAGTTGCTGATCATTCCAGCTTGTGTCAGATATGTCTGTTGGGATCCCTCTCATCTTACAGAGCCTGATTGGCCACTATGGGGTACCCAATTCATAGCTTACTTTTGTATGGCACTGTGTCCACATTGGTGTCATTGTAGTTCAGCCCCCCTCATGTGTTGTGTAGTTGCCTGGGGACACAGAGACACACACAAACACATGTTGTGTCTGATGTGCAGTGTGAGGCTGACTGTTTGTGTTTGTGCATCAGCACCAGTGCATTGGTATAGCTGTTGTGGGCCATTGGCTGGATGTTGTTTGTGTGATTTGCCCTGCTGTCCCTGGGAGCCCTATCTCATCAGACTGAACATTCATCCTGGTTGGTATGGTCCATTGCTGCAATGTTATGGGAGTGTGTGACCTGACACCTACAGTCTCCACAGGATGTCTTGATTTGTGTGTCCATTTGTGGAGGTATATGTATATACATTATGGTGGTCACTTCAGATTGTGTGTAATTGTCCAATGTATGCATTGTCGTCCCCCATGGGTGATGATTTGCTGCACATGTCTGAGGATATGTTTTGGGTGCACTGCACTATTTGCCTCAGCACATCTCTGTTGGTATGGGACACACCCACTACTTTGTCACAAAAGTGTTTCATGTGTTGGGATCAGGAATCATACATGCTGTTTGGCATTTTCAGCTTTTAACATGGTGTCACCTACTTTTTGGTCACTGTGATGATGGGGGGTTCAGACCCCATTACCACAATGTCCCATACATGCTGTTGTTTTTAAGCCAACACTTACCTTTTGGTCACTGTGATGATGGGGGGTTCAGACCCCATTACCACAATGTCCCATACATGCTGTTGTTTTTAAGCCAACACTTACCTTTTGGTCACTGTGATGATGGGGGGTTCAGACCCCATTACCACAATGTCCCATACATGCTGTTGTTTTTAACCCCACACTTACCTTTTGGTCACTGTGATGATGGGGGGTTCAGACCCCATTACCACAATGTCCCATACATGCTGTTGTTTTTAACCCCACACTTACCTTTTGGTCACTGTGATGATGGGGGTTTAGACCCCATTACCACAATGCTCACGATGTGCAGCATTTTAGAACCCCACATTTGCCTTCTGTTCACTACAGTGATGGGTGGTTAGAGCCCATTGGCACAGTGCTCATGTGATGCTTGACTTGTGTGGCCCACACTCAGCTTTTGAATACACATGTGTTGTGAGTTACATTGTATGTTGGGAGTAATGTTCACTGCTGTAGGCATGTGACACAGACTACACACTATGGTCATGATGTAAGGGGGATGTATTTTGCTCTCATTCCTTATGTTAGTGTATGATGGATGTGTGGGGCATCACACATCCTATGAGTGTGGATATTGCTAGTGATAGGCAACATACCCCCTATGAGTGGGGGTGGCAGTAGTGATGGGCTAAGAGACCCCTATGAGTGGGGTTGGCAGTAGTGATGGGCTAAGAGACCCCTATGAGTGGGGGTGGAAGTAGTGATGGGCTAAGAGACCCCTATGAGTGGGGGTGGCAGTAGTGATGGGCTAAGAGACCCCTATGAGTGGGGGTGGCAGTAGTGATAAGCAACATACACCCTATGTATGGGGGTGGCAGTAGTGATGGGCTAAGAGACCCCTATGAGTGGGGGTGGCAGTAGTGATAGGCAACATCCCCCTATGTATGGGGGTGGCAGTAGTGATGGGCTAAGAGACCCCTATGAGTGAGGGTGGCAGTAGTGATAGGCAACATCCCCCTATGTATGGGGGTGGCAGTAGTGATGGGCTAAGAGACCCCTATGAGTGGGGGTGGCAGTAGTGATGGGCTAAGAGACCCCTATGAGTGGGGGTGGCAGTAGTGATAGGCAACATCCCCCTATGTATGGTGGTTGCAGTAGTGATGGGCTAAGAGACCCCTATGAGAGGGGGTGGCAGTAGTGATGGGCTAAGAGACCCCTATGAGTGGGGGTGGCAGTAGTGATAAGCAACATACACCCTATGTATGGGGGTGGCAGTAGTGATGGGCTAAGAGACCCCTATGAGTTGGGGTGGCAGTAGTGATAGGCAACATCCCCCCTATGTATGGGGGTGGCAGTAGTGATGGGCTAAGAGACCCCTATGAGTAGGGGTGGCAGTAGTGATGGGCTAAGAGACCCCTATGAGTGGGGGTGGCAGTAGTGATGGGCAAAGAGACCCCTATGAGTGGGGGTGGCAGTAGTGATAGGCAACATCCCCCCTATGTATGGGGGTGGCAGTAGTGATGGGCTAAGAGACCCCTATGAGTGGGGATGGCAGTAGTGATGGGCTAAGAGACCCCTATGAGTGGGGGTGGCAGTAGTGATAGGCAACATCCCCCCTATGTATGGGGGTGGCAGTAGTGATGGGCTAAGAGACCCCTATGAGTGGGGGTGGCTGTAGTGATGGGTTAAGAGACCCCTATGAGTGGGGGTGGCAGTAGTGAAGGGCTAAGAGACCCCTATGAGTGGGGGTGGCAGTAGTGATAGGCAACATACCCCCTATGTATGGGGTTGGCAGTAGTGATGGGCTAAGAGACCCCTATCAGTGGGGGTGGCAGTAGTGATAGGCAACAAGTCCCCTATGGGTGGTGTTAGAAATGGGATTTCTGGTTGGCTAAGGCTTGCGCCAAAGCCAGGCAGAAACCACCACTCTAGTCAGGGCGAGGAAGTTACACAGCCAAGATAACCCCTGCTCACCCCTTTGGTAGCTTGGCACGAGCAGTCAGGCCTATCCCGGAGGCAATGTGTAAAGCATTTGCGCAACACACACCCAGCAACAACATCCCAGGCACACCACAAAAGGAACTCCGCACAAGGTTATATCAAAAATAGCCTTTGTATTCTCATAATACATTAGAATAATATTCACATAATACACATGGTGCCAACTGGCACTGGGCAATATCTACAAGGGATTACTTACACATGACAGGGCCACGTGGGACACTGTCAGAACCATCACTTAGTGAACATATCATAAATGTAGGACATATCATAAAGGTACAACCAGTAATCACTGGTACCCACTATACTCAGCATCAGCCTGTAACATAAACCACATTATGCACAGTATCACATTAGGCGCAAAATACATTATACGCCAACCTCACCAGCATAAATACATTATGCAATCATCTCATAAGTCTAAACCTATTAGACACTAACATCCTAAGCATAAATTACTTTAGGCATAACCCACAGTAGAGAATAACTCACAACCTAAACGCATTAGGAAGTAATAACCTCACAAGCATAAAAACCACATTTTAGAGGTAACCAAAACAGGGTGCGTAAAACATACTACATGCATTACATTTCCTAGCACCACATACTCACAGTAGCACATAACCTCATAGTAGAAAGAACCATAGCAGAGGGATAAATCACATTAGCCTATAAATCCTAGGAAAGAAGCTCACTAACACACAAATCACATTAGGGCCTGGCGCCCTATAAACCTAGCAGTCCCCTTGGCCAACTGGCCATCTCACAAGGGGCTCAAATGCCCTATGTCCCAAGAGTCAGGGCTGCTGCCTAGGCAGCGAAAGTCAAGGGTGCGCAACTGCGCAAACCTAAACGTAGCAGCTGCCCACTACTTGCTGGGCAGCTGGGAAAGTACTGGGGCAGAGGAGTGCATCTCACTCCTGTCTCCCTAACAAAATGCCCCCAAGAACTAACAGCCTAAACGTTGCAGCTGCCCACTACTTGCTGGGCAGCTGGGAATATTTAAATGGGGCCTGGCACCACGGTGCCATCTGGAGCAACATGCCAAGCGTTGCAGCTGCCCACGCTGGGCGGCGCAGCTGTGAATCAGGGAAAGGGCCCCGGCACCACTGTGCCCTCGGGGCCCCACTGGGCTTTTAATTCTAAGTAGCCCCATCGTTGGAGCCATCGAGGCTCTGGAAACAATTGTGCCCACGTTGGAGTGGCCCGCTGCCATCCGGGGCCGCTCTGTACTTCTACCGTCATGGTGCCGCGATCGGCACCAACCCTGTGCCCCCTGGAGGCCCCACTCACCGGACTGGTCTGGGGAGGCGCTCCTCGTCACTCCGGACACCACGGGCAGCAGGCGGGGCTCTCTCGCTCATGAGAGCCTCGCTGGGGATCCGGTTGCACTTCTCTTCACCCGGGCCCCGGGACTCCTCTTCACTCCGGCCGCACTTCTTCCTTCACCCGGCCCCCTCCTGGGACCGGGACTTTAGTATGGAGCCCGCGAGGCTCCTTCACTTCCCGCTTAGGTCGCGCTGCAATTGGTCAGCCGGCCGCTGAGGCTCCGCCCACAACCAGGCAACAGTGCCTGTCTTCCGGGTCGCATTTGGCAGCGGCCCGGAGATTTCCCTCTGCACTCGGGCCACGGCGGTGATTTCTCCTTGGCGGCAAGAGGGGTAGGCTCCCTCGAGATTTCAAATATAAAGCGGGGTGGGCACCCGCTAGCCTTTTTAAAAAGAAAATAAATCGGCAGAAGCGCGGGGTGGGCTCCCGCTAAAGGTACCATGCGGGGGAATCCCTACGCTGGGGATTCCCTCGAAAAGGGCTGCAGCTACGCGCTGCGAAGCCCACACTCCTCACCAGCTGGGCAAGTAAAAGATAGCACTCCCAGGCGCTAGAGGCAAACAAAATCAAATATAGCGCTCACGAGGCGCAAAGGAATGCTGCCAAAGGTCATGGGGATGAAGAGCAAAGTCCTGGAAAAGTAAAGGGGCATGCAGGGCCCAGGGCTAAAAGAAATTAAGCCAAAGGTTCCAGGGCATAGCTGGGCCCAGGGAGGCAGCCCTCCTGGCAAGTCCTCCTGGGCCCCAGCAGCAGCACGCCCTGCAGGAATCAGGATCCAAAAGCAAGAACTCAACAACCTTCCTGGGGTCACAGCCCCTTCTTTTATACACCATTTTCCTTTGTCTACAAAGTGCAGGGCATGGGGGAACCAGATGCAACTGGTTCAGGAGCACTTTGTTATGAGGACTCCTTCTTTCCTTTCACAGGGCAGGCTAGGGACATCAGACGCACCACAGGAGGTGGAGCCAGCATTGTAGAGGGAAGGCACAGCCCTATTCAGGTCCCAGGTGCAACTCCTCCCACCCATCTACATGGAGATCTCTCCATTCAGCCCTGCGCTGACTCACCCTACCCCTCCTGGAGCCACACACACCTCCCAGCCCCTGTCACTCACAAGCCAGACATGCAATTCACATCAGGCAGGCAGACACAGAGCACACAGAAATGCCAACTTCTAGAAGTATTGTAATAACTCAGTGGGAAACCCAATGTACCCTTGGAGGTTTGGGCAAATGAATAAATGTTTAAGTAAAAATACCTACAAGGGATTTTGTTTGCTTAACTTAGTTAAATTTCTTATAGATTTGTTACTTATTTAAGTCCCAATTGGTGACTTAATATAGCGAAAGTCTGTGCGTCTATGGAAATATACACAAAATCGATATTTAACATCACAATTTGAATAAAACAATTGAAAGATAATTGAAAAAGCAAGTGGAGAACACGGGTATATCTTTCTATCATAAATACACAAATTTAATGTGAAACAAAATTACGAGGGGTACATTCAAAAGCAATAAAACACTATGATGGAGGATACAGAAATGAACCTACAAATCATAAGTGTAATCATCTATTCCAAGACAATACATATAGAGGAAAGAGCAACTATATTAGAAAACAATTCCTCAAATGCCTTAGTTGTTGGGGAAATAGATGCAATAGTCGACGTTTCGGTCTGTTGTGGCAATAACGTCCGTCAGACCATCCTCAGGACATACAGATGTTTATAAAACAAGTCCCTCAAACATTAATTATTTAGTTATCTAAACCCAAAACGACTGATTGGATAATAGGGTTGAAGGAAGAGCCTGATGAGTAGGTTCCTCTATTGATATAGTGAAAAAAGACCACTGTGTAAATTTAATTTACGGAGTAAGTCAGGGATAGTCTCACGCCTTTGTCGGGGTTCTATAGTCAATTCCCAGGGTTCAAGCAAGCAAATTGGCACCAACCTTCACACTAACGAGTTATCAGTGACTCGTCTTGTCAAAAGGGTACCGTACCATTCGTGAGAAAGACAAAGATGATCTCACGACTTTGTCGGGGAATGTTATTCTATAACGACTTATCAGGGTTCAAACGAATTGAATCAAACCAACCTCCACACGAATTGACAGTGATTCGTCTTCATAAAGGGGGTCCAGTGCACAGCAAGTTCACGATACACAGTGCACTAAAGCTTGAGCCATTTTATTTATATGAAGACGAATCACTGTCAATTCGTGTGGAGGTTGGTTTGATTCAATTCGTTTGAACCCTGATAAGTCGTTATAGAATAACATTCCCCGACAAAGTCGTGAGATCATCTTTGTCTTTCTCATGAATGGTGCGGTACCCTTTGACAAGACGAGTCACTGATAACTCGTTAGTGTGAAGGTTGGTGCCAATTTGCTTGCTTGAACCCTGGGAATTGACTATAGAACCCGACAAAGCGTGAGACTATCCTGACTTACTCCGTAAATTAAATTTACACAGTGGTCTTTTTCACTATATCAATAGAGGAACCTACTCATCAGGCTCTTCCTTCACCCCTATTATCCAATCAGTCGCTTTGGGTTTAGATAACTAAATAATTAATGTTTGATGTGGAGGTTGGTTTGATTCAATTCGTTTGAACCCTGATAAGTCGTTATAGAATAACATTCCCCGACAAAGTCGTGAGATCATCTTTGTCTTTCTCACGAATGGTACGGTACCCTTTTGACAAGACGAGTCACTGATAACTCGTTAGTGTGAAGGTTGGTGCCAATTTGCTTGCTTGAACCCTGGGAATTGACTATAGAACCCCGACAAAGGCGTGAGACTATCCCTGACTTACTCCGTAAATTAAATTTACACAGTGGTCTTTTTTCACTATATCAATAGAGGAACCTACTCATCAGGCTCTTCCTTCAACCCTATTATCCAATCAGTCGTTTTGGGTTTAGATAACTAAATAATTAATGTTTGAGGGACTTGTTTTATAAACATCTGTATGTCCTGAGGATGGTCTGACGGACGTTATTGCCACAACAGACCGAAACGTCGACTATTGCATCTATTTCCCCAACAACTAAGGCATCTGAGGAATTGTTTTCTAATATAGTTGCCCTTTCCTCTATATGTATTGTCTTGGAATAGATGATTACACTTATGATTTGTAGGTTCATTTCTGTATCCTCCATCATAGTGTTTTATTGCTTTTGAATGTACCCTCGTAATTTTGTTTCACATTAAATTTGTGTATTTATGATAGAAAGATATACCCGTGTTCTCCACTTGCTTTTTCAATTATCTTTCAATTGTTTTATTCAAATTGTGATGTTAAATATCGATTTTGTGTATATTTCCATAGACGCACAGACTTTCGCTATATTAAGTCACCAATTGGGACTTAAATAAGTAACAAATCTATAAGAAATTTAACTAAGTTAAGCAAACGAATTCCCTTGTAGGTATTTTTACTTAAACAACTTCTAGCAGTGGCATTTCTCTACCAGTCACCATAAATCTGCGCACACCATTGCGCAGCATTTATTCTCACGAATTCAGACATACTAGACTTGACCATGCTGCACCTCTCATAACAGGAATTACCACTGACACACTCATCCTCAATGCATTCCAATGGGAGGGCAGACCAATCTCACCACACACACACAGCGCGCATGCACTTTACACTGGACCACAGTGCTAAAGTGCCCAGAGACTTAAAACTACTAACACCAAGTTCCATATAAGGCAAAAAGTTCAGGGGTGAACCTGCCAAAAGGGCCATTTCCAACACGACCCCCTTCCAGCCAAAACGCAGGGTAGACCAATCACCACCTTGATAGGATTCCCTGCTTTGGCGATAGAACACGGAACTGGCCCGCAACTGCAGGGACACCCTCCGGTCCTACGCCACTTGGAACCTATGGAATCCATCTAATAGGAAAAAAAACTCAGGACCAACTAGGCTACCCCACCGGTACTCCTTAGTTGTCCACGGCCAGGACCAGGCCCTAGGCCACCCAGATGCCAGTGGTCCTTGCCAATCCACAGAGTGGGGGGCAGTAGCCCCTGGCATCCAATAGCCATTCTCCACTCTCCCTCTCAGTGTAGTTCCAACTACCACTGATCCTTCAACCTAGGGTCCGCACCCTCAGGCTGACCAGAAGTCACGGGCGAAGCATCTCCTCACCCTACCTCTCTTCTGGGGTTACGCACCCTCCCAGGGGAAGCACCCACCAGAACACAACTCTCCCACCAGTTCAGGACCTCTCTCCATCAACTGGTCTACCACCTGGGATCCAAATTCACCGGATGCACCGGGGTCAGAGGCGAGGACTCTCTCCCTCTGCACCCCCTTCCAGAGTTCTGCACCCTCCCACTGTAGAGCAGGGTCCCTTCACTTAAGATGGGCCCCACCTGCTCTCAGGGTAGTAATACCACTTTCAGCCAGGGACCCTAAAGATCCCGGCTAGGCCTGCATCACCCCTTCTGGGAAACACAGGGTCTCTTCACTTAAGATGGGCCCCACCTGTGTTCACAGGGGTACCCCTAGAAGGCAAACCAGCCAGGACACTGACTACAGTCGCCCTGCTGTCCAGGACAGGCAAACACCTGAACCTGGCTCCCCAACCCAGGGACGATACCTTTTGGTCAGATGCCTGGCGAACCAGGACTTCACAAGGGTGACACACACCTAGCGTGTCGTGTGACAGTCTGCCTGGTGCTGTGCTCACGACCTCCTGTCCCTCTGACAGTGCGTGAAGATGCGCCAGGACAGAAGTGGCGCTCACCATGGTCAATCATCGACGACTCAGCCCTTCTGGCTGGCCCCTGACCCACTGGTCCCCACTTGGGACTCTTTCCCCCTCTCACCCCTCAAACCTGGACCCCACCTGCGTTCAGGGGGGCACTACCTCACAATTGCCCGGAGAACCAGGACTTCCTGGGAGCACATATACCCTCCCGAGGGTGACACCTCACTAATGTGTCATGTGACAGTCTGCCTGGCGCAGAGCTCACGACCTCCTGTCCCTCTGACAGTGCGTGAAGATGCCCCAGGACAGAAGTGGCGCTCACCATGGTCAATCATTGGCGACTCAGCCCTTCTGGCTGGCCCCTGACCCACTGGTTCCCACTGGGGACTCTTTCTCCCTCTCACCCCTCCATCTGGACCTCTGCACCCTCCCAACTGGAGCGGCACTGCCAGACACCAGAACTACTGGGGCTCTGCTTACAGACACTCCCATCTCACCTAAAACGGGAAGGACCACCTCGAAGAACGGTCCAACAGGACAGACTAGGCTCCCTACCTGGTGTTCCCTCATGGAACCAACCAGTCCTGGAGACCGAGGTTGGGGTTAGGAATACGACCCAGTCTCACGCCCGCTTCAGCGAGTTTGGGCATGAGGCCACACAACCTCCTCACAATAAGGGTACCTAGCTGGGCTACTCTGAACCATCTTAAACCGCGAGGGTTATCGAGACACCTGCACCATTCTTCTAGGGTCACTCCCCAACACGGAAAACAACCAATCACTCAAACATCCAGTGCATCACAACATTCATCCACACTCCCCCCACAAGACTGGTGAGGCAGCATCTTACTGCCCATGTATCTCAACCCGCCCCCTCCTTAACCGGGAACCAGGTACCATACCATGGGAACTGGGAATGGGACTTCCTGCACTGGACTACATATCGCTGCCACCACTGGATCCCACCCATCTGGGGATTCCAGAAAACTTACACCGCACTTAGAGGATGATCTACCCTCCCGAGCTAGTGACTCCATGCCAATTAAGTCCCCACTGTAGGCCAACCCTAGAAATAGCAGACAGCACAAGGGCAGTACAAAACTCCTTCAGCTTCTCTGGTTTCTGTCCTTGGCAGGACACCCAACTCATAGTGCAACAAGAACACACATTTCAAAAATGAAATGACACTTAAACAAACTTAGAACAATAATCCCTTTCCATGTGACTAGCTAAAATGCAGAGCTTTGTAGTGCAGCCAGCTGTCGCTGTGGTACTGCGCAAACGCAAGTCCTATCCCACCGCTGATCACCAATGTTAGAAATGGGATTTCTGGTTGGCTAAGGCTTGCGCCAAAGCCAGGCAGAAACCACCACTCTAGTCAGGGCGAGGAAGTTACACAGCCAAGATAACCCCTGCTCACCCCCTTGGTAGCTTGGCATGAGCAGTCAGGCCTATCCCGGAGGCAATGTGTAAAGCGTTTGCGCAACACACACCCAGCAACAACATCCCAGGCACACCACAAAAGGAACTCCACACAAGGTTATATCAAAAATAGCCTTTGTATTCTCATAATACATTAGAATAGTATTCACATAATACACATGGTGCCAACTGGCACTGGGCAATATCTACAAGGGATTATTTACACATGACAGGGCCACGTGGGCCACTGTCAGAACCATCACTTAGTGAACATATCATAAATGTAGGACATATCATAAAGGTACAACCAGTAATCACTGGTACCCACTATACTCAGCATCAGCCTGTAACATAAACCACATTATGCACAGCATCACATTAGGCGCAAAATACATTATACGCCAACCTCACCAGCATAAATACATTATGCAATCATCTCATAAGTCTAAACCTATTAGACACTAACATCCTAAGCATAAATTACTTTAGGCATAACCCACAGTAGAGAATAACTCACAACCTAAACGCATTAGGAAGTAATAACCTCACAAGCATAAAAACCACATTTTAGAGGTAACCAAAACAGGGTGCGTAAAACATACTACATGCATTACATTTCCTAGCACCACATACTCACAGTAGCACATAACCTCATAGTAGAAAGAACCATAGCAGAGGGATAAATCACATTAGCCTATAAATCCTAGGAAAGAAGCTCACTAACACACAAATCACATTAGGGCCTGGCGCCCTATAAACCTAGCAGTCCCCTTGGCCAACTGGCCATCTCACAAGGGGCTCAAATGCCCTATGTCCCAAGAGTCAGGGCTGCTGCCTAGGCAGCGAAAGTCAAGGGTGCGCAACTGCGCAAACCTAAACGTAGCAGCTGCCCACTACTTGCTGGGCAGCTGGGAAAGTACTGGGGCAGAGGAGTGCATCTCACTCATGTCTCCCTAACAAAATGCCCCCAAGAACTAACAGCCTAAACGTTGCAGCTGCCCACTACTTGCTGGGCAGCTGGGAATATTTAAATGGGGCCTGGCACCACGGTGCCATCTGTAGCAACATGCCAAACGTTGCAGCTGCCCGCGCTGGGGCGGCGCAGCTGTGAATCAGGGAAAGGGCCCCGGCACCACTGTGCCTTCGGGGCCCCACTGGGCTTTTAATTCTAAGTAGCCCCATCGTTGGAGCCATCGAGGCTCTGGAAACAATTGTGCCCACGTTGGAGCGGCCCGCTGCCATCCGGGGCCGCTCTGTACTTCTACCGTCATGGTGCCGCGATCGGCACCAACCCTGTGCCCCCTGGAGGCCCCACTCACCGGACTGGTCTGGGGAGGCGCTCCTCGTCACTCCGGACACCGCGGGCAGCAGGCGGGGCTCTCTCGCTCATGAGAGCCTCGCTGGGGATCCGGTTGCACTTCTCTTCACCCGGGCCCCCTCATGGGACCCGGGACTCCTCTTCACTCCGGCCGCACTTCTTCCTTCACCCGGCCCCCTCCTGGGACCGGGACTTCAGTATGGAGCCCGCGAGGCTCCTTCACTTCCCGCTTCGGTCGCGCTGCAATTGGTCAGCCGGCCGCTAGGCCCCGCCAACAACCAGGCAACAGTGCCTGTCTTCCGGGTCGCATTTGGCAGCGGCCCGGAGATTTCCCTCTGCACTCGGGCCGCGGCGGTGATTTCTCCTTGGCGGCAAGAGGGGTAGGCTCCCTCGAGATTTAAAATATAAAGCGGGGTGGGCACCCGCTAGCCTTTTTAAAAAGAAAATAAATCGGCAGAAGCGCGGGGTGGGCTCCCGCTAAAGGTACCATGCGGGGGAATCCCTACGCTGGGGATTCCCTCGAAAAGGGCTGCAGCTACGCGCTGCGAAGCCCACGCTCCTCACCAGCTGGGCAAGTAAAAGATAGTGCTCCCAGGCGCTAGAGGCAAACAAAATCAAATATAGCGCTCACGAGGCGCAAAGGAATGCTGTAAAACTAAGAGGTCCCTAAAAACATTAAAAAGTCAATATACAAAAAATAACAATCTTGACTAATGCTAGTGGTTATAAGGCTAACAGTTTTAGGAAGACATTACAATTGTACCATGGAGTCAAAATATATCGTAAAAAACAGAAAGTTTGCATAAGATATTTATTCAATACATTTATAAAAAATATTACCATAAAAACATTTCATTAAAAATACATGATATTAGGCAAATAGTAATCATAAACATTTCATTTCAAATACATAATCTTGAGAAAACAGTTGTCAAAGGAATGCTGCCAAAGGTCCTGGGGATGAAGAGCAAAGTCCTGGAAAAGTAAAGGGGCATGCAGGGCCCAGGGCTAAAAGAAATTAAGCCAAAGGTTCGAGGGCATAGCTGGGCCCAGGGAGGCAGCCCTCCTGGCAAGTCCTCCTGGGCCCCAGCAGCAGCACGCCCTGCAGGAATCAGGATCCAAAAGCAAGAACTCAACAACCTTCCTGGGGTCACAGCCCCTTCTTTTATACACCATTTTCCTTTGTCTACAAAGTGCAGGGCATGGGGGAACCAGATGCAACTGGTTCAGGAGCACTTTGTTATGAGGACTCCTTCTTTCCTTTCACAGGACAGGCTAGGGACATCAGACGCACCACAGGAGGTGGAGCCATCATTGTAGAGGGAAGGCACAGCCCTATTCAGGTCCCAGGTGCAACTCCTCCCACCCATCTACATGGAGATCTCTCCATTCAGCCCTGCGCTGACTCACCCTGCCCCTCCTGGAGCCACACACACCTCCCAGCCCCTGTCACTCACAAGCCAGACATGCAATTCACATCAGGCAGGCAGACACAGAGCACACAGAAATGCCAACTTCTAGAAGTGGCATTTCTCTACCAGTCACCATAAATCTGCGCACACCATTGCGCAGCATTTATTCTCACTAATTCAGACATACTAGACTTGACCATGCTGCACCTCTCATAACAGGAATTACCACTGACACAACTCATCCTCAATGCATTCCTATGGGAGGGCAGACCAATCTCACCACACGCACACAGCGTGCATGCACTTTACACTGGACCACAGTGCTAAAGTGCCCAGAGACTTAAAACTACTAACACCAAGTTCCATATAAGGCAAAAAGTTCAGGGGTGAACCTGCCAAAAAGGGCCATTTCCAACAGGTGGGTATGGTATTGGTGATAGCCATGCAACCCCTATAGTGGCCTGTTGCTAGTGGACAGGATATGGACCCCCTGGGTGTGTGTGACATTGGGCAGGTACGTGTCGTTTGTTTGAGTGGTGGGTGTCTGACTTACCGTCTGCGCCGTGCGCGTCTGTTCCTCATCCGGGCATAGATGTACAGGACTGGTATGACCTGCGCGATGGGATGCATGGTGTGTTCGTCTCTTACACGCTGCTTGTTGCTCTGTCTCGTATCCGTTGCTAGCTGGTCCGTCTCGTAGCCGTGGATCGTGTTCTGGCGCGAATCGTACCTTTTATACAGCTTTCCCGGATGCTGAGACGTGCCGTGAGTGACGAGCCGTTCGGCACGTACGAAGTACGCATCATACTAGCTCGGCCGGAAAATGCTGTGAAAATGGTTCCGTGCGACTCGATTCGGCGATTACGGATCCGGCTCGGTCGGAAATATGTGGATGGAATCTGAGCGTCTGAGCGTCCGTGTCGGTCGGGAATTCAGCACATTTCCGCATCGTACTGCTTCGGCCGGACTGTCCGGCTCCTGGGACGAGTCGGTCGGAAGGTAAGCATACGAACAGCTCTCGGTGGGCTCTCCGGCCGAGATCGGAATCGACCCCTTAGTCTCCTTGTCTGATGATGCAGAATAGCACACTTATCTGGTCCTGTGTGGTACTTCTTGGACTCTAAGAGATACCTTCCATATTCTGTTACTCACTACTGATATAAGAATGGTGAAGAATGTTAACAGCAGTGAATGATCTAACATAGGGTCTGATTTATATATTGGCGGTATGTATACTACATACCACCAATATAAAGGTCCGCCCACCCGATTTAAATGCAGGCGGACCTTCAGTTTCACCACGGCGAAGACTACTCTGTCTCTGCCATGTCCAACCTTATCCGACGGCTCTGGGGAGTAAAGGCCGTCGGAGAAGGCTACATGCTGCCCACCCATTTTAGATGAGTGGACATGTAGTAATTTTTTACTGTTTCTTACCACCAGTAAAATTGTTACTATGCTCCCCCCCGCCATGAGAGAAAACGTTTTTAAAAGAAAAAAAGAATACTGTTTGCTACAGGGTTTCATCCCGCCGACACAGCCCTGTAGCAAAGAGTAAAATGCATTGACAAGAACTGCTGTGATGGCTGTTCTTGCCAATGCCTTTATAAATGGCCACCTGCGAGGCAGCCATTTATAAATTTGGCGGTGGTCTCATGGGGACTGAGTAATTTACGCCCCCAAGGCGCAACAGCAGGCCGCCGGCCATTATGTAAATCTGCCTCATAGTTTTATATTGAGTAACTGATAGGCAGTGGGGTACTGCACAGCAGGGTCTTGGCTCTGGCTACCATGAACTCCTTGCTAGTTGAGGTTGGACAATCTAATAATAAAAAGTCCAGTCCATTTATTCCACTTAATACATGGTCAGAACCCCAGAGGCGCTACTTTGCCATACAGGGAAACAGATGGTAAATCAGTGTTGGGTGTTTCAGTGTATTTGCCCCCTGGAATACTTTCACTGGTCATGGAAACATTTGTGCCATTTTGAGATGGATGAAAGGATGGTCCAGCAGACCCCCCACTGCATCACAGAGGTCAGAGAATTGTTCACAACTAATCGGTTTTGTGAGGGCTCAGGGGCTGGAAAGGCTTTGGAGAGAAGAACACAGGACAGAGCTTCAGTTCCCCTTTTACTCCATTGCACAACAGTCCTACTCAGAGGGATGGGGGAGGCCCCAGGATATCCTTCCCAATACTGACAAGGGGCTGGTATGATGGTGGAATAGCACTTCCGGCTCTTCAAAAATACTACTGAGCAGCCCAGCTCACGACGGTAAATCACTGGGTTCACCTTCCCTCAAGATGAACCTGTGCACAGAATGGACTGGCGAGGGGCTACTTTAAAGCCATCATTGGAGGCAAGTGCTACAAATCACTACCTACCCCAACTTCAGTTACGATTCAAATATGGCACGCTACACTGGCAGCATTGAGATGGCGGGGTAGAATCACTCGTTCCACCCTGTTATGGGGCCTGGCGAAACTGTGTATGCTGGCCGAGCACCAGGGTTTGATAAATGGGACCTAACAGGCCTGTCAAGAGTAGAAGATCTGTGGGCTTGTGGTGAAGTGATATCCTTTGGGGATCTACAAAGGGAATACCAACTAGCACACACAGAGGCATACCGCTACCTCCATATCAGGCATGCTCTACGTGGGGCCATGCCAAAGGGAGAGGAGCTCCCTGAGTCCTCTCCGCTAGAAGACAGACTTCTTGAGGAATATATGGATAAAAAAGCAATTTCCCCAACTTATCGTAAACTCCTAAACAACTCCCCTGAATTCTTGCTGCGACTTCGAGAATGCTGGGCAGATGATGTGGGGCAGTTGGAGGATGATGAGAGGCAGTAGGCAACGACATCCCCTAAGTAGGTGGCTATACACTCCCGTTTTAGACTCATACAACTTAAGATCTTGCATAGGTACTACTATGCCTGTACAACGCCGGTTAAGATGGGCAGGGCTGAGTCGGAGTTGTGCCCTAGGGAGTGTGGTCGTGAGGGAACATTCTTTCATATGCTGTGGGACTGCCCAACACTCTGGGATTACTGTGGGCGGTGACGCCCTGTATCATGACAGTGTGCAAAGGGGCCATGACGATATCGGCAAAGTGGTGCTTATTAAATATACGGGAGGCAACAGACCTGAACAGCAGAGATCGTCTCTGGATGACACTGGGCCTTTGGTGGCCAAGCACAACATAGCTAAGATGTGGAGGGCTACATCCACCCCAAGATTGAGGGAGTGGAAGGCAGACATGGACTGGTGTATGCAAGCTGAGAGGGTGATCTATGAGGGCAGAGGTTGCCCAAACAAATGGACCAAAATTTGGGGAAAGTGGAATGAATATAGAGGGATGCTATGTGCACCTGTCAATCGAGTTGACCATGTTGAGATGTCTTAAAGAACTGTGCATCAAGGGGCTGAAAAATGTTGAAATGTTGGGGAGGTCGGGATACCTGGAATGTCTAAGAAGTCAAGGGTGCTCGCCCACTGTTATATTGTGTCTCAATACAATGTACCATGATGTGTGTTGTCATCGCAACGTTATGTTAGATTATTATAATAAAAAGATTTACAAAAAAAAAACAGTCTTACGATTTTCTCACACGAGCCACATCAGGCGTAGGTTTATGGATACCGCATGTCTAGCCAAGGGCATCTCTCATCACTCACCTGTCCAAACTACCTTACTCTCCTCTACTAGTATTAGCTCGGAACGATGATAATTTGACCATTGGGAGCTGGAGGATGAAAGATTGGTCACTAGGATAACAAGGCAGGAGTGACTGGTGTGACTTTGTGTGAAGCCTTTGAGGCCCTGTTAGACTTGGCATCTTTTGGCGTGTTTCCCCTGAGTTTTTGCTTTCTGACCTCCCGGTTTTTACTCTGTTTTTGCTGGCGTAGTGTTTCTGCGCACTTTCCTCACTGCTGATCAGTGGTAAAGTGCAAGTGCTCCTGTGGTAAAATGTGTTATGGATTGGTGTTTCCATGATTGGCCTATTTGATTTATGTGTCAGTCCCTAGTAAAGTGCACTGCGTGTGCCATGGCCTGTAAATCAAATGCTGTTAGTGGGCTGCAGCACTGGATTGTGCCACCCACACAAACAGCCCGTAAATGTGACTCTGGCCTGCCATTGCAGAGCCTGCGTGCAGTCTGGTACTGCCATGTCGAAGTGGCAAGTGCACCCACTTGCCAGGCCCTAACCTTACCTTTTCTTACATGTCAGCCACCCCTAAGGTAGGCCCAAGGTACCCCTGTGGGCAGGGTGCAGTGTATGTGAAAGGGAGGACATGCCCTGGTGTATGTGGCATGTCCTGAGAGTTAATTACTGCCAATTTCGTTTTTCACTATTGCAAGGATACCTGTTCCCCATAGGACAGAATGGGGAGTTTGTTTATAACATCTTATAAACATAACTGGCCCGGAGAATTAGGAAAATAAACTTTAGTATGCCTGAACTCAGAATCTTAAGATGCATCTTTTAGTGAAGGTGATTTTTACATTCTGTGGTTGAAAATACCACTTTTAGAAAGTAGGTATTTTCTTGCTCAGTCATCCAGTGTGCCTCTGCTAGAATGTGGATTGACTGTCTGGGTTTTGGATGACAGAGGGCTGGGGAGCAGGAGTGGCTCCGGATAGTCTAGGTGGGTCAGGAAAGGGCTGAATAGACCTGGGCTGCATTTAGAGTAGGGGAGGAGATTTCCTTGCACCTGAATGGGCCTGGTCTGCCTCTGACAATGCCGTCTCCACCTCCTGCCAGGAAGCCACACCAGAGAAGGCAGAACTGGTTCTGGCTGGGCACAGACACTCTCTGCCTAAGAGATCAAAGGATTTTGGGATATAAATATTGGGGCCCAGACCCCTGAACTTTAGAACTCTTTTGGACCAAGAAGACTGCCAAGAAGAAGAGCTGGAGAAGCTGTGAGGAGGAACTACCACTTTGCTGTGGGCTTTGCTGTGTTGGCCTGCAGTAGCTGCTTCTGTCTTGGGCAGTGAAAGGACTGGACTGAACCTTCTGCAATCTACTTTTGTGAGTTTCTCCAAGGGCTTGAGGTAGAGCTTGCCCCCTGTTCAAGAAGTCTCAGGAACAACAAAGACTTCAAGCTCTTCTGCCCTCAGCACTGGGAACTGTGTGTTTTGTGCTGCAACAGAAGAAAAGCAACCCGACGACGTCTACGACGCCGCTGCCGACTCCGTGTCCTGAAGGCACCGCAGAGGGCACCGCCGCACCGTGACCCTGGTCTCACCGACGACGCCTGCTGACGCCACCACCGAGCCGCTGCTTGCACCGCGACCTGTGAGCCCCGCACTCCGCATCGCCTCGCTTCACGACGACGCCTTGGTATCCCCGACAACGCCGCTCCACGCCGAAATCGACGCTGCTGCTTGCACCGTGGTTCGAGGGCACCGCTCGTAAAGTTACATGATGCACCGCTCTCATCCCACACCGCAGCCTTGGCCTACCGACTCCGGCGCCATCGACTCCAGTTCGTCAGCCAACGACAGCGCTTCAGCCACGACGACGCTGCTGCTTGCACCGCGACCTGCCAGCACCGCGATGAGCACCGCATTCACTTCGCACCACGACCCTGGTCTCACCGACGATGCCATCTGACGCCGCCACCGAGCCGCTGCTCGCACCGCGACCTGAGGTCACCGCACGTCGCACCGCTGCACTTCGCACCGCAGCACTTGACGCTTGCCGACGCCAGCGCTCCTGACTTCAACAGAGAGGAGTTCGATCTGCAACTCGTGTGACTTCGAGGGCCCCGACGACTCCTGCACCGACCTCTGGAATTGACGCCTGCGGACTCATGCTTTCGGAAGCTCAACTAGAGGTCGCCGACGCCCTGCATTTCTAAAAGGTACTGTTTGCGGGTCTTCCCGACACCGAAGCTGGCCCGCGACGCCACGGTCAGCCAGAACTGTTTGGATTTGTTTGTCCACGACGCCGTGATAGCCCCAGACGGAGCTATCGACATCAAGGAACTCTTTTTCAAGCATATTTTGATAACTGAAGATTTCTAAGTACTGTATGGTGGATTTCTATCGTTTTTGGTATTGTCTTAAGTATATAAAAATATTGGATATTTTTCTAAACTGGTGTGGTGTCCTTTTGTAGTGCTTACACTGTATTACAGTTGGTTATGTGCAAATGCTTTGCACACTGCCTCTAAGATAAGCCTGACTGCTCGTGCCAAGCTACCAAGGGGGTGAGCAGGGGTTATTTTAGGAGTGTAACTCCCTTATCCTGACTAGGAAGAAAGGTCCCTATTTGGACAAAGGTACCTACCTCTGCCAACTAGAGACCCCCATTTCTAACATTGGTTGTCAGCGGTGAGGATAGGACTTGCGTTTGCACTTGACTTACAGTGATTGGTGTGCACTACTACCATATCGCAGACCATTACGTGCCACATACTGGTTCTTTTTCTTTTTGGCCTATTTTTGATCTTGCCAGTTTGAACTTGCTACTTCATCATGCGGGAATCAAGAGCATCATCTGTTGCATCCCTGGAAGTTGCCTTTGAGGAGGATAGGTTGGAATCCTACAGCGTTAGGGAACCGAAAGCGATTTGCAAAAACCTAAAAGTCCAAGTCAGAGGCCTCACTAAGAAGGAGGAGCTACAAAAGGCGCTGAGGGCCTAGGTAGCAGCCAGACATGCCAGCGAGCAGTCTGGTGATCTCAGTGTAGAGGCGGAGGAGCCTGCTCCTAGGGTGGATGTGCTTTTGGGAGGGGGGAAACCCCCCAGGCCAGGCAGCAGTGGCCTGTCCCCAGAGGGGCTGGAGGACAGCCGGGAAGCAAGGAGAGTTACAGTAGAATTGGAGAAGCTTAAGTTAGCCATGGAGGAGAAAAGGATGATGTTAGATCATGAGATCAGGATAAAGGAGCTGGATCAGAGGAGTAGAGCCAGCTCAGATGGTGGCAGCAACCCGTCAAGACAGGCAGACAGGATTGTGCACATCCCTAAGAATGTAGGCAAGGAATTCAAGAAGGGGATGACATACAAAGGTGGTTTCAGGGTTACGAGGCAGCGATACACATGAATGGGGTCCCTGAGGAGAATTGGGGAGCAGGAATGTGGCCTCTCTTCCCAGAAGAAGCAAGGGATACTTTAATAGCTTTGGGTAAGGGGCATCACCTCACCTATCCAGACATGAAGGACGCCCTTCTCACTAACTATGGTCTCACTCCTGAAAAATACAGGGATCAGTTCAGGTCCAGTAAGAAGTCTGATGCCAACACTTGGTTGGAATGTGTGGATGTGTTTTGCAGGTCACTGGCTGGCTGGGTGAAGGGCAGTAATGTGACAGATTTTCAGGGGCTCTACAATTTGGTTGCATGGGAGCACTTGTCTAGTCTATGTTTTGCAGATCTGCGCCAGCACCTAGTTGATAGTAAGCTGACTGACCCCAGGAAGCTTGCTATGGAGGCGGACCGCTGGGTGAGTACCAGGGTCCACAAGAAAGCGTTTGGGGGAGACTCAGCCAAAGGTGGGCAGGGTCCCCAGCAGAAAAGTGGGAGGGACAAGGGTAAAGCACAAGAGTTCTCTAAAGGGCCCCAAACTAACACCCAGGGTAAAGGTTCCCATCCCCCCGGAGATAAGAAACAAGGGGTCTCTTAAGGAAAGCCTGCTGAGACCGGCCCCCGCAAGTGTTTTGCATGTGACCAGGTGGGTCACATGAAAGGGGACCCCAAGTGCCCTAAGGGGGCACAGCCACCCACCGGTGGGCAGTCCAAGGTGTTGGCTAGTGTAGCGCTTGGGGAGGAGGAGTACCCACAGGAGGGTGGGGATCCCGCAGAAATGACCCTCATCTCACTAGGGGACAGTGAGATGGTCCCAGGAAACCAGGTGCCCCCTAACACAAAGAAATACAGCACCTGGGTGACCATCAATGGGAAAAGGGTAGAGGCTCTCAGAGATACTGGAGCCAGTGTGACCTCAGTCCGGTGTCACCTGGTCTCTGAGAAGCAGGTAGTCCCAGGGGCATTCCACCAAGTAATTGCTGTGGACAATTCAGAGCGCCAGTGTATGGTGGTGCAGGTTCCCTTCGAGTGGGGGGGGGTCTCAGGTCCCTTGAGGGGGGTTGTGAGCCCTTCCATGCCTGTAGATTGTCTGCTAGGTAACGACCTGGAGCAGTCCTTATGGAAGGATGTTGAGCTCAGGTCTCACTTGGAGATGCTTGGGTTGCCAGAGAGGGCATGCGTGTCCACTTGGTCAATGGATGCCGGAAAGGGTGATCAAGAGGACTTGGAGCCTGAAACAGTGGCCCAAGTCCCTGCCAAGAGAAAGGGCAAGGGGTGCGGGAAACCGGCCCCTGACATTCCCACGGACCGGGAGGAGGCGGACCTCGAGGGGGACGCCCCGGTGCCTACAGGGGAGCAGGTAGCTGAACTGGGGGACATCTCTGAGCTGACCCATTGGCAGCAAGAAAGGGGTCCCACCAGGGAGGATTTCTGCAAGGAGCAGAAAGGGTGCCCTTCTCTAGAGGGTCTGCGGCGGCAGGCTGCAGACCAGGCAGCTGGTGATCAGTCCGGGTCACATTGGATCTACTGGGAGAATGGTTGACACACTGCCTCTAAGATAAGCCTAACTGCTCATGCCAAGCTACCAAGGGGGTGAGCAGGGGTTATTTTAGGAGTGTAACTCCCTTATCCTGACTAGGAAGAAGGGTCCCTATTTGGACAAAGGTACCTACCTCTGCCAACTAGAGACCCCCATTTCTAACAGGCCCTAATATGGGAAGCATGATTCCTGCTACCATTGGTAAGCGAAGCGAAACTGCTACGACAGTGAAGGAGCTTGAGGAACACCTCCTATTGTTGAAACAAGATAGGGAATCTGGTGTTTCGATGGACGTGTTAAGGTGGTACATGATGAGCTGAGACCTTAGGCAAGATGAAATGCATTAGTGTCCAATGACATCTAGATGACATGGGCAATAAGAAAGCTAAGCCGATAGGTAGACTGGTGGAGTCTGATGCGGCGTGCATATACACAAATGTGGGCAGAAGACCATGAATGTCAATGCTTATTAAGCTAACATTCTATCTTAATGGATCCAAATGGCAAATTAGAAACAGATTTAGAAAAAAAAAAAAAAAAATTAAAATATATTTGTGTCTTTGCAGAAATGTTTGGATGTGCACTTGGAAAAACATAATGCCCATTAAATGGACAGAAGATATCTGACATATTCAACAGAAACTTAAATCAAGCATGTGGATAGCCATCACATTTCTCACAGATTTATATCTATAAAGGTGTCAGTATTGATGTCGTTTTTTGCCTGTTTTAGGGTGCATCTTTTTTGTTTTGTCCTGATGCAGAATCTGTACCAAAGTGTTTATTAGGATTGAAACAGCAGTGATAATTTAGATTTGGGCTTGACTTAATATTTTATGTATGATTAGCACTGTCATTAAACAGAAATTTGCCTTCTATAAAAAATGTTAAACCAGCCATAACATTTCAAGAGAGATTGTATTGGTTTATGTTTCCTATTTTCTCACAACTCAGACAAAACCGAAGTGCTCATCCTGGGACCCACCCCTTTAGCGTGG
Organism: Calotriton arnoldi; assembly: GCA_963921515.1. NCBI lineage: Eukaryota > Metazoa > Chordata > Amphibia > Caudata > Salamandridae > Calotriton > Calotriton arnoldi. The sequence goes on along the minus strand of CAWUFW010000075.1, from coordinate 1,453,907 downwards.
CCCGCCGCACTAGGAACCCCTCCCATCCCTACGGACCACGCACGCAACTGTGGCATCAGACTGGACTCTTCTCTCTCATTGAACCGCCAAATCAACGCAGTATCATCATCCTGTTTCCACACGCTGCGCCTGCTTCAAAAGACTTTCAGATGGCTCCCCACAGAATCGAGAAAGACAGTCACCCACGCACTCATCACCAGTAGACTGGAGTACGGCAACACACTCTACGCTGGCGTCACCCAGAAACAGCTCAGGAAACTACACAACGTCCAAAACGCCGCAGCCAGACTGGTCCTCGACATAAAGGAGGAACTCTTTCCGCAACTCCGAAAGATCTGCTGCCAATCTTTGAGTAGCAGGGTAGTACCAGCATGCTGGAAACAGGCTATAGTGACACCACTTTTGAAGAAAGCTACGTTAGATCCAGTGAGCCCTAACAACTACAAACCTATCTCCCTTTTACCTTATCCTGTGAAAATTATAGAACGACTGGTTAGTAAAACACTCTCACAATTTCTAGAAACTAATCATAGGCTGGAAGATGCGCAATTTGGTTTCTGACCGGGGCAAGGAACAGAAACCACTCTATTAACAGTCATGGATGAACTCAGAATGCGAGCAGACAGAGGACAATCAGTCATACCGATCCTATTGGATATGTCTGCTGCATCCAATACGGTCAACCATAGAACCCTCTTGAAAAGGCTTACGGAAATTGGGGTAGGTGGCATGGCAATGAAGTGGCTTCAGTCATACCTGTCGGATAGACAACAGGCAGTGGCCTTACCCCCCTTCCAATCTAAATTTAGAAACATTAAGCATGGTGTCCCTCAAGGATCGGCCATCAGTCCTATATTGTTCAACATCTATATGAGCCCACTGATTGCAATCATTAAGTCATACAAGGTCAACTTGGTGAACTATGCGGACGACACGCAACTTATCCTGTCACTGGAAGGGAATCAATCGATATCACTCGACAGTTTCCATGCGGGCATGTAAAAGACTGCAAGATGGCTTAAAGACAACTCCCTGCAGTTTAACGGTGATAAAAAGAGATCCTGTTTTGTTTGGCGAAGAAAGTTCCTCTCTCTCTCCCGACCAATTTCTGGCCTACCCATACAGATAAGCCACTGCTACCATCAGAGACAGTGCGCAATCTGGGGATAGTCTTTGATAATAAACTGAGTCTAGAAACCCAGGTGAATAAAACGGTTAGCATTTGTTTTTTCCTTATCAGAGCGTTATGAAAAATACTTCCAATGCTACCTGTCTCAGCCAGAGCACTAATAGTGAGAAGTGTCATCCTGAGTCGATTGGATTATTGTAATGCTCTGTTACTGGGTGCCCCAAAATTTTTGATTAAGAGACTTCAGAGAGTCCAGACAATAGCCGCAAAACTAGCCTTAAAGAGATCACTTAGATCATCGGCTTACTTGTCTTTAAAAGAGCTTCAATGGCTCCCAATGACACAGAGGATACAGTTTAAATCGCTCTGTATTATGTTTAAGGCACTGCATGAACTCGGGCCCATACCGTTGCAAAGCAAATTCGAATGGTATGTCCCGACCAGAAGCCTTCGTTTGTCATCAGCTAACTTGGTAAGCAAGCCCAGGTTTAGAACAACAAGATTTGGAGGGAGAGCATTTAGCATTGAAGCAGCACGACTTTGGAATGAGCTCCCGTCTAATCTAAGACAGATAGAAGATCTATTGCAGTTTAGGAAGAGGCTTAAAACATGGCTTTTTCCAAAGGAGTAACTCAGATCACCTGATAACATCCAGCAATCGACATCTTTCAAGAAATATGTACTAATAGCAGAACTAACGTAATTCAGCGCCAGGATACCCGTGGGGTGATAGTGCGCTTTATAAATGTGTGTAACATAACATCCCCCACCGCAGCCACATGACACAACACCTCCAACAACTCCTCTGGCTCCCTATCAACAAGAAAATCACTTTCAAGCTCTTCCCACATGCCTACAAAGCTCTCCACAGCGCAGGACTAGAATATCTGAACCACCGCCTCGTCTTCCACACACCCACCATACAACTCTGCTTCGCCCAACTCTCCCTGGCCTCCATCCCATGGATCCACAAGACCTCAATGCATTTTCTTAGCCATGTTGTACAGCAGGTGGCTGCTGTGCAGCATGGTTGAAAGTAAAAAAAATTAAAAATCATAATGACGCAGCCAACGTTAGTCGCATTTTTGCACTATTTTTTTAATCTACTTTGAACAATGCGTCTTAGCACTTTTAAAAAATGTATCCAGTCATGCTGCACAGCAGCAGCGCTGCTCTACAACTTGAATTTTAAAAAAAATTGACAAAGCCAAAAGATTTCACGTAGGCAAGACCTATTGGCTTTGCCAATGCCTGTGTTTTATAGGGGTTGTGTATTATTTATAGTATAACTATGAGGTCTTCAGAGTGGTTGAAGCAGAAAGAAATCCAGATCACCACTGCTTATTATAAGACTCAAATCGCGAAATGTGTTATGGCCAAAAGCCATGGAAAGCAGTCGTACGTCCACGACAGAGACACAGAGGAGTCCACATCTGCTGATGCTTGGCAGGAAGGAAGATTTCACAAGCTCTCCTTTTCACAGCAGCAGCTGGCAATATTTGCAAGGTAAATATGCCTCTATCTACTCATCTCATAAACAGAGGACAAAGGAAGAGGGGGCACAGCAGAGACAAATCATAGAAGTGGAAAGAAGGCTTGCACATTATCGAGCACTTAAAACAATTTAGAGTGCTCTGGGTGCTAAATACTGAGCCAAATAGAAAACAAACAAGAATGACGGGAGTGGGGAGTGGGGAGGGAGCCTACGCAATGATAGGAGGTGGGCAGGTGCAAGCAACGATGATGAGCAAGGAACGATGAAGGGAAAAGCAACAACAACAATAAAAGTACCTGAATCCGAGCGCGAGCCGTGGAAGGACACTAATAAAGACATTAATCAGCACTTGGTCCATACTCCATCAAATAGACGAGCACTTGAAGAGAGAAAGTATAACCGCCGTGCGCTGACCAATGAGAGTGATGATGAAACCAACCAATGGTATGTAATGGGCGGTCCCAGAAGAGACCCAGAAAAATGTTTTTCAAAACACACAAGTTTGTGGGTGCAGGAAGCTGGAGTATTATATGGCGATGCTGGTTAGGCTTCACCATGCAGTACTCTCTCAGACCCCAAAGATGGCCCTTGCATTCACAATAATAAATCCTTAGCTCAGTCCTGGTAGAGTGGCAAAGAGAGGTCAGGCTTTACTTGCGGAACATGTGTTAAGCATTTCAGAGCACCAACATGGACGATAAGTAATTGACACGACTCAATTGAAATCTGACACCAATTTATAAAAATAAAGTGTATTTTTATCTAAATTTAGACACCAAAATGAATGAAATAGCATACATATAACCGGAGTTATGGATTTTAGAAGAAACCATAAATCACAGCAATTGAATACTGCAGAACTTTTGCTTTGCGGTGAATCAGAAAAAGTGGTAGTGACAATTGGTCACTTGCAGGTCGAGTTGTGTGGAACCCAAGGAGAGTAGGGGTGGTGCGGCTCCCTGAATCAGGCCACGACAGTCAGTTACATTCTACCTGGCCGGGTGCAGAGTTGGCCTGGCTGTCCCCGGTGCTGAACAGGAGCAGCAGGAGAGCATCTTTTTACTGCTTACACGGTGCCGCAGGAATCAAGATGCAAAAGCACAACAACGGGGCCGGTGCTGATGTTAGATGTAAGTTGGATGGAGTTCCCTCTAGGTACAGCGTCGAGTGCAGGGTCAGTTGCCGGACTGGTGACTAACAAGCCTTAGCAGCAGTAAGCACAGCAGATGGTTACTTCGACATCCGGTGGTCCCGGGAAATACGGTAGCTGTCTGAAACTTCGTGGAAGGCAGGACTATAGTTCCCACAATGCACTAGACCATCTGGATTTTGGCAATCTCTTGGAGGGCCCGATTGCCAGCAATTCTTCGGATCCGGAGCATTGTTTTCTCCTGCAGTTTGCACTAGTGTAAGAGAGTCTGAGGGTGCTTCAGGCTCTCACAGGGGTCCCTCTCTCTGGGGGAACCAAGAGTTGGCCTAATAGGAGTCTCAATCAGGCAGTTCCAGGTGCGTTGCCACAGGGACAGAGTATCCCTCTTTTGTTTTGTGCAAGTACCTTTTGTCGCAGACATGGGTCTCTTCTTTATCCTCTATGATGCAGGTTGATTCAGAACTGAGGTTCTGTTGTCACGAGTGGCCCTGAAATCCTAGATTTAGGGGTTTTAGGGGCATGGGTGCAAGTGCCCAATGGGCTACTTGCCCCAGCGGCTAATCCACCCCTTATGTGACCACATCCGGAGGTGTAGGTCGCCTTTTCTACCTAGAACCCACTATTTCTACCACTTTTAAAACTGGCGGAGTCTTCCATAGCTATACAGACCAGGCAGCCCACCCTAGAGGTGTGGCTAGCATTTTTAGGTGTACATCTCCTGCATACCTAATTTTCCACCTGAATAGGAGAAAATGTGCCTGGGGCAGGGGGTAGGCTGTTTCCTCCTTTGGTAGGCAGCTCTGATGCATATCAGAGGCGCTGTAGCCTTTGCAGCTGACCGCCTTGATGTGAACTAGCCATCCGGAGAGGAAGGAGTTGTGACCTCCTTGCTACTCAAGCGTTTGTTCCTGACTCCTGGGAGTGTTCACACTGCCTTGCAGGAGGTCAGAATCATCCTGTCTTGGCAGCAGCAAGCGCAGGCTGCAAGCCAGAGCACAGAGAAGCTGGGAAAACCAGCTGGGAAACCTCTAAAGTAGCCACCTAGGTGCATGTCACATCGCCCTCGACACAAGATTTATGTCAGGGGTGAGAAGGCATGTTGTTTGATACCAAACTCAACATATTTAGGTGATACCATAATGGACCTAGCGACCCCGGGTTTGCCCGAGTGCTAGCTCATGTTATCCTATCGACCGCCTTTCACTTGTAGTGTACTTTAACTGTAAAGGCCACTATAGGAACCAGGGCCAGCTTTAGTGCTGGTGGCACCTAGTGCGACAATGTTTGTAGGCGCCCCTCCCATCCATGGTGGAAGTGGTGACCACCTCCACCACGGATTCCCTCACCACCACCGTTTAATAGGGCCCCTCAAGTCTCCATAACCACTCTCTTTCAGATGCATTTAATTTGTTATATATCACCACTCATACCAGTGTAGGGTGTCAGAGAACTTTGCATCACACACACACTACACAGAGACAATCAATCATATGTTTGTAAATCAGTGTATAGGGAATGTTACATAAGCCAGAGGACTACAAGGTGTAGGAGTGACATGTCATCCATCAGTGGCGGCTGGTGACATTTGAAAGTGGTGAGGCGTGACATTATTGTTGTACTGCACTGCAGCGAGCGAGCGAGCTCGAACAACCTACGGGGGATTTGGGGGGGTTCTCCCCCCAAGAAAATTTTGAAAAAAGAGTGGACAAACGGTGCATTTTTAAGCAAATTTGAGGAAGCAGGAAGGTTAATAAAGCAATTAGTGCTGGGCCTAATAAACATAGATCGGTCACTGCACCTCCCCTCCCCTCACTTCACACAGCTTTGCTCTTGTTGCTGAAAGAGTACAGCACCATCTCAACAAGTCTGACAGCCAATCCTATTGGTGCTAGGAAATGTGGACACTTCACAATCTGAACCAGCAACCACTGTACACCAGCCAAAGCATACAAGCTACAAACAATGGCCAACCTGCAGCATGCATTAGTAAAGAATTAACATGTAATATCAAAAAAGAAAGTCAACTTTAAAAACAGAGCGAATGACGAGTCCATCCCTCATTTTCACACGTAAAGTCAAGAGAAGTCCAGTCCAGAGAAGCGCTGTACTTGGCGCTAGAGGCAGGCAGTCGAGAAAATGAATATCCGGAGCCGAACCAAGCCATAGTAAATCACGCAGCATATAACATGTACAAATATGACAAACAATTGATATAAAGGAAGCAGGCATTCCATTTGTGAATCGCTCTGAATGCCCGAGAATGCCGGGAGGAATAGCGGACCTCTATCCCTGCATTTAACTTCTCAAAATAGTTTTTCTTTAATTGCAGCCACTGCCCATTACACCCGGGCAGCATTAAAATCATCTGCCATAGTGTGTGGGGCACCTGGGGGAGCAGGCTGGCCTCCCCCATCAAACGCTTTCATAAGACGGACACGCATTCACTCACTTCTACATATCCTCACCCTCAATCACACTCCGGTCCTGATGAAAACCCGGCAACCGTGCCCCTCCAACTACAGAAACCACATCAAAGCCAATCTATGGCATATTGTACACTCCACAAACGTCAAAAAGCAATAACAGCGGTTCTTCCGTAATTGACGTATGTGGAAAATATTTGACCTTTGAACCAAATATTATTAAGCATGGTGCGCAATACAAGTGTACTGTCTGCTCCAAAATTTAGGAGACGTCTTATGCTTTCGGTACATGTGGGCAATGAGCATCATTTACACGCAGACTTCAAAATGGGGTTTACATCCTGAATGCATTTAAAGAGGAGCCAGGTTTGTTTAACTTCACAGCTCCTGAGTCAGTATGTATCATTTGTTTATCTCAGATGGACTCAGAAGAGCCCCAAATGGCTTACCAAGGACAAAGAATGTGAACAGCTGGGGCTGGGAAAGACGGGAGCAGTATCTAATGGGCCCATTACAGTGTTTCCTCCTGTATAACTAATAACTATAAGCGGACAAGAACACGGCGAGATGTCTGCCGGAGTAGCCTAGTTTTATTGAACCTCAAAGACAGTATCTAAAACATACATCTAAAATTAAAGTTTTTATTCCTACTTTGTCCTTGCTACCTGCAGAACGAGGTTCAATACAATGTGCATTATTATCAAACCACAAGCTGCAAAACAAAACCCAAATTCACAAGGCGAGGATGAACAATGCTTTCTAATTTTCTTATTTTTCCACGTGTTTAATGCATCCATTCATAGCATATAGAGAAAACAACATATTAAGATATTAGATAACAGAAAAATACTAGGCGGTGTAGCAGTATCATATTTGTGGCAAAGAACAATACAGTGTCAAGAATTAAGGCGGGACCACAGATGCCCAAATCCGATTTAGGTGATTTGCCCCCTTTTTGCCTTTAACCCTTAGAATGGCAGCCTCTGTTACATAAACCTGGACAAGAGTCAAGTGCGCGCCACTCATACACAGTAGGAGGTGTCTGATTGGCCTTTTCACTGGCGACGCAGAAGCGAGCAACAATAATTGCAATGGGAATGATAGCAGAGACTTGTTTGCCGGCAGCGGGTTTCAGCCACAGCATAATATTGTTTATGGTAATCTGTAGGTCGCCTTGCAGTTACCGAGATAGCTGCTGAGCTATATCCGACCAGTATCGGTTTAGATGTTTAAAACTAACAAACCTATGAGTTCTTCAGCCCGCATCTTGGGGCTAAGAAATGTCCACTTAATGTACGAAAATGAGGCAGAGCACTGCTAATAGTGACCCGCTACTGCACAAGGAGCAGCTGGTATTGTCCCTCAAATGAACTGCAGTGGTTTTGCGAAATATCGGCACTGTCCCATAAATGGACAGCAGTGGTGCTGAGAGGTGCAGGCACTGTCCCATACATGGATTGTGGTAGTTCTGTCAAGTGCCGGCATTGCCCCATAAATGGATAGCAGAGGTGCTCAGAATTGCTGCACTGTCCCATAATTTACTGCAATAATTCTGTGAAGTACTGCAATGTCCCATAAATGGACTGCAGTGAAGCAGAGACATGGCGGTACTGTCCCATGAAAAATATGGCAGCCCTGGGCGGCACCTATATTGTCCCAATTTTAAGGAATGGGCCTCGATCTACAGTCGCACCGACCTTCTCACAGTGCCCGATACCCACTAAAACATTAGTTAAGTAAACCTGCCACCGAAGGCTCTCTGGACTCAGTTCCGGACAGGAGTAAACACAGCTCAGGCGACAGCTGAAACGAGGCGCTGGCTGCCCTCAACGTCGCCATGTCGCCCTGTCCCATTACACTGGTGAAGCCCGCGGTGGCGCGGTTCACATTGTGGCTGAGCGCAAAGCCGTGCCCTCTAACCTGGTTATGCGTAATCTTATCATACAAACAACTGAGTTATGTAACACCTCAGAGAACTCCCGTATCTTCATACTGGGAGTGGGTCTAGTTCTGAATGTGGCTGACCGGGAATCAACAAAGTGCACAAGTGCCGCCTTAAGGATGGGGGGGCCCCGGGCAAGACATATTTTGAGAGCCCTGTAAGGAACACGTTTTGAATTTCATTACCCATTTACTGCTAACTCAGGCTTGCTAAACAATACCATATTTGTAGTGTCGGCGGGGGGGGGGTCGCGCAGGGGTGGGGCTGGGGAGGGGGGTGTAAAAATAACTTAAACTTACCTGACCAGATCCGCCGCCTCTGCTGTCTGCTCCTGGGCCAGGGTTTGGCGCCTTCAACGTCGTCTTAAGCTCTCACTCCAGTCTCGCGGGCGGTGCTGCTCGTCTCGTCTGTGTCCATTGTCTCACGGCCACGGGCAGGGCAGTAGTGAGTGCGCGGTCTCACTCTCAGCCAATCCAGACGCTGCATTAGCAGCGCCAGGATTGGCTAGAGCAGGGATACTCCCCGCCCATAGGAGACCGGGGGCTGCTGCGCCTCGCTCGCTCTCCTAAGGGCGGGGAACAACTTCAACTTGTATTAAGGCAAGGGGAAGGCTAGTTACAGTGCGCATGTTCGGGCTGGTCATAAAAATGACCAGCCCAAAACCGAACATGCGCACTGTATTGCTGGTGCTGCCGCTGCGGTGCGCTTGGCTGTCACTCAAACTGTAAACACAGGAGTGCTGCCGCAGCCCCACACCCTTCACCTGACGTCCGATTCCGATTGCCTCATTGTGTGAGCCGCTTCAGCGAGCCGCGGCCCGGCCGCGAGAGTTAATTAAAAGAAAGTTAATTAGCAACAACCGGACTCCGGAGCGGAGAACAATGAATGGGGCTGCTTAGTGGGGCAACGCCCCAGCGCCCCAATGGACGCACCGCCACTGTCATCCATACTGGTAAGCAGTATAGTTTAAGAGTGCTTGGTCTGGAGAAGCACAAACTCTGATTTGAAAATGGAACACCATAGTTGGGGGTTCTCTTTAATAATAAGAATCAATTTCTACCCAAATGAAACCTTTTTGCAACATCATTAATCTATATGATCTAATCTATACTTTGCAGTGTGCGTGCAGTTCTTTGATGACAGTTAGTAATTCATTGTTCTATATTAAGATTTGAACTTATAAACCGCAAGTAAAAAAGGATGTCTCTTAGAAAATCAGTAACCCGCTGACCTATTTACATTATATGCACTTTGTGATCTGCATGGTACACGTTCATTGCAGCAGGCACATTAACCCTCTGTGCTATTTTATGATCAGTCAAAACCTCCACTAGACAAAACTCTGAACTCTCTCCAGGAAGAACATTAATCACCGGAGTTATCTTGACATTTTTATTGTTGCCTGGAAATTGCTGGAGGCAAGAAACGTGGCAGCAGGTGCTTTTAAAACCAAAATAAACTTGCAAACACAGCGCCCCCTGAAGTCAGCACCCGATGCAGTGGCACTGGCTGCACTGCCCTAGAGCCGGCCCTGATAGGGACATCTAAGCTTGCACTTATATGCCACACCTTTAATATATGGCACCCTGCCTCCTGGGCTCAGTGGGTCTTCCTTAGGGGTGACTGACATATACTAAAAGCAGTGCATTGACTTTGCCATACATGGTGAGGGCAGAGTCGAATTGGAGCAGTTTACACTGTTCCTGCAGTCTGCAAAGGCAGGCCTGCTGTCAATAGCTTACGTGGGTCACTCAGGGGGGCCCAACCAGTGCTGCAGGCCCTGGGGACCCCTTTACCACCCATGTCCTGGGTACCACTGGTACTGTATACTAGGGACATATAAGGGGGGGTAAAGTCCTTGTCAATTGGGGGTGCCAATTCACACACAACAGTTTTACGGAAAGAGCACTGTGGCCTGGGCAGCAGGCTCCAGTGCACTTTCAGAGTCATAACCATCAGCATTGGAGCAAAAAGTGGGGGGTGACAATACACCTTTCCTACAGTGGGTATGCACAAACTTTCCAGAGCATCACTGCAATCAAATAGAGATGCCACTTTTGTGGTGCGGTGTTTACTTACATCATGCATGTGTAATATGTGGAAGTAAGTTGAGTTATGGAATGTGAATACAAAACATGAATTTGGAAATCAAGTTATTCGCCCATTGTGGTTGTTCTGTTAATAGGATTAAAGGGTGTGGCAACAACAAGCGCTGTACCCGGGGTACCTGGCAAGTAAGCACTTGAATCACTACTGAGGGCATTTGCCGTGAGTGCGGTGGCCCAATTGATAGAGAGAGGCAAATGGGACAGAAACAGAGAGGCAAATGGGACAGAAACAGAGAGGCAAATGGGACAGAAACAGAGAGGCAAATGTCAATTCACACACAACAGTTTTACGGAGAGAGCGCTGGGGCCTGGGCAGCAAACAGCTAAGAGTAAAACAGGCAATATGTTATTCTGTTACAATCTACACACATAAGGCCAGTCTTCCTAATCCCAGTCCTTACAAATGAGGTTTTACGTCGTGTGCACTGACATAATAAAAAGCAGAATGTAAAAGAAAGTACAACTCCACACCAGTGGAGCCTATCTACAAGATCATACCTACCTTTCTTACAAATCCGGTAGGATTTGCTACTGTGAAGGTTTTCTTTTTCGTCCCTTTAGGTTTTGATTTTCGCCCGTTAGAGATCCGCTGCTCATGAATGGTGGGAGCTCTAGAGGGGCATGGTGGCTAGGGCCTACGGCCTTTTGGGCTGTGCTCTTGCCCGTTGGAGCTCTGCCCTTGAGCCGGCTACAATCTGCCCCTCCCTCACCCTATCCACTGCGTGGTGCAGTACTGGTGCCATAGGTGGTTGCCGTTTAATGGAGGAGCAGTAGGGCAGAATTTATTGTTGGCGCACCCAGTCACTACCTTATCCTCAGATTGTACTACTGAATATCGACACCAACAATGTTGTTGCCTACTAATATCGTGGGCAGAATATCAAGGGATAACATAGCAAAAGATACGTGGATATAAGGAAGTATAGATCTACTATTTCTAACTCCACATCTATGTACCTTGAAGATATATGTACCGCGTATATGTGGTGTTTGGTATAGAAAATCTAGACTTAATTACCTGTCAATATTTTATTTTCAACATTCTTTTCTTGATATTCTGTCCCATCGATATTGTTCCTTCGATGTTCAGAGGCACACCTTCTCCATGGATTCCCTGACTATCACCCTTCAACGGTGCCCCTTATTCTTATTAGCCCCTCTCCCACACTACATGGATTTCTTTTATAGCACTACTCATTCAATGTAGTGTGTCAGAGCACTGTACAAACGCACACATTATACAGACACAATAAATCATACAAATTTGTAAATCACTGTATAGGAAATGTTACATAAAACCACGGCCAATGGAATTATGTGGCAGGACAGGGCCAAATTATGTGGCAGGGGTCACTAAATTATGTGGCAAGAAAAGGCAAATTATGCAGTGTAATACAGCACATTTTGTAAAAGTATTACTTCATTTGTTGGCATTTTTACACTTGTTCAAACTGTCTGGACATATGTTGCATCTCATAAGTGCCAGTTTAGCAAACAAATATAGCAATAAGCAACAGAAAGGTGACCAGTCAACATTTGCACAGGGCCTTCGACTATGCAGCAACACGTGTCGCTGCATTTTAGTAACGTTTGAACCGTTTGAGCTAGAAATAAAATGTTATCCTACCCCGATTGATGTTTAGATGTATAGCAATATCTTTACCTATTTTAGGAACTTTTGGTCCATTTGAGCTAGAAACAAAAATGTGTTGTTAAAATATGCAGATTATGCAGCAGATGATAGATTATGTGGAAAATGCGTGATATCCATAACTATGCGAAAAACACTGCAGCTGCACAATCGCATAATTCCTGTGGCCCTAAATAAGACAATGAGGACTATATGGTGTAGACATCACATGTCATCCATAAAGTTAGGCAGAATATTTTAGAGTGCTTGGTCTCAAGAAGCACAAACTCAGGATTTCAAATGTACCACAGTGGTTGGGGTTGCTTTACGAATAAAAGGATCTTTATGACAAAAGCAGTAACCCACTGAGCTACCTACATATAATACAATTCTGAGATCTGCATGTTAATCCCGGTTTACAGCAGGCCTATTAACCCTCTGCGCTATTTTTTGATGAGTCAAAACTGCAACTAGACAAAACTCAGATCTCCTAAGCAGGTATATTAATCACCAGCGTTATCTTGACATTTTTATTATTGCCTGAACATTGCTGGGTGTTATGATCTTACCTCTCTCGTGTCTCTGTGCTTCTGTTGCGCGAGACTGACCGGTCGGACTTGGAACACTATTACGTTCTATGTGGTCCGGTCATTCTTGGAGTAGCGGTTGCTGGAGGCAGGAGTCCGGGAACCCTGTCTTTGGAGAAGCCTAATAAAACTTACTTCGTGGGACCTTCTTCGTGTCCAGTTTCTTCTTTGAACATTTTGGCGACGATCTTCCTGAAGCTCTTCATTGGCGGGGAACGAATCCACCTACGCATCCACCTCCATCAACGAGCTGCTGTTCCGTCCTGCTGGTTGATCCCTTGGCTGTCCTGCTGGATTCTTCTGTGGTCCTGTACAAGTGTCTGTTGCACACACACACGGAAGGTACTCTGTTGCTTTATTGTTTTTATTTTATCCTCCCGTACGGATCGCGCTTTGATCTGCGCGCGCATCCTCTCTCCAACGGCGCATCTCTCTTCAACGGCGGTGCATCGTTCCTTGGCAACACGATTGTTGATCCTTTCTCGCCAACCATTTCCCGCCAACCACATCGTCATCACGCCCACGCATTTTACGTAGCGTGCGGCCATCTTAACTTCACTTTTTCAACTTTTGCCAACCATTGCCAACCACGACCTCGCATCAGGACAACCAGCTTATTCTACAGCGCTCAGCTGTTCCTTTTCTTATTCCTCCTCGCTCCAGCCTGTTACCGCATAAACCTCCATCATCTCCATTGTCTGCAGACCCTACCAAGCAGTTACTACGGTGATCTGCACACCATGTCAATTTATTAATCTTTCTCTTTGGCAGATTATACGGTGATCTACACACCATTTCATTATTTTCTTATTGCAGTTACCTTCCTTTTCTTCAAAATTTCAGTTTGACTAGTTCTTATTTTACTATGGCTGTCAACCAAATGATAGCTCCTCCCCCAGTCTTCCTAATTGAAGGGGACACTCCTTCAATTGAATGGGAGGAGTGGATTGGAATTTTTGAAAATTATCTGGAGGCTATTGACGGCCTTAGATTCCAAGCTTCGAGAAAGAAAGCCATATTACTTAATTCATTAGGAAAAGCTGGTCAACATGCTTTTAAATTTCTGCCGGAATTTTTAGGTGCTGATGGTGAACCTATTGACAATCCCTATATTGAGGCTAAACAAAGACTTTCTAAGTACTTTGGGAAGCAAATCAATATCGTTATGCAACGGCATAAATTTTACACCGTGCCTCAAAGAGACAGAGAGACTGTTGACCAAATGGTCACTCGCCTAAGAGAACTTGCCATCAAGTGCGATTTCGGCCCCATGACTGATCAACTCATTAGAGATCAGTTGATAGTCCAATGCAAAAATAAAAGGATGCAGGAAAAACTTTGGGCTGCCAAGAATCCTACTCTTCTGGAAGCCATTTCCATTGCCAAAGTTGTTGAAGAATCTGACAAATGTATGCAGGAAATGCATTCTCTTGAGCAAAAGAAAGAAGACACTGTCAATGTTGTCAATAAAAATGAGAAAGAATTGGACAATGATCAAAAAAAATGACTTCAAATACAGGTCATCTACTTCTAAATTCAAGCCTAAAGTTTTGTCTGATAGCAAAAGCAAATTCGTTGGTTGTTATCGTTGTGGCAGTATGGGTCATGCTGCTGATTTTTCGGGTGTTTTGCTAGGGATAAAACGTGTAAGAAATGTGGAAAGAGAGGCCATATTAGCAAAGCTTGTAGAAACCCATCTAAGAACAGAGTTGCTTTTGTGGAGGATGATTATCTGCCTCCTGATATTTCCTTATGTATTGAAGACAACTGTCCTGGTTCTTTGCAGAGACCTAAAGCTACATTTCTTTTGAATGACGTTCCCATAACACTTTTGGTTGATCCAGGTTCAATGTTTACCATCATTCCTTTTCACATTTTTAAGGAGCGTTGGCCTAACAGCACTCTTTCGACTAGTGATATCACACCAAAAGGTTATGGTGGTGAGGTTATTAACATTAAAGGGGTCATGCAAACCAAATTTGAATTTAAAGGGAGATCCTCTTTAGGGAAAGTTTATATCTCTAATGATGGGCCTGCAATACTTGGTTGGGCTCAACAACATGATCTGCACATTATTATAGATCCCAGATCTGATGAAAAAGTTTTGGTTGTTGAAGATTTTCCCGATATTGATTCTGTATTATCAAAATATAAAGATGTATTTCGCACAGATTTAGGTAAACTAATTGGGTATGTTCATGAAATAAAGCTTATGGACCATGCTCACCCTGTTAAACATCCGCTTAGAAGAATTCCCATTTCCATCCGGCAAGAGGTCAAGGAAATGCTTGAGGACATGCAGAAGCAAGATATCATTGAACCGGTCGAAGCATCGGAATGGCTTTCTCCGGTGGTGGTTACCCAAAAGAAAGATGGTAAACTCCGCTTCTGTGTGGATCTCAGGTCCCTTAATCAGAACATCATTGTAGATAAGTTTCCTCTCCCTAACATCTCCGAGATGGTACTCTTGATGGATAAGGCAAAAATTTTTAGCAAGCTTGACCTTAGATCAGCCTATCATCAAGTAGTTTTACATCCTGATTCTCGCAAGCTAACAGCATTTTTGACTATTGAAGGGGTGTTTCAATTTAAGAGACTTCCTTTGGGCTAGCCTCTGCGGCTAGCGTTTTCAACGTATGATGCATTCTCTGTTGAAAGGTCTAAAACATGTACATTACTTCCAAGATGATATTCTTATCACTGGTGATGATGAATTTGAGCACAATTGTAATTTAGCCAAAGTGTTACAAATTTTACTTAATGCTGGTCTCACTTTGAGAAAAGATAAGTGTACATTTTTATTGACTGAAGTAGACTATCTGGGCTATACCATTTCACAGACTGGTGTCAAACCAAAGGAAGATTTGTTAAAAGCCATTAAATGCGCAGCTACTCCTTCCAATAAGGATCAACTTAAATCGTTCATGGGGTTAGTTGAATATTACTCCAAATTTGTTAGTAATTTTGCTCACAAAACTGAAGCGTTACGCTTGTTACTCAGAAAGGGTACTAATTTTTCTTGGGAGGCACCACAAAATGAAGCTTTTAACAAGATCAAAGATGAGATTATTAATGCTAATATTCTTACTACTTATGAACCTGGGAGAGATACTTTTATCACAGTTGATGCGAGTGCCCATGGCATTGGTGCCATTCTGTCTCAAAAAAAAATGGGATTGAAAAATCTGTTGCTTTTGCTTCTCGTACGCTCAGTAGTTCTGAACGTAATTATGCTGTGATCGAGCGGGAAGCATTAGCTGCTGCATGGGGTGTGTTGCACTTTCGCACCTATGTGTGGGGCACACATTTTACTTTGAGGACTGATCACAAACCTCTCATAAGGATGCTATCTCCAGGTGGTGCTAACAATGGTTCTCCAAGATTAATGAGATTCGCCGCCAGGTTACAAGAGTTTATGTATGATATGGAGTATATATCTGGGTGGAAGAACGTCCAAGCAGATTGTTTATCTCGTTTACCCCTTGATACTGAACAAGGTTTTGACTTTGATGATGAAATGGTATGTGTTGTGGCGAGTGTTGAGGATGCATGTTCTGAGGAGTTTAAATCTATTTCCAAGGATGAATGGCATCAGGCAGTCATCGATGATCCCGATTTTGTTGAGTTGGTTAGTAATATTCGCCATGGTTGGAGGCGTGAAGGGGATGTCAAGCCTGCACTACGGAGCTTCGCCAAATTACAAGAAGAACTTAGTGTTGGAACCTCTGATGATTTGGTTATGAGAGGTGAAAGGTTTGTTCCTCCCAAGTCTCTCAGAAAGAAACTCTTTCTTTTAGCCCATGAAGGTCACCTTGGACAAACTATTACCGTGGAAGCGTCTTAAGTGTAATTTTTGGTGGCCTGGTATTGATGATGAAGTTCGTGGTTGGGTTGAAAATTGTACGTTATGCAAGGAGAGCGAGAAAAGATTAAAGGTCAACTCACAGACTTCTGGTTCTATTTCATGTCAAGCTGGCTTGCCATGGGAAAAGGTCTGTTTGGATTTTATTGGTCCTATGGATTTTCTTTCTTCTGAGTATCGTTTTGCCATGGTTCTAGTTGATGTGTTCTCTAGGTGGGTTACTGTTGTATTTTTGAGGAATATCACTACCAGTAATGTGATCAAACACTTGAGGTCCATTTTCTTGAAGGAAGGTTTTCCCCATGTTCTAGTCACAGATAATGGTACTCAACTGACTTCTTTGGCCATGCGCAGTTTTCTTTCAGGGTATGGTATCAGGCATGTGTATACCTCACTTTATAACCCTCAAGGGAACGGCATGGTTGAGCGCATGAACAGAGTGGTCAAAGGTACTATTCAATTGGCTGTTCAAGGTGCTTGTGACATTCAAAGATGTGTGGACGATATGATTTGGTCTTATAATACCACTGCCCATAGTGTCACCAATGAAGTTCCATTTGAAAAAATGCGAGGAAGAGTACCCAAAACCAAACTCACTCCTCAATGGATGCATGAAGAGAGTATGTCATTTTCTCATGTTGTGCATTCCAGTGGTAGTTGTAAAGTCGAAGTGGGTGATCTGGTTAAGGTAAAATTGGGCAGAAGAGAGCAAGGTTTGAACAAATTTTCTGAGCCTTTAAAAGTCAAAGAAGTACATAGGTGGCATGTTGTCTTAGAGAATGGGCAGAAATGGAATTTTAGGAGAATTGCTCTTTATTCTAAAAGGGATGTTCGAGCATGTGTTGGTAGCCCCGTTGTGCAACAACCCATTCCCATCAAAAGTTGTCCTGGGGTTAAACGGGTACTGGAAACTCCCGTTGTGCAACAACCTAATCCTATAAAAAATTGGTCTGGGGTCAAACCGGTACGGGAAACTCGCTTTCCAAGGAAATATGGTGATTTTATATTGTATTGATTTTGTTGTTTCATGTTGCCACTTTGCAAACATGTATTTTCATTTTATATTGTTCATTACTTATATTTATGTACACTTGCTTTATGCTTCGCATTGTTTTTCTGCTCTTTCATTGTGTAGTTCTTTTGTTTCCTGTAAGAGAAGAAGATGTGTTATGATCTTACCTCTCTCGTGTCTCTGTGCTTCTGTTGCGCGAGACTGACCGGTCGGACTTGGAACACTATTACGTTCTATGTGGTCCGGTCATTCTTGGAGTAGCGGTTGCTGGAGGCAGGAGTCCGGGAACCCTGTCTTTGGAGAAGCCTAATAAAACTTACTTCGTGGGACCTTCTTCGTGTCCAGTTTCTTCTTTGAACACTGGGCACACAAGGAACTCTGCAGCAAGTGCTTTTTACCCCATAAGATATTTCAAAGTCCAGCGTCCCCCGAGCTCGATGCCCGGTTCAGTGGCATTGATCACACTGTCCTGAAGCTGTCACTCAGGAGGACAGCATTCCTTTAAGCCTGGATTGGATGGCTGGGGGGAAAGAGTTGCTGCACTTGCTGGGGAATCCATTTATAGGGGACATCCAGTGAATGATGTCACAATATGTCTCAAAACCACAAATGACATCATCAAACAAACGAACATTCTAGAACGCCTGTTGTTGCTGATTGTTAGAGATGACGGACAGGACAGAAAACTATTCTTCTAGCACTCCCTCATTGTGCAACCAAAAAACTGCTTTCCTCAAAGGCCACACTGCAATTCACACTCTTCCAACCGAGTACTTCCTAATGTTATAGACACTCAGTGGCCAGTTCCAGTCCAGTTCCAGTCCGTGTTTCCGGAGCGTCCGCACCCTGCAATCAGCATTCAGCATCCAGCCGAGGCGAGGCGAGGTGAGGCGGCGGCAGGCGCTGTACCGGCGCTGTACCGGCCCCGGCCCCCACCCGCAGTTGGCAGTATTGTCTGCCCTGCCCTGCCCTGCTCACGACGAGGAAGACGCTTTGCTTCCGCGGCTCCTGCACCCGCTCCTGCTACCGTTGTCCCGACCTCCGCCTTCATTAGCGGCTGGCGTGGTTTTGGACAGTAGAGCGGATTGCGGTATTGCGGTGGTGCCTGCGGTGGTCCATGTAGCGGCCCTTCCTTGGGCCCCCCCCTTGTGACTCCTGTGCCCCTCCTGTGGCTTGTGGCTTGTGGCCTGGGGGGGCACGGTGGCAGTCCACCACCCTCTCTTCTTGACCTCCACCCTCCGCCCTCCATCCACCACCCTATTCTCTCGCCCCCTACCCCTAGTAGCAGCCACTGCAAGGCTGCGAGCAGGGCGGCGGCAGAGGGGGGGCGAGGAGGGGCGAGGGGGGGCAAGGTGAGGGTGAGGTGTGGGGAGCCGTAGTGCTACAGTCGTGACCCGGCAGTCGTGACCCGGCAGAAGAGGCAAGACACAGCGGGACCCCTGGCCAGCAGAGACAGCAGAGAGAGTAGACGCGCAGACACACAGAGGAGTGGCGGATTTAAGATACCCAGGGGGGAAACGGCAACGACGAAGTAGTAAGTGGGAGCCAGTGAAATCTGGATGAGTGAGTCCGGCCGATGGCGGACCAGTGTGAGTGCCCGCAGAGGTGGTCTGTCTAGAACAAGCGTAGCCGGCAACTCAGCCAGAGCGCCCTGCTAGCTCCCCTAGCCCACTCCAGCCCTCCCCATCACCTTTTACTAATCACCCAAAAAAGACTGCCTGGAAAAAATCACTTGCAAATCAAAAATAATAATAACAACAACGGACATCAGTACCAACAGTACTAGCTTTGACACTGCATCCAACACATGGGAAGGTTTTGAAGGTCTGGAAGGACAAAAAAAAGAGGATAAGTACAAGGAAAAGACAAGGAAAAACTAGGAAATATTAGACGTTCCGACCGCTTGGGACTCCAGAAAACCGGCCATCCAAGAGTCATCTAAGGGGCATCAGGCATTGGCATGCAGGCAGGCTGGCAGGTTCTTAATATATATTTAAAAAAAAATAATAATAATAATTTTATTAAATCAATAAATCAGCAACCAATAACTCCACCGGAGAGAAAAAATTCGTAAAAACTAGTAAAAACAAGTAAATAATTATTAATATCTGCAATACAATACAATAAAGTTACAGGGCTCATATTAATCCAATCGATCAATTAATTAATCGCTTAATTAACTTCACTTACTTGTTTTCATCTATCAACTAACCAACCAACCCGGGCCATTACCTTAACCAATCGATAGGAATCACCAGGAACCACCAGGAACCACCAGGAAGTCGTGCAGCCCTTTAAATAAAAAATAAAAAATAAAAAAATAATAATAAAAAAGTTCCCGGGATGAGATCAGGACGAGTAAGGAAAGCTCTATCAAAACCCTCCAAAAAAGGTGCAAAGAAAATGGACCTCTGCGAACCTCTGGTAGAACCCTCAATGACCTCAATGGCGTCTTCGCCTCGCCAAACATTTGCAAATTCAAGGACAGCTTCCGATCCAGGGCCTGTACATGCCCATCTAACCGCCGAGGAACCAACACTTGGCTCTAAAGAACAATCCAAACCTACAAAAACCAAGGCCTCATTAAGGGACTACTTTAGGACCACAGTACCGGCGATAGCACGGAAGAAAATAACCAGCACCTTGGACAAACAGCAGGCTCCCTCCCCACAGGTAAACCCCCTCGTAGCCTCCGAGCTATTGCCACATCAAATTATGATTCTGCCATTGATCCGCGTGGCCGCCGGAGGGCCCGATAACCCGACGCAATCCAGTGCTTTATTAACAACAGAATCTCTATGCAAAGGCGCCTTAGAAGCCCTGGACGTCAGTCAATCACAACAGGCTCCCTTTCAACCCCCAGCTCAACACACAACTCAACTAGAACAAGTTTCTCCCAACGTAATCATCCCTAGAGACGTCCACCTGTCAACTTTTCAACCATTTTTAAACCTAAGCCCGCTTTCTCCATCTGTATTTTACTCTCCAACTGAATCTAAATCTGACAAGCTACGAAAGAGTCCTAAAGTCTTACTACCACAGGTTATGGCCTATCCGCAAGCCTTTTTCAGCAATCCAGACCAACCAGAGTCGGAATGTTTTCTAGCCAAGGTGGATCAAGGGGATCAAGCTGACCCAACGGTTATCCGAGAAGGGTCAAACAACAACATAATCCACAATTCTTTAGACCTATCGTTCTTTACTACTGAACCCAAAGAGTCTGTAAGGCAAGACAGTTCTCCATCGGCCAACCTTAATAAACTATGGTCTCAATTATTACAAACCTTTCAAACAACGTCAGCTGCACTAACATATCATTCAGACAAGATGGATCTGCAGGTGCATCTACTAAATACACTCGCGGTGTACACCGCCGGGATCGACCAAAAATTGGAGGCGCTTAACGCTCTTATCAAAAAAGCCCAATCCCAAACTCAACTGGTGCAATCAGTGTGCTGCTGCTCCCCTATAATTGACTCCCTATCATCTCTGCCTCAATTTCTTTCAGCAGTCCTAACGGAAATAAAGAAACCATCGGTGTCCGAGCCCCCAGATCTTTCTCCTCAGGCTCCAAGCCCGGCACTGGGCCCATCTCACGCGAAAGTCCAAACCAGACCCCCTTCCTTGTACCTCACGCAGACAGCAGACGCTAAATTATTCCCTATTGAACCATCCAAAAATCATAATTCACATCGGCTGTCGAAAAGGGAAAAGAAAAGACAACGAATAAGCCGGAATAAACAAAAAATTGACACTACAACTTCAAATATGAGTAATCCCCCTATGAGCGACAAAGCGCTTCCAGGAAATGCCCCCTCGACATCATTTTCGAAAGGAGAACGGACGAGTCCGCAATTAACATCAAATCAGTTGCCCCCACAGACAGAACCTCCACACCAGACCAGTCAGCAGTCAGGGCCACCTCAAGCTATGGGACACCCCCTGCAACTATCAATCCAAGCAAAACCCGGCCCTAAACAACCGCCAACTAAGCACCCAGCATTGGAAGCAGGGCAACAGAGTCCTGCAACTCTCCAGATGTCAGCTCAAGAAGTCAGTTTTTCTCGTCTTCTTACCGTCGAGGACAATAAATCACGTACACAGAGCATAACCACAGAACCTGGTCGTAAGAATCTCACGAATTCAGCAAGCTGTCGCAAGTTGGTGGCCACAAATAAAAGTCATCTTTCACCATCCCCAATCACCCAGCATGGGGAATTGCCCCTTCCATCATTCACTATATTTACATCATCAAAAAAGCCCATCGAAGAAAAATCAAAGCGAACACAGCCAGTATTGTCTAATGAGCCCTGTGAGCCCCCAAGCAGCACCCAAAACACCAAACTGCTGCTCATTCCAGAATTCACCTCCAGAGGCCCTCATGACATCCTCAATCGAGGGAATATACTTAAACTTTTCAAATCATTACCAGACCTAAGCCACCTACAATCGAGAGACATAATCGCTATCGAATTCATTACATCTACCGGATCTAATACGGGTGAAGCTACGCAAGTAACACTGGCAACCCCGGCAACCCGGGATTTGGTCCTGACGAAAACTGACCAATTTAAATCCTGGGGTATAACAACAATAATACCAAGTGCTCCTCGCTACCCCTCAATACTGGAAAATAATCAGGCCCGTACTTCCAGCTTTTCCTTAGCCCCCTATTCAGTACTGAGGTCCGCAAGAGGCAGCTCACCAACAGTAATCCCAGAGCCCGCAATCGACCAGCGAAACTTCGACGGAGCAGATTGGTTATGGCTGCCGGGGTCCTATCCAGAAACCGGACCGATTGAACCATCATTAATTACGGTCTAACAATATGCTCCTGGAACATTAACGGATTTGGGCAGGAAAAACAATCTGCCGCCATCCTGGACTCTTTAAAAGAATACGACATCCTTCTTTTACAGGAAACATGGGCAGGAGAAAGTATCCCAATAGTGGGTTTCCTGGAGTTTATGACACCCGCCACCAGGCAGTCCAAGTTCGGTAGACCAAGTGGCGGTCTCTCGATCTACGTATCAACAAAATTATCCAAATGCATTAAACAGATTAACTTTGAGGAGGATTGGCTCTCTGGAATAATTCTGGGAAGTTCACTTACGGATCCTCAGCTGCTCATCCTCAACGTCTATATCTCCCCCTGCACCACCAAGAAAAAAGCCAAAATGGACAGCTTGATCAACTCCATCTGTGACTTAATTGGCAATCATGGCAGCACACCAAGTATCATTTCAGGTGATTTCAATACCAATCTCTACTGCAATCTCGCCGATGACACAGGACCGGACCCCCCAAGAGTCCCTCCACACTTTGCATCCCAGTCAATTCCTGTTGGAAACAAATCTTCCTGGGTGGCAAATTGGCCACCTGGTTAGTACTCAGAGTGGTGGGGAGGTGGGAAATACCTCCTTTCGGAACTAGGACCCTCACACACCCAGCAAGCTAGGTGTCATGCTTCATCATATGGGTCTGCTCCTCGTCGAGCCGGCGCTGCAATGCTCGACGGGCACCCATAAAGGGGCTCTTTATCGGAGATCTTTTGTTCCTTGCCGTATAGGTGCCATGGGTGTGAGGGGCCTGGTAAGATGTAGATGTGGTGTGTGGGTTAAAACAGGTAAGGGAATCCTCTATAATTATTTTTATTCTGGAGAGGTCACAACCTGATTAAAAAGTAAAAAGAAGAAGGAGGGCGACTATTTTGTTTTAATCTGACAAAAATTACGCTCTACCCCTAAGTGGTCAACATGTTTCTCGCCTATAAAATGTCTCTAATAGATCAGTTGGCGATTCCTCAGGACCTAGTGACTAAATGAAAACTATCTACAGTGTGTGGTGTGGTTCTACCCGCTCCTTCCTGATGCAGCGGAGCGGGTAGGTGAGCCGGACTGCTCTGAGTGGGAGCAGCGACACCACGTTGAGTGTCCACATACTCCGCTGCGGTCTGATGAAGCAGCACTTGAATCCTTAAGAGGTTGGCTGCTTTTCTCCGGGGCAACGTCCTACCGAGAGAAGAAGTGGTATGTAGAACCACACCACACACTGTAGATAGTTCAGCAGCTTAGGATTTACCTTATTAAATGGGCGCCTCCCCACCGACATCCCGCCCGCATGGACCCGGTCAGATGGCAGATCCTTCTCGATTTTGGACTTCACTCTAGGGAGTAGAGAAATACTGCCCTGGATCAAGAGTTATCAAATCGCACCACAAGGAGAGAGTGACCACCGGGCACAAATAATAACATTATCCACCAGCACTCCACACCATCAAGAACTTGCCCATACTCACTCAGGCAGCCACACAGAGGATCTAAAGTGGATAAAGTGGTCAGACTCCATGGCCTCTTACCTGATGGAAAAAAGCAGAGCCCTATTACATCACTCCCTAGAGCTAAATACTCATGTCGTTAGTGGCTGGACCTCTCTTACAAACCTCCTTCTCAACGAATTGCCAATCAGGAGGGGCCCGAGACACCAAATCTCTCAATTCTACATCTCAAAAGCCACAAGGAAATTAAGAACTGAGAGGAACTGAGCACTCCGTCTATCAAGAAAGAACCCCAGCAATAAAATCAACTTCAATAACTATAAGCAAGCCCAAGCAGCTTTTAGAATTTCTATACGAAAGGAAAAACTTGCGGCCTCGGATCAATTCTGGCTGAAGCTCATCTACGAAAGTAAAAATCCTAACCCGAAGCAATTCTGGTCTCTTGTAAATCGGAGCAAACAAAGTACAAGTGGGTACAGCAGTGCAAATATTAGTGAAGCTGTTTGGAGTAAGTTTTTATCTCTTCACTTCGGGGACACCAATATAAACGAAGCTTGCACCAATTCCTCCAGCCCCGTTAACCCTATGATCCCCCACCCGGGACTGGAGTGTCCGAGGCGAGCTCGCCCTGTAAAAATTCCATCTGAAGATCCGCCATACAAGGAATCAACGAAAAGGAACAATACCTCACTAGAGCCCATGGTGACTCCTGATGCCTTAAAAAATAAGATCTCGCGCCTCATAACGAAAGCCAGAGCCAAAGGAGCCCCAGGCCCGAATGGCCTTCCTCAAGCCATGTTCAAATCCGATGTCAGCTTATGGTCAGAATACCTGACCCCCTTGTTTCTCTATTGCAGTCTAAGCAACATGGTCCCAGAGTCCTGGCGAGGTGCAATCATTCACCCAATCTACAAAAGTGGGAAGAGAAACGAGCCAAAAAATTATCGAATGGTTGCACTTCTCGACGTGGAGTCTAAGTATTATGCAAATATTCTATTGGAGGAGCTACAGGACTGGGCCGAAACAACTGCGCGCCTTCCTTTTAATCAGACGGGCTTTGTGGCTAACACCGGTACTACAACCAATCTGTTAACGCTAACAGTCCTGATGGAGAAAGCGACAGTCCAACAAATCCAGTTGCACTGTTGCTTTGTAGACTTCAAAGCGGCCTTCGACCGTGTGCCCAGGGGTCTGTTATGGCAGAAACTAAAATCGTGGGGCATACCCCAGCCCCTTCTTCAAGCAATAATCCAACTCCACACGGAAACATGGATAAGAATCAAGCTGGGTGAAGGCTCCCACGTCTCCAGGAAGATCCGAACCGAAACAGGGTTGTGTATTGGCCCCACTCCTTTTTAACTTGTTTATATCTGACCTTTCTTCAGTACTCGACAGTGTAAACTGCCACCCTCCTCAACTAGATGGGACCCGCATCACCAATTTGCTTTACGCCGATGACTTGGTGTTGTTGAGCCACACAAAAGTGGGTCTCCAGAGGCTACTGGATGAACTGTTACCTTATACGATAAGAAACCATCTAGAGCTTAACCTGTTAAAAACCAAAACTATATCTTTTGGGCAGCAAAAAAGGTCAATAGAAAGGTGGTTCTTCAACAAAACAAAGCTAGAATCAACCCCCAGTTATAAATACTTGGGCATCTTTCTTGACACAAGAGGTACCTTCATCAAGCATAAAGAAGCATTGAAAACCAAAGCCCTGTCGTTAGAAGTGGCTGCTGCAAAATTAGCAAAACTGCTACTACGTCCCAGCCTAACCCCTATGCTGAAAGTAATGAAGGCTAAAGTAATCAACTCCCTGATGTATGGACACGAGATCACTAAGGGCACAACCAGTACATTAATAAATAAGTTAACAATAAGAAATTTTAAAAGAGCCTTTCGGTTGTCAAGATCTGCCTCGCCAGCCCAAGTGAGACTCGAACTGGGACTTCAAGATCATCGTGGAGTGGAGGCAGGCGCATTTATTAAACTATGTCACAGACTGCGCCGTGCCCGGGAGGGTTCCTTGGAGACCCGACTATGGCAGGAAATACAGAAAAATCAGACCAGCCATAAGCATCGGCAACTCCTGGATCGCAGTTTACAGCTATTAGGTGTAAAAGACTTCTGGGAAACAAACCCCTCTCACCCGGTGTTAAAGACCGCAATTAAAAAAAACGTTAGATTGTGGTCCTTTCACTCGGACAGGGCAATACTGTCAAAGAGGAGTCACGCTTGGGCTGTAATTGCTCATTTTAAAGTGGGTGTTCAGCCGCTCTACCTATCAAGCACATATGCACTTTATTGGAAACATAAGTTTTTAGCCTTGAGGATGGGTGACTGGCCCTTTCTGAAGAATTTTCCCGAATGGCGCCGGCCAGGTAGTAGCACTGAATGCAGGTTGTGTGGCTATCAATCTGAAACAACATCGTCTGTGCATGCCCTGCATTGCTCACGGCCAGACGGTCACTGCTGCGAGGCTAATGTATTACGTTGGGAGTTCGATCCTGCCGCCAAGCAATAATGGCCGCTCTTAACCCTGACAATACCAGGCTAAACATTGGGCTTACGAAACTCGTCTACAAAGCGTCAAAACTATTAGAAGCCACAATTACATCCAAATCCTCCTCATCACAGCATGGCGGCTGAGTTAATAGACTCAACTATTAAATCAGAGACTATAAGAAATCCAGAGCAATGTCCTTCATCAGAACATTATTAGCCCATAATGGTCCCCCTAATCTTAAGTAATTTTAAATCCACAGTTTTTAACATTTATTACTGTCATTTTTATCATTCAATTTAGTCATGTTTCAAATTTTTTTTAAACCAATCAATAAAGAGTGTTATTACTATTCTTCTAGCTCTACACTGAAAGGCCCCTTTAACGGAGTGGTAGACGTGGCTTATTTCAACTGCTAGTGTTGCCACCTCTCAGCTGCTGCTTGATGGTTACATGGTTGTCTCCAGGAAGCTGCTGCTTTGCCGTCTGAGGGCAGCGTTGGAGCAGGTGCTGTGCATTGATGTGGGGGATGACTGGCTGCTTCTTAAGCACCAGTGGCCCTGGGTGAGTTGGATGTATATTATCCTATGCCCCTGGTGCACATGCTGTGAGTTGTGCACCTTTGAAATAGGGTCCTTTAACGCTGTGCACTCTGCTTCTCTGAAGTGGGGTCCATAGGTAGAGTATGCTCTGCACTGCCAAATGATGTGTCTCTTAGATGTGGTCGCAGCCTGGAAGTCCTTGCTGTGTGAGACCCTTGCTAAGTGGTTCCTGATCCTTGCTGTGGTGTGGCTCTCTGTGGTCTGTGGTGTGGCTCTCTGTGGTCTGTGGTGTGGCTGTCTGTGGTCTATGGTGTAGCTCTCTGTGGTCTGTGGTGTGGCTCTCTGTGGTCTGTGGTGTGGCTCTCTGTGGTGTAGCTCTCTGTGGTCTGTGGTGTGGCTCTCTGTGGTCTGTGATCTGTGGTGTGGCTCTCTGTGGTCTGTGGTGTGGCTCTCTGTGGTCTGTGGTGTGGCTCTCTGTGGTCTGTGGTGTGGCTCTCTGTGGTCTGTGGTGTGGCTGTCTGTGGTCTATGGTGTAGCTCTCTGTGGTCTGTGGTGTGGCTCTCTGTGGTCTGTGGTGTGGCTCTCTGTGGTGTAGCTCTTTGTGGTCTGTGGTGTGGCTCTCTGTGGTCTGTGATCTGTGGTGTGGCTCTCTGTGGTCTGTGATCTGTGGTGTGGCTCTCTGTGGTCTGTGGTGTGGCTCTCTGTGGTCTGTGGTGTGGCTCTCTGTGGTCTGTGGGGTGGCTGTCTGTGGTCTATGGTGTAGCTCTCTGTGGTCTGTGGTGTGGCTCTCTCTGGTCTGTGGTGTGGCTCTCTGTGGTGTGGCTCTCTGTGGTCTGCGGTGTGGCTGTCTGGTCTGTGGTGTGGCTCTCTGTGGTCTGTGGTGTGGCTGTCTGTGGTCTATGGTGTAGCTCTCTGTGGTCTGTGGTGTGGCTCTCTGTGGTCTGTGGTGTGGCTCTCTGTGGTGTAGCTCTCTGTGGTCTGCGGTGTGGCTCTCTGTGGTCTGCGGTGTGGCTCTCTGTGGTCTGTGGCATGGCTGTCTGTGGTCTGTGGTGTGGCTCTCTGTGATCTGTGGTGTGGCTCTCTGTGGTCTGCGGTGTGGCTCTCTGTGGTCTATGGTGTGGCTCTCTGTGGTCTGTGGTGTGGCTCTCAAGTCTGTGGTGTGGCTCTCTGTGGTCTGCGATGTGGCTCTCTGTGGTCTGCGGTGTGGCTCTCTGGTCTGTGGTGTAGCTCTCTGTGGTCTGTGGTGTGGATGTCTGTGGTCTGTGGTGTAGCTCTCTGTGGTCTGTGGTGTGATATGTGCCTCATTTGATTTATAGCGCCTCTTATATCAGAGTAGGGTGTAGGAGCAATTTACATCACATATAGAGAAAATGAATCAAACGTGTGTAAATCAGTGTTGAGAAAATGTTACATAAGACAAAGGGGACTACGAGATGTAGGATTCGCTTGTCACATGGTAGGCATTTTTTAGGAGTGCTTGGTCTGGAGTAGCACAAATCCAGGATTCAGAACACAACACAGGGGTTAGCATTGACTTTAATAATAAGGATTTATTTCTACCCAAACAAACCTTTTTAGCAGCATCGGGATAATGAAAGACTGGGAAAAAGCATAACTTACTAACTTGTACCATGCAGTTTGCTTGCAGCTCTTTGATGTCAGTTCATAGCTCACTGTGCTAAATGCGATTGGAACTTGTGAACTGCATAATAACAAAAGAGTCTCTGTGGCAAAAGCAGGAACTGACTGAGATATGCACAAAACAAAATACTGTTTTTTTTAAATGCATGGTAGACATTCTTTGCAGTCATATTAACCATCTGGGCTTCCTAAGAAGACTCAAAGCTGCCACTGGACAAACCCCCATCTCTCTCCAGCAGGTACATTAATCACCGGAGTTATCTTGATATCTTGACACTTTTATTGCTGCCCAAAAACTGCTGTTTATACAAGGAACTTTGCATTGCTTTTAAAACTGCTGCCTGCGGACCCCCTGGGAATGTGTCACGGACCCCTGGGGGTCTGCGGACCCCAGTTTGGGAACCACTGGTCTAGAAGGATGAGGGCCGCGGTGTGTCCCTGATCTAGTAGTATGCAGATGTCATTGGTGGCGGCGAGGAGGGCGGTCTCGGTGCTGTGGTTGCTGCGGAATCCAGACTGGGAGGCGTCCAGGATGGAGTTCTCTTCTATGAAGGCGGTCAGCTGGGCGTTTACGAGTCTCTCAGTGACTTTGGCCGCAAAGGGGAGGAGAGAGATGGGCCGGTAGTTTTTCAGGTCCGTTGGGTCGGCCGTTGGTTTCTTGAGGAGGGGTTTAACCTCCGCCTGTTTCCAGTCGTCTGGGCAGATGCCTGATCTGAGGGAGGCATTGATGGTGCGTCCTAGTTCGGGTGAAATGACGGTGGCGGCTCTGTGGAAAATGTGCGGTGGGCAGGCGTCCGTTGGGGCTCTTGAGTGGGTTTTCTTCATGGTCGCGGTGATAAGTTCGACAGTAGCGGGATCCCAGGACGTGATGGTCGGCTTATCGGTGGTTAGGGTTGGCTCTACTAATAAGAATTTATTTTTTCCCAAACAAACCATTTTTTTAGCAACTTTAGGAGATTGAAAGACTGGGGAAAAAACATACCTTTCTAACCTGTACCATTGCATGCAGCTCTTTGGTGGCAGTTCATAGCTGACTGAGTTAGATTACGATTGTAACTTATGAACTGCACAGTAACAAAAGGGTCTTTGTGGCAAAAGCAGTACCCCACTGACCTATGCACATAAAATACAGTTCTGTGATCTGCTGGTACACGCTCTTTGCAGCAGGCATATTAACCCTCTGTGCTACCTTAGGTGAGTCAAGACTGCTGCTAGACAAAACTTCCTCTCTCTCCAGCTGTTACATTAATCACTACAGATAACTTGATACTTTTATTGTTGCCTGAAAACTGTTGGATATACAAGGAACTCTTCAGTGCTTTTAAAGCTGCAGCACTGCAACAAAACCGGCCCCCAGTGACAAAAGCAGCCCCTCCTCCCCCTCCTCGCCACCACCACCCTCCCAGCCTCCCGGGGAAATGTCCGGCTTTGATTGGAAGGAAGAGTCAGTGGATTGATGAATGGATGCAGGAGTGCACAGATGAGTGACAGTGTGTGCAAGGCGTCCTACACCCATCAGTGACACAAAAGTCACCTTCATTCATGTGCCAGACTTATTGGGATTGTCAATGCTTGCATCAGCTTTGGGAGCATGATTGCCATTTGAGGATTCCGCGCTATGAACCACTCTTTAGACACAAAGTCCTACAGCCGGCACATTGACTCACTGACCTATCTTGGCACCTACAACTATTTTTACAATGCCACAGTGCCACTCGCAATCATTTATTTAATTTCCACACGAGACCCACGTAGTGAAGTTCATGTTCACTTACATGTTTTTTGTAATTTTCTGAATAGGTAAAACGCCGGAATTTGCTGCTTACATGTACGCATGCGCAGAGTGCAGGGGAGGCCCCGACGGATGGGAGACAGAAACAAACGGCCTGTGCCCTTTGCTGCATGAGAGAGCACGTGCAGCCTCCCACGGCAGGTCCCTGGTGCGTGACCTATTTAACACACCTCACCAACCGATAAAATGGCTATTAGCGCCGAGCGCCGCCGGCTAGGAGCATTAAAGGGGGAGAGGTGCTGCCGCGCCGGGGCCAGTGGGCCCCCAGGTTAATGATTAACTGGTATTTCAAGGGCAGCCGCGGCTCGGCGCTTGAAGGAGAGAGCCAAGCAAGTCAAGGAGAGTGCTGACTAGCAAGAGGAAGGCCAGAGGTCACGAGAGAAATCTATTTTTCATGAATGCATGCGGCCAGATTTACAAGTCCGTGCCGGTGGTCTGTTCTCTTCGAAATGCAAGCCCTGCATTGGGAACTGAAGTGAATTGCACAGCAGAACTGTTGTAGGAGGGGCAGTGAGAGGTACATTTGTCTGGAAAACATGTGATGATCATATCCTGCACTTGATGTGTTGACAGCTCTGGGTATACGCTAAATATAGCTTTCCACGTGTTTGACTGTAAACACTGTTTGCTTCTGTTTGTTGTTTTTCTGGCCCAGGTTCTTCGTAGTCTCAAAATATAAGGAGAGAAATTTAAACTGTAAAAGACGATTTTTTTTAGCAGAAAAATGAAGGTTTCCTGATGTAATGTATGTTACTGTAAGAGCCACTAGAATAATGCAGCAATGTAGGACACAATTATGCCGCAGTCTCACGGGTAAAACTAGATCAAAGGGGGGGCTAACACTTCCAATAGCGAGGCAGAACAATGTTAGTGAAAATAACACGTGGTGGCTCCTTTCATTGTCGGTACACTGCTTGGTAAGGGGAGTCATTGTCTAAAAAAATATATGGATGGGGTCGATGCATTTTTAAAGACAGCGGGCCACTAACATTGATGTCAGCGGAACATCCCCTGGAGGGGTTCAGTGTTTTCCTGAAGGAGTATTGACAGTACGGGTGACAAATACTACATTTTAATACACATTGGGCCAACAGACCTTTAAGATTCGAATCTTCATGTTCGTTAGTTCATTCCCCCTTCTCATATTCATGTGTTTTATGTTGCTCAATCACTATCCTAGCCCGAAACACGACTCACATTTGGAAAGATGTTGGCTCTAATAACCCAAAGATCACAGGACCTGAGCAGAGGGTGAGGTTATCCATGGTACCCTCACAACATACATTAACAGAGGCTCTCCCCACCATGGGGAGAGCCGTCGATATGGCGGGGAGCAGGGGTCCAACGCGGGCGGTGCCGCCCCGTCGTTCCTGGTGAGGTTGGTGCAGATTGTTAGCCGCACCCGCTGCCCCGGAAGCACTAAAGAGCTTCCAGGGCAGCCGATGGGAAACCCGCCCCTATTTAAGCGGCCGCGCTGGGACAGGCAGGTCTCTGTTTCCTGCCTGCTGCAAGACGCGGTCGCAGATGATCTTCCCTGCTGCCCGGCCACTGGACTCCTCGTCGCCCGTGGGATCCGCGGAGGTGCTGGGGCCCCCCCATCACCCCTTTTTTCCCTACGGGAACCCGGTTAAACCTCCCTGGGAGCCTCACAGGTTTTGAGTTTTTCTCACCTGACCCAGGAGTTTTAGGGCTCTCGGTCGGGCTCCTGGGATTGCAGGGGTGCCCACAGGTAATTTTAGGCCACGGTGGGGCGTCGATCGCATATCGTTAGTAGGTTGTTTTATGCCGACCGGAGTGTGGCGGTGATCGCATCTGTGAGGTGGAGGTGGCTGCAGGCATCTGGGAGCGAGCGTAGCAAGCGCAAGTGTAATTGATCGGCAGTGTATTTGAAGGTATAATTGTGGAGAGGAACCAGTGTTTTTCAGGATCCATAGGACCGTAACAGTTGAGGTGGCGAAGGGATACCTTGCTAGGCCTTGTGGGGTATAAGCATTTGGGATCGTCTTGTCTTGGGAAGGGCTGATCCCACCCCATCGGTGTGTATAGTTGTTTTGCAAGGGCGGTTTGCCCGAAGTAAGGAAGTTTGGTGATTCTTTACCCGAGTTTGCGGATTTGGTGCTAGCATGCCTGGGGGACCAAAGCATGGTGTTAAAAGGGCACGCCCGGCTAGCAGGATGGAAGAGATAATGCTCAGGATGGAGCGCAGGATGGAGGCAATGAATGAAAGGCTAGCCCTGCTCCAGACAAGGGATTCCCAGGGGGGGCAGCCAGTGGAACCAGCAGTGCCAGATAGGCCTCCTGGCCGGGGGTAGCTCCCCGTGCAGCTTTTCCTCCAGTCAGGAGGCGCGGTAGCGGACATGGGAGCGGAAAGGGGCGAGATGCCCAGGCCGCACCTGATCCAGGGCCAGTGGAGGTCGTCCAGGCAGGGGGAGTAAGTGTTGTGGACAGTCAGGTAGTTCCCCCTAGGGCGGTGGTGTCAACACCGGGCGCCAGCATAGCGCAGGTTGGCGAGGGAGCTACAGTGGATTTGGTTGGCCAGGGGATTTAGTAGTAAGTTTAGCCAGTGTTTTGCCTTGGCTATCAAGGGCAGGTGTTTGGTCTGCACCAGTGTTGGGTGGTGCATTGGCTGGTGTGGCTAAAGCTGATCATGTCGAAAGGGCAAAGAGGTTAGTGGCCCATGTTGATGGCTTGGGCGTGCTGCAAGGTGGATCTAGGCAGGAAGGGGTGGCACTTGGGGCAGCAGGTCAGGGGCTGGTGGTGGCGGGGCGTCCGCAAGCTGGTAATGTGCCTCTGATAGCACTGGCTGCAGTCGAACCGTCACCTCCGCTTAAAGAAAGCACGCCAGCAGGTACGTTCCAATCGTTGCCGAGTGTGGGTCTTGGCGACGTGCGCTCGGAGCCTGATCAGTTGGGCAGGCACTTGCACCTTGACATTAAAGAGAAGTTTGAAAGGGTGCTTATGTTGATATTTTCGAGTTGATTGTTGATACGCCTAGCAGGGATGAAGCCAAGCGGTGCAAGGAGTGTTCACATTCCAGGGAGTGCGGGCATTGGCCATACAATGAAAGGGGTTGATGAGACTATCATGAACTGGGTCAGGGGTTTCATGATTTTTCAAGCAATCATGGCGGAGAAATTCCCTACATTAGGTGGGCAGTTGGCTTGCTACCAAAATAGGATAGCGTGTGCGCATGATGAGTTTAAGGGCACTGCCTGGAGAGAATACGACAAAGAGTTCAGGCGTATCAAGGCTACTAAACCCACTCTAGAATGGGACCAAGTTGATGTGAATGCATGGTTGCGTTTCATGCACCCGCAGAGGGCGATGGCAGGTCCAAGCCAGCCATTTCGGGCAGGCTCAGGTGCAAACAGTAGTTCAGGGGGCGGGGCAAGGAAGGGGGCATGCTTGGATTTCAATAGGAAGACCTGCACCAGAGACCCAGGTCTGTGCAAGTTCAAGCACTGTTGTTCGTTCTGCGGCCTATCTTCACACCCAGAGTCCAAGTGTTTCAAGAAAGCAAAGGACAAGGGCCCCAAAAAGCATGAGTAAGGTCCCGGCTATGGTTAAGGCCCCCTCCCCGGTTAACTGGCAGGCAATGGTGTCATGGTTAAACAAATACAGCAACACAGCAGCAGCACAGGCCTTATATGAGGGATTTAAGAGCGGTTTTAGGATTCCAGCTGAGGGCTGTGTTGGTGTGGCGTATTGCAAAAATCAGCAATCTTTAATGGCCAATCCTAACATTGCCAGAAATAAAATCTTGAAGGAGAGGAACTTGGGGAGGGTGGTGGGTCCTTTTGAATCCCCACCTTTTGAGGATTTTGTGTGTTCACCGTTGGACATAGTACCCAAAAAAGACCCTGGGGAGTTTCGGCTTATCAACAACCTTTCAGCCCCAAAAGGACAGTCTGTTAACGAGGCTATTGATGGGGCATTGTGCTCCGTGAAATATACCTCACTCGATCACGCTATTACAATGCTCCAGGAGCTGGGACCTGGGACTTTGATGGCAAAAGCTGACGTAGAATCTGCTTTTCGTCTGTTGCCGGTTCACCCGGATGATTTTCCTCTCTTGGGTTTTCAGTTTGAGGGTGCATTTTATTTTGATAAATGTATGCCCATGGGCTGCTCAGTATCCTGCGCTTACTTTGAGAAGTTTAGTACCTTTTTAGAATGGGCATTTAGGAAAAGAACGGGGCACCGTTGGGCTCTTCATTACCTGGATGACTTCCTTTTCTTGGGGGCTCCGGGCACAGATGATTGTGGGAGGGCTTTGCAATGCTTCCGGGAGTTAATGGTTGTTTTTGGGGTGCCACTGGCACAGACAAAGACTTGTGGACCAGCAACCAGAATATAATTCTTGGGCATAGAGTTAGATTCCAAGGATGGGTATCCAGGCTTCCTCAGGAGAAGGTAGGAGGTTTTTCAAAGGCACTTGAGGAACGCCTGAGGGCTCAGAAGGTGACGCTGCATCAGTTGCAGGTGGTGGTGGGGCAGCTAAGTTTTGCACTGCGCATTATACCCATGGGCCGCCCATTTTCTAAATCTATTGCGCAGGCCATGTCAGGTCTAAAATCAAAGCATCATCATACGAGGCTGGCTAGTGAGGTTCGCCAAGACATGAGAATATGTGAGGCATTTTTTAAGGATTTTAATGGGTCGGTGGTGTGGCCAAGCCCTGCCAGAACCAATGCAGAATTGGGTTTATTGACTGATGCCGCAGGCAGCACAGGTTTTGGGGCCATCCTGGGACCAGATTGGTGCGCTGAACAATGGCCAAGTGAATGGCATGAGTCTGGCCTAGTGGCAAACATTGGTTTCCTGGAGCTATTTCCTATCCTTGTGGCACTCACAATTTGGCCTGCACAGTTTCGCAATCAGTCAGTGGCATTCTGGTCGGATAATATGACCGTGGTCGAGTGCATCAATTGACAAACTGCCCGGTGTAAAATGATTTTGCGGTTACTCAAAGAGATTGTCCTGATTTGCATGAAATTGAATGTTAATTTTACATCTAAACATGTGCCTGGTATATTGAACAATGCAGCAGATGCCTTATCTCATTTCAAAATGCAGACGTTCAGGTTCCACCACCCAGAAGCGGCGGACCTCCCTTCACCATTCCCGGAACATCTATGGCAGTTTGGTGCCCCAGTTTACCAGACCTCGTTTCAGCCAGCTTAGTGCCCAGGACAAGGCGCGCCTATGAGGGGGCATATGGCACATATCGCAGGTTTCAGGAAGTGCATGGGATGGGGGGGTTGGTTCTCCCAGGAGTCAGTATTGCCTTCTTAGGGTACCAGAGAGAGGAAGGGTCCCGTATCATATGCAAAACGCCATATCGTGGCAATCTCACTTTTTGCAAAAATGCTGGGGTGAGCAGGTGGGACAAGGGCATTCCTGGTGCAAAGGGCTCTGAGGGGCTGGCAGCATTTGGAGGGGTGTAGATCCAACTCCAGGCACCCCATTGACACAGTGAAATTGGCAGGGATCATGGCCGCCCTTGAAGGGATATGTAATTCACCGGATGAAGTTCGCCTTTTTAGAGCAGCTTTTGCCTTGGCTTTTTATGGGGCATTAAGGGTAAGCGATTTGGTGGCAAGGAACAAAAAGGATTTGAAGGGAGGACTGCAGCGTGAGGACATACAATGGCCCAATGGCTCGATTACCATTCCAAGACTGACCCGATGGGTATAAGGGGGATCACATATTGCTACACCGAGCCATTGGGAGCAGCTGTTATCCGCTAGGCAATTTGGAATCCTTTCTGGCTCACCGGGGAGGGGGTACAGGTGGCCCTCTGTTGTTGCACCAGGATGGGACACCGCTAACTAGATTCCAATTCACTAAGGTGCTCAAGGCGGCTTTGGGGGCTGCAGGTTTTGATCCTGCTGAGTATGGTTCCCATTCATTCCGTATTGGCGCAGCGACAACTGCCGCGAGTATGGGGTTGGAGGGACAGGTGGTGCAAAGGATAGGCCGTTGGAAATCTGGTTGCTACAAACAATATGTGAGATTGAACATGTTGTGAATGTCACCGTGGCTGTTCTAGTTCCTTACCCTCTTTCTTTCATCAATGCAGGTGGTGGAGAAGTTAGGGTGATCCAGCCGCTGGACACCTAATTGCCGCTGGCTTACACTGGAGCAGGAGTCGTTACAGATGTGCTGGTGTTGGGGCATTCTTATGTGAGGCGTGCATGAAGCGTTTATTTAGCAGGCGACTACGGGTCACGAGCACTAAAGGATGGATATCAGCTGACTTTCTGTGGCCAAGGGGGGCTGCGCTTGGCTCAACTGAGAACTGCATTGGACAGAATGTTGCCCCAGAGGCTTACACTCCCAAGAGTGATAATTGTACATATTGGAGGCAGTGACATGGCAGAGTTAGGTCAGAGAGATCTATGTGAGTTGATTATTTCAGAAATGTGTTGGTTGGCAAAGAAATTCCTGACGGCCACAATCGTGTGGTCTAATATGATCCAGAGGGCGAAATGGAGAGGTGGTAAGTCGGTAAAAGCCATCATGGAATCGGTAAAGAGGTTGAACCGAAAACTTGGTAAGTTGTTCAGGATGGATCGGTTGTCAGCCATATCTCATGGGTGCATCAAAGGTGAGCGTTTACTTTTACAGGATTGTGAGAAAGTGCCATCTTTCTTGCATGGTATACCCCCACTTTTTGCTGAAATGCTGATGTGCTTTGACTGAGTGTGCCCTGGGCTCCTGCCAACCAGGTACCTAGGGCCTGTGTTCCTTCCCTAAAACTGCATTGATACCTACACCCAATTGGCATCCCTGGCCACAGGTCAGCCCCTGGTAAATGGTACCATGGGTACCCAGGGCACTATGACCAGGGAAGGCCCCTAAGGGCTGCAGCACTTGTTGTGCCACCCTTAGGGACCCTGTACCTTTACACACACACACTGCCTTTGCAGGCTGCGTGTCTTGGTGCAGAACAAAAGCGAAGAGTCGACATGGCACACATCCCTGTGTGCCATGCCTACAAGCCACTGCCCTGGCCTAGGTCAGCCACCCCTCTAGCTGGGTGCACTATGCCAGTGGTGAGGGCATAGAGGCATGAGCCCTGTGCCCCTACAGTGCCCAAGTCCATTCTTGGGCATTGTAAGTGCAGTGCTGCCATTAAGAGTATATGGTGCTGGGAGTCTGTCATTACGAACTCCACAGCACCATAATGGCCCCACTGAAAACTAAGAAGTTTGGTATCAAACTTCTTAGCCCATTAAACCCCACTGATGCCAGTGTGGGATTTAATGTAAACGCACTCCAGAGGGCATCTTAGAGATGCCCCCTGAAACCAACCTGACCTCCAGTGTCCGGACTGAGTGGCTGCCCAGGCTGCCACCACCAGACATGTTTCTGACCCCTGGGTCGAGAGCCTCTGCTCTCAGGGGCCTGAAAGAATGCGCATCCTGGGGCGAGGTGCCAAAGCCTCCTCCCCCAGGATGGGCAGGGGAGCTTCAAAGGCCTGCCGCCTTTTGAGCTTCCCCAGACCACTTGCTGCTTCCAGCAAACTGGTCCCCACTGGTTCTACCCCCACTTCTGGCGGGAGAACCGGCGGGAAAACCAGAGGCAGGAAATGGGTTGTGCCCACCTCTGCCAACTCCACCCCTAAGGTGGGGGAGACGAGGTGAAGCCCAAACTCGAGTCCCCGCCATCTTGAGGATGGGGGGACCCAGCCAACCAGGGACAGGCTCCTGCCCCCCTCCCACTGGAGAGGAGCAGAATAGGGGGTGTACCCACCCCAGGAAGGGACCCATTGGCCCCTGCCCTTACCTACCTGTAACCACCCCTAAATTTAGTATTTAGGGGCTCCCTGAACCTTCCTTCCTCAGTTCCCGAATCCGAAAACAAGAAGAGAAGGCGAAGCAAGAAGACCAGCCGTGCAGCTGCTAACCAGGAGGCGACGACAACTGACTTGGCCCCAGCCCTACCGGCCTGTCGACCTCTGAACCTGCTCCTGCGGAACCCCGGCCTCAGCAACCTCAAAAACCCCGGAGGACCTGACTTCTGTGCCACAGCCTTCAACCCAGGGACTCCCACGAGCAGTGGTACTGCTCAAAAGAACAAACTACAAAAGACCCAGCCCTGGCACGGAACCGCGAAACCTGCAGCCTCTGCACCCGCCGAGCCCGGCCTGTGCCTGAGTGAACCAAGACTCTGAGGACGTCCCCCTGGCGATTCTGACCTGGAATCCAGTGCCCAAGGACCCTCCTCGACGACCCAGACGACGCCTGCAGCCTCAGGACAAGGGACCCCTCCAACCGCGACCAGCAGGGGGTAAGATTTCCCGACCTCAAAAGACACCCCTGCACCCGGCGCCCCACGGCCCCCTGTGCCCAACTCCTGGGTGTCTACCTATCCTCAAAGACCCCAACTTACCTCCCAAAGTGTTGGTCGCCCCTGAAGAATCACCGTCCCCGAGCCTGCAGCCTTTTTCACCGTCCAAGATCTCCATTGGTTAACATTGAGCGCCCGACGGCTCAAAAGCACCCTGCACCCAGCCGCCCGAGTGCCCCTGGAAGTGCAACCTCTACCCTAACCTACTTCCCCATTTGCCCTGGGCAAGTGACCAGGAGCCCAGCTCCCACAGCCGCGTGGCCTGCTTGCCAGCAGCCACCAACCCGAGACCCCCTGCCTGCCATAGGATAACATTGGGCCTACTCACTCTGCACCCGGCCGCCCCTGTGCCGCTGAGGGTGTAACAACTGTACTTACCTGATACTGGGGGACCCCGGAGTCTAGGCCCAGAACCTTAACTCTGCCAGTCGAGTACTTACCCAAAGACCGATAACTCACTTTTCTTCCATAGGGTAACACTGACTGGCTCGCACCTGGAATTTCTTCTAAGTGTGGAGTTTTGGAACTTTAAAATATTCACCTAAAATCAACCGAGTCACGAAAACAAAAATACTCACCTGGCATTAGAAGAGGCCCCAGTGCTGGACCGGGGTGCCCAACACTGGCCCTAAAAAGTAATCCCAACGTTACTTACCGCTAACTCCATTTTCTTCCATAGGGATCCATTGACTGGTTTTCTGTGAAATTTCTTCTGTCTACTTTTGAAATACTAAAATATTGTTTAAAAATCACAACAGTAACGAATTCCGAACTACTCACCTGCTATCAGGAGAGACGTCAGTACTGCCTCTTTTAGACTAGTACCAACCATGAAAAGTAATTTTTACCGTACTTACCAGTAACTCGAAATTCCTCTCATAGGATATCATTGCCTGCTTTTGTTGAAAAAGTTTCTAAGTGTCGATTTCTGCATTTTACAAATATTCTTTAAAAATCGTGCCAACGATACAAACGTAATTACTTACCTGTTTTAGCTAGATACCCCAGTGCTGAACCCGAGAACCCAGCACTGGATTACAAAAGTAACGTAAACCTGCCTTGCTTGCAAACTGCATTTCCTTCAATAGGATAACATTGGTAATTTTACCCAGAAAAGTTTCTAAGTGTCGACTTTTGAAATACAGTAATATTCCTCAAAAATCACTACAATAACCAAAACGCTTTTTCTTACCTGTTTCCAGGAAGTGTCCCAGGACTGAATCCAGGATCCAGTCCTGTGGTTAGAAAAGTAACCTACAAAGTCATTAATTGTAATTAATCACAATTTTCCATTAAGCTCAATGTTGCATTGTATTTGACCCTGTGTTGCCTCTTGCACCAACTGTGATTATTACCACCAACAAGTCTATTGCCTATGTGTAAGGTGGCTAACCAGAACATCTCATACTGAGAAAGTATATTTTGACCCTATTGTTGGTTCTGAAATAAAACAAGCATATATTTTTTTTATATACAAACCATTGGCCTAGAGTTCAGTTCTTGAGTGTGTGGCTCCATTTGCTGACTGAGTGCGTACAACAAATGCTTTACACTGTCCTCTGATACTGCCTTACTGCTCGACCAAGCTACCACTTTAGAGAGTAAGGTTATATCTAACTTTAGCCTCTGCCAAACCTCTGGGGGACGGGGGACTCTGTGCACACTGAACCTTACTTTGGTGCAGTATATACAGAGCCACTTTCCTACAAGGATGGAGTGCATTTATCTGATGAAGGTAACACTATGTTTCTGGAAAACCTGATGGCCTGGCTGGGCCAGCGCACATTTATGGGCGGGGGGGGCAGATAGTAGGCGAACTATGCTGGCCTGTGGCGGGTGAGGTCAAGAGCTGGGGACACTTAGGCTCCTTTTTCGCCATCCTGTTTTACCAAATTGACATCTGCATTCATGGACCCTCCTAGGGGTGCTGCCACCAGGTCGGAAGGAGGTGGCAGGGGCGCAGGGGGTTTCTGGGCAGTTGCTGACGCGGTCCTTTATCTAGCAGCCACCAGCGCAGGCGCAATTGGGCATAACCTAGCACTGGCCCTTGGGGGGGCGACAAACCTGGGTGTAGGGGTGCCCAGCGGTAGGTATACTAAGGGCAGCTGGGTCCCCTGCACAAGATTTCGCAGACATTGGTGACCTCCCCGTGGGGACGGACGGGAGAGGGAAAGGGGACTCCTCTCATAAGGAGGGCCCCAAAGGGGTAAAAGAAGGGGCAGAGCCAGTCTTGATCTCACTCGGAATCGGTAACGGAATAAGTTGCTTGGTTACACAGGAACAGACTAGTTATGCTTAGGTGATTCCCATGTACTAGAATTTATGTTAAGGCTAGGACACCAAAAATGTAAACGGAAAATGTAAATAATGTGGTTACTGTGTAAAAAGTTATAAAAGTGTGTTTTTAGGTCGAGCCTCGAGTAGCGCGCAAGTGCTGCTCTGGCAAGACTTTATGTTAGGGGGTTTGAAAAGCTGACCAGACGCTCGTGCGTCATGGCCTTTTCCCTGCGGTTACGCGCGCGGCAGACATCTGTTTGCAATTATCGTGCCCGATAATGCAAAACAGATGTCTCGCTGTGGTGCGCGTGCGAACACCACTCGCGTCCCCCCCCTCCTCCCCGCTCGTTCTGGATGTTCTTGGAGTTGAAGCCCATCACGTGCTCCATATTTTTAACACTGTCTGCTCCACCAACATGACTGTGATGACATATGTCAAGTCTTTTCGAATATGACATCAGGTGGATGCCATGAAACCGTCTCCTAGGTAGATACGACACAGGCAGATCACAAAGCTGTGAAGGAGGCGGAGTTTTGGGGGGCGTGGGAGTCTCCCTGGCTACTTTAAATGAGGTGACGTTAATAAAACTTGTAGAAAAAGAGACCCTAGTACATTCAGGTGAAATTTCGCAGCTGGAGAGTACAAAAGTAAGAAAGGCGCACAAAGATCGTTAATAAATACTTTCACGGCCCGTCATGGGTTTGGTAGAACGATAACCGCGTGCTGAATCTAGTTGTCACATAGCTGGCGGAAGGACACAGATTGCCAGCCGCAACCAGGCGGAGGGATCCGATTCTTACTTCCTTCCTCGGCTCATGGATCCGCGCATCGCCTGGCTGCAGCCTGAGCAGGTCGGGAGAGCGCAGCGGCTTTGGGGACGGGTGTGGCGGAGCGCGCAGGGTGCCATGCTGCAGCCGCAGGGGGATTTTCTACCTCTGGAAAGCAACAACCAGCCCAGTAATAAAAGGAAGCATGACAACAAGGCCAGCACCTGTGGTCTGAGCCCGGGCCGTGGACCAGCTGGTAGAACCCCATGGAGGGGCAACAGGGAGTACGGCCAGGGGGTCGTCGGGTGAGTGACAACATGGGAGAGTTGTAGGTCTCATATTGGGGAGGTGCATTTGGAGGCATCATAGCTCAAAGCATATTTGGTGGACTCGTTACCAGATACATATGGGGAGTGGTGGCTGCTGTTCTAGGCTAACCCCTTACAGTGATACTTCAGGTGCGTGCTAATGTGTGGGAGGGCGATTGCCCAGGCCCTAGGTCAGTAATGTTGTATTGGAGTTACACTTAAAGCATATATTAATAAGCGAGGTCCGAGGGTTGAGCGCGGTCCGAAATCGCTGTACATTAGGTAAGAGTTTGACAGAATTTAGTAAGCACCAAAGTGTCACGACTTGCTCCCTGTATTCCCGTGTCCACCACCAGGGGGCTGAACTGGGGGACTTTCCAGTGCTCTAATAAACTTCCAGACCCTCCCCTGCATGCAAAGCCTGACTTCCAGCCGTTTGGACATATAGTGGGAACTAACATCCATTCCCAGTCCGTGCCGGGTTTTCTGAAGCCAGCCTACTCAGGCCTGAAAACTCCATTACCCAGGATTCCCTGCGCGCTGCTCAGTCTCCACCCCTGCAGGCCAAGGATGGGTGGAGGAATTCAGATCACCTGTGGCTGGCTGCTGCTAGCCTGCTCACACCAGCTGCATGTGATTAATGTGAGCTCTTTTAAGCCCCAGCTCCCTTCAGCCCAGTGTTGGTCATTGCAAGCTGTTTACCGGTGATGCCAATCCTTGTTTCCAGTATTTTCCTGAGCTTTAGTCCTGCCTTTTTCCTGACCTGCTGTTATTTTCCTTGTACCTGATTTAGCACTGCCTGCAGTGCTACCTGGTTTCCTAAGTTTCCTGGCCTGCTGCTATTTTCCTGTTTCCTGAACCAGCACTGCTTGCAGTGCTTCCTTGATTCCTAAACCTTTAAGTTTCCTTGTTCCTGATCTGTAGTGCTACTTTGACTCCTGAACCTTTGCTCTATTCTTGCCCCAGCTCTGCATCCTATGCTACTTTCTTTTCTGGTTTCCTAACCCTGCATTATTCTAGTACACCCTTGTAGCCTCCCTTTCTGTATATCCTTTTCCAGTCCCTGCCTTTCATCCCATTTCCTTGGTTCCAGTTCTAGTTTGCTATCTTTCTATTCTGCTGTCTCGCTTCTGTTACCTTGTATGTTTGTTACCTACTCTCTGCCAAGTGTGCCCTATGATTTCCTTCCTTTTCTGTTAAGCACTCCTCCTTGCTAGCTCCTTGTCTATTGTGCTTG
The DNA here is from genome assembly GCA_963921515.1 of Calotriton arnoldi. Lineage (NCBI taxonomy): Eukaryota > Metazoa > Chordata > Amphibia > Caudata > Salamandridae > Calotriton > Calotriton arnoldi. The sequence continues at coordinate 1,410,869 of CAWUFW010000075.1, read as the reverse complement.
TATTTAGTTCTACCCCTTTGCTGTTACTGCCTTGCGTGTTCCTGTTTGATCGCCAGGATCCGTGGGCACAGCTGACTACCTAGGTGGTGTTTCTTGTTTACTGTGAGTATTGTCTTTGAGTTACTGTTATAACATCACCCTAGGTATAAGCTCCACAGACCCTGCCTTTGTATACATATCCTATATGTGGGTATTTCCAGTTAGTGTCTGTAACAGCAATTGTGGGTAAGGAACTTACTGAGCTTCAGTCTTACCGTGTGGAGCTCCTGAGTGCTTTACCCCACACATCCCCTTTATTGTTAATGTTGTCTTATGTTTAAGTGTATTGCACATCCGTCCAAGGTTTAGTGATTCTGAATGCTGAGCCGCCTCATGAGTGCCCTTCTTTTCTGAGTCTCACCCTTCTTGTTCACCTCTACAGGCTTCCCCTTTTGGATCCCTTTTCTCCTCGGTCTTCCTGTGTGCTCCTGGGCAGCGCTGTACTCCTCTCTGTGTTTGTTTCCTACCCTGTTCCCAGTCCTTACCCAAGTCCCTGACTGTGTTCCCACATAGTCCCGGACAGGCCCTGACAGAATGACCAACCTACATTTCCAGGGTCACTTGTGAGGTTTATTTTTTGCATTCAGCTAGCTATTTTTTTTATTTATTTAACCCACGCTGTCAGTTCTTGCCACGATGTTTAACAACAGATCCAAGAAGCCCTTAAACCCTAGAGAACAAGCCCTGGAACAAAACCGAATCTTACGTGCTAAATATCATTCCCTGTGGTTGGCTGATCCTTCCATGTTGGATTTTTATTCAATTTGTGACCCTGATCTTCATCTGATGTCAGCCAGTGACTTGCGGGATGAGAATGAATTCTTGCAAATCTTGTTAGCAGCAGAACTCCCTACTGACAGCAGCGAATCTACCTTTTACAGCCTACCACCATTCACGGAGCTGAAAGGCTATGAACCATGTGTAGCTTTGCCCATACCTTGTTTTCAGGTAAGGTTTCCAGAGCTCCCAAGCTCCCTGCCTCCAGGACCAGAGCTCCCAGGCTCCCTGCCTCCAGGACCAGAGCTCCCAGGCTCCCTGCCTCCAGGACCAGAGCTCCCAGGCTCCCTGCCTCCAGGACCAGAGCTCCCAGGCTCCCTGCCTCCAGGACCAGAGCTCCCAGGCTCCCTGCCTCCAGGACCAGAGCTCCCAGGCTCCCTGCCTCCAGGACCAGAGCTCCCAGGCTCCCTGCCTCCAGGACCAGAGCTCCCAGGCTCCCTGTCTTTCGCATCAGAGCTTCCAGGCTCCCTGTCTTTCGCATCAGAGCTTCCAGGCTCCCTGTCTTTCGCATCAGAGCTTCCAGGCTCCCTGCCTTTCGCACCAGAGCTTCCAGGCTCCCTGCCTCCAGGACCAGAGCTCCCAGGCTCCCTGCCTCCAGGACCAGAGCTCCCAGGCTCCCTGCCTCCAGGACCAGAGCTCCCAGGCTCCCTGCCTCCAGGACCAGAGCTCCCAGGCTCCCTGCCTCCAGGACCAGAGCTCCCAGGCTCCCTGTCTTTCGCATCAGAGCTTCCAGGCTCCCTGTCTTTCGCATCAGAGCTTCCAGGCTCCCTGTCTTTCGCATCAGAGCTTCCAGGCTCCCTGTCTTTTGCACCAGAGCTTCCAGGCTCCCTGCCTTTCGCACCAGAGCTTCCGGGCTCCCTGCCTTCGCACCAGAGCTTCCGGGCTCCCTGCCTTTCGCACCAGAGCTTCCGGGCTCCCTGCCTTTCGCACCAGAGCTTCCGGGCTCCCTGCCTTTCGCACCAGAGCTTCCGGGCTCCCTGCCTTTCGCACCAGAGCTTCCGGGCTCCCTGCCTTTCGCACCAGAGCTTCCGGGCTCCCTGCCTTTCGCACCAGAGCTTCCGGGCTCCCTGCCTTTCGCACCAGAGCTTCCGGGCTCCCTGCCTTTCGCACCAGAGCTTCCGGGCTCCCTGCCTTTCGCACCAGAGCTTCCGGGCTCCCTGCCTTTCGCACCAGAGCTTCCGGGCTCCCTGCCTTCGCACCAGAGCTTCCGGGCTCCCTGCCTTTCGCACCAGAGCTTCCGGGCTCCCTGCCTTTCGCACCAGAGCTTCCGGGCTCCCTGCCTTTCGCACCAGAGCTTCCGGGCTCCCTGCCTTTCGCACCAGAGCTTCCGGGCTCCCTGCCTTTCGCACCAGAGCTTCCGGGCTCCCTGCCTTTCGCACCAGAGCTTCCGGGCTCCCTGCCTTCGCACCAGAGCTTCCGGGCTCCCTGCCTTTCGCACCAGAGCTTCCGGGCTCCCTGCCTTTCGCACCAGAGCTTCCGGGCTCCCTGCCTTTCGCACCAGAGCTTCCGGGCTCCCTGCCTTTCGCACCAGAGCTTCCGGGCTCCTGCCTTCGCACCAGAGCTTCCGGGCTCCCTGCCTTTCGCACCAGAGCTTCCGGGCTCCCTGCCTTTCGCACCAGAGCTTCCGGGCTCCCTGCCTTTCGCACCAGAGCTTCCGGGCTCCCTGCCTTTCGCACCAGAGCTTCCGGGCTCCCTGCCTTTCGCACCAGAGCTTCCGGGCTCACTGCCTTTCGCACCAGAGCTTCCGGGCTCACTGCCTTTCGCACCAGAGCTTCCGGGCTCACTGCCTTTCGCACCAGAGCTTCCGGGCTCACTGCCTTTCGCACCAGAGCTTCCGGGCTCACTGCCTTTCGCACCAGAGCTTCCGGGCTCACTGCCTTTCGCACCAGAGCTTCCGGGCTCACTGCCTTCGCACCAGAGCTTCCGGGCTCACTGCCTTTCGCACCAGAGCTTCCGGGCTCACTGCCTTCGCACCAGAGCTTCCGGGCTCACTGCCTGCAGCACCAGAGCTGCCGGGCTCCCTGCCTGCAGCACCAGAGCTGCCGGGCTCCCTGCCTGCAGCACCAGAGCTGCCGGGCTCCCTGCCTGCAGCACCAGAGCTGCCGGGCTCCCTGCCTGCAGCACCAGAGCTGCCGGGCTCCCTGCCTGCAGCACCAGAGCTGCCGGGCTCCCTGCCTGCAGCACCAGAGCTGCCGGGCTCCCTGCCTGCAGCACCAGAGTCGCCGGGCTCCCTGCCTGCAGCACCAGAGTCGCCGGGCTCCCTGCCTGCAGCACCAGAGTCGCCGGGCTCCCTGCCTGCAGCACCAGAGTCGCCGGGCTCCCTGCCTGCAGCACCAGAGTCGCCGGGCTCCCTGCCTGCAGCACCAGAGTCGCCGGGCTCCCTGCCTGCAGCACCAGAGTCGCCGGGCTCCCTGCCTGCAGCACCAGAGTCGCCGGGCTCCCTGCCTGCAGCACCAGAGTCGCCGGGCTCCCTGCCTGCAGCACCAGAGTCGCCGGGCTCCCTGCCTGCAGCACCAGAGTCGCCGGGCTCCCTGCCTGCAGCACCAGAGTCGCCGGGCTCCCTGCCTGCAGCACCAGAGTCGCCGGGCTCCCTGCCTGCAGCACCAGAGTCGCCGGGCTCCCTGCCTGCAGCACCAGAGTCGCCGGGCTCCCTGCCTGCAGCACCAGAGTCGCCGGGCTCCCTGCCTGCAGCACCAGAGTCGCCGGGCTCCCTGCCTGCAGCACCAGAGTCGCCGGGCTCCCTGCCTGCAGCACCAGAGTCGCCGGGCTCCCTGCCTGCAGCACCAGAGTCGCCGGGCTCCCTGCCTGCAGCACCAGAGTCGCCGGGCTCCCTGCCTGCAGCACCAGAGTCGCCGGGCTCCCTGCCTGCAGCACCAGAGTCGCCGGGCTCCCTGCCTCCAGCACCAGAGTCGCCGGGCTCCCTGCCTCCAGCACCAGAGTCGCCGGGCTCCCTGCCTCCAGCACCAGAGTCGCCGGGCTCCCTGCCTCCAGCACCAGAGTCGCCGGGCTCCTGCCTCCAGCACCAGAGTCGCCGGGCTCCCTGCCTCCAGCACCAGAGTCGCCGGGCTCCCTGCCTCCAGCACCAGAGTCGCCGGGCTCCCTGCCTCCAGCACCAGAGTCGCCGGGCTCCCTGCCTCCAGCACCAGAGTCGCCGGGCTCCCTGCCTCCAGCACCAGAGTCGCCGGGCTCCCTGCCTCCAGCACCAGAGTCGCCGGGCTCCTGCCTCCAGCACCAGAGTCGCCGGGCTCCCTGCCTCCAGCACCAGAGTCGCCGGGCTCCCTGCCTCCAGCACCAGAGTCGCCGGGCTCCCTGCCTCCAGCACCAGAGTCGCCGGGCTCCCTGCCTCCAGCACCAGAGCCGCCGGGCTCCCTGCCTCCAGCACCGGAGCCGCCGGGCTCCCTGCCTCCAGCACCGGAGCCGCCGGGCTCCCTGCCTCCAGCAATTGAACCTCTATTTTTCCGACTTTTTGACCCTGGGTTTCCAGTTTTCCAGCCTCCAGAGTTCTCATTACACATACATCCAGAGACTGAATCATCAGCATCAGAGTCTAAACCTTCCAGAACGTCACCATTTTTCTGCAGTCCGTTGGCATCTTGCACAACATCTATCAGGAAAATGGACTTACTTCTTAGGAGCCACGGCCTTGTATCCAGTTCCAGATTCAGGGAGAGGGTCTTTGGAGGGGTGTACTGTCACGACTTGCTCCCTGTATTCCCGTGTCCACCACCAGGGGGCTGAACTGGGGACTTTCCAGTGCTCTAATAAACTTCCAGACCCTCCCCTGCATGCAAAGCCTGACTTCCAGCCGTTTGGACATATAGTGGGAACTAACATCCATTCCCAGTCCGTGCCGGGTTTTCTGAAGCCAGCCTACTCAGGCCTGAAAACTCCATTACCCAGGATTCCCTGCGCGCTGCTCAGTCTCCACCCCTGCAGGCCAAGGATGGGTGGAGGAATTCAGATCACCTGTGGCTGGCTGCTGCTAGCCTGCTCACACCAGCTGCATGTGATTAATGTGAGCTCTTTTAAGCCCCAGCTCCCTTCAGCCCAGTGTTGGTCATTGCAAGCTGTTTACCGGTGATGCCAATCCTTGTTTCCAGTATTTTCCTGAGCTTTAGTCCTGCCTTTTTCCTGACCTGCTGTTATTTTCCTTGTACCTGATTTAGCACTGCCTGCAGTGCTACCTGGTTTCCTAAGTTTCCTGGCCTGCTGCTATTTTCCTGTTTCTGAACCAGCACTGCTTGCAGTGCTTCCTTGATTCCTAAACCTTTAAGTTTCCTTGTTCCTGATCTGTAGTGCTACTTTGACTCCTGAACCTTTGCTCTATTCTTGCCCCAGCTCTGCATCCTATGCTACTTTCTTTTCTGGTTTCCTAACCCTGCATTATTCTAGTACACCCTTGTAGCCTCCCTTTCTGTATATCCTTTTCCAGTCCCTGCCTTTCATCCCATTTCCTTGGTTCCAGTTCTAGTTTGCTATCTTTCTATTCTGCTGTCTCGCTTCTGTTACCTTGTATGTTTGTTACCTACTCTCTGCCAAGTGTGCCCTATGATTTCCTTCCTTTTCTGTTAAGCACTCCTCCTTGCTAGCTCCTTGTCTATTGTGCTTGTATTTAGTTCTACCCCTTTGCTGTTACTGCCTTGCGTGTTCCTGTTTGATCGCCAGGATCCGTGGGCACAGCTGACTACCTAGGTGGTGTTTCTTGTTTACTGTGAGTATTGTCTTTGAGTTACTGTTATAACATCACCCTAGGTATAAGCTCCACAGACCCTGCCTTTGTATACATATCCTATATGTGGGTATTTCCAGTTAGTGTCTGTAACAGCAATTGTGGGTAAGGAACTTACTGAGCTTCAGTCTTACCGTGTGGAGCTCCTGAGTGCTTTACCCCACACATCCCCTTTATTGTTAATGTTGTCTTATGTTTAAGTGTATTGCACATCCGTCCAAGGTTTAGTGATTCTGAATGCTGAGCCGCCTCATGAGTGCCCTTCTTTTCTGAGTCTCACCCTTCTTGTTCACCTCTACAGGCTTCCCCTTTTGGATCCCTTTTCTCCTCGGTCTTCCTGTGTGCTCCTGGGCAGCGCTGTACTCCTCTCTGTGTTTGTTTCCTACCCTGTTCCCAGTCCTTACCCAAGTCCCTGACTGTGTTCCCCACATAGTCCCGGACAGGCCCTGACACAAAGCAGTGTGTTCTGAAACAGTTGTACTAGACACAACTCCCTTGTGATTCCGATTTTAATATCCCGGCGCTTCGGTTTTCATGAAGAAGAATGGTAAATGTTCTCTTAAGAGCAGCCCAAAATGCCCCCTTTTCGAGAGAAGGTTGAGGTTTGATAGCCTCTTCTTTATTTTTCTGTGTGTAATAACGTTTACGCTGCGTACACTAGCCGGCTGGTTTATTGGCAGGGTACATTCATGTTACTTTAGAAGAGATGTGCTTTATTGCCCTATTGGATGTGGTACAGAAGTCTTACGTTAAAACTTTGACAGGTTGAAAGTCACATAGGTTTGGCTGCGTTCCATGTTCTTCTCAAATCACCTTTGTACCTGCATCCCTATGGAGTAAGCAACTTCATGCACAGCTTTCCTTGTTTTTAAAGCTGTTTGCCTTATCCACATTTTTTAACGCCTGCATTTCTGGGCAGACGGCTTCGACTGTCCCTTTTCATTACCAGTTCTGTCTGCATCCTTTGTGAAGGCTCGTTCACTTAGTATATATAGCCTTCCAACAATAATAGTAACCCAAATTTGTTAACCTTGCACTTAAAGATTGCGATAAAGTGTTGTAGCTTGATTTTTGCGAACTTGATGTAAACTTATCGAGTACAGTAAGTGCTGAGGAGCTTGGGCTATTTTTAGGGAAGAGGGCCATGCAGAATAACTTTGTTGTTGAATTTTTGAATATGGGATTACAGCATGACTGGTTTTGGTCAGCAAATATATTGAAGTAACTTTGAGCTGTAATGCCCAGCGCTAGGTGTACTCAAACCCACAGTTATCCCTGGTGTAAAGTGAAAATGGAAAGAAAAAGTGAGGCATCATTAACGTAATCCCCTCCAAAATTAAGTATATATGATAGTCTTATTTATTCTACACTATTTGAATGTAATGGAGAAAGCTTGCACACAATTAGTTATAATATTAATATGAAAATAATTCAACTAGTCAGGAAATCATAAAACATTCTTACTAAGTCTGGTTAAGTTTCCACAAAGGTATGTGTCCTTACAGCAATATTACTTTGCTTTTACGACGGATGCACGAAGCAAATGCTGGTATAATCACATGATTCAGCCAGCACGTTTCATGACACCGGTCGGTTGCTTTGCCATGTGGCTTCTCAGCTTGTTCAATAACGAATAGTGAACGACATGCGTAATTTGGTCACTAGTTGCGTAAAATCCCCAAGTTTTTCAAGGTTTCAACACACATCTTTTTTTCATTCTCCAAAAAATGCTTCATCCAAATTACGATTTTCCCACAGAAAAATCTATATCACGCCCCATGTTACAGCTCAGACTGTTTCCTCCAGAGTTGTGAAGTGTCAAACCCGTTAAGGATAAAGCCAATCCGATAAAGACAAATTCTTTCGGATTTATCGCTGACATGTGATACGGCCCCACAGAGTTTCCTCTCATTAAGTGGCATTAGAGCCAAGCTAGGTTTTTGGTAATGTGCAAGCTACGTTTATATTGTGGGTCACGGAAAAGTTAGACTTTAACTGGAGAAAAAGACGTCAAGCTGGCGAGGCTGGTTCAAAGGTGTAGTTGAGGAGGCCTTGTACATAGTATTATTGTTTGCCTTGAGTGAATGGCTTATATGGTGGTAGGAATGGCAATGCAGCATTGGATCAGTTGTGCTAAAAGTGTACCCGAGGCGAGGTAATGCTGCAGTTGAGGCGAGTAAACACTGACGTTTGCTGGGGGGAGATGCCATAAGTTAGGATTTATGTTTGAGGCTTATCAGCATACATATGTGCCTTGGGAGCATTACATGACTCTTCAATTATTATGCCAGATTAATATATTTAAGTGTAAGCCAGCTGAATGTAATAACAAATCTGGAAGTGCACTAATGGTTTAGGAAAGTGTGACAAATATAACCAATGTTAAGGATGTGTTTAGCTTTCACCCTTCCTTTTTTAGTTGCTGAAATATTATAAATATGATGGCAATTGCCGCATTACCTCCCAGATGTAAGAGATTCTCTGACTAGTTTGTCTGTCTCTTGACACCCTTATTTCATATGCGTATTAGAGACACCTGCTCAATTTCCTCTCCTTCCAAAGGGACATATTTTCTTTTTAGAGTTCAGGAAATCTGTCAGATTCGACCCCATAAATCTTGGGGTACACTTCAGTAGTACGCTTTAGTAAAAATCCTCCAAGAAGTTTCAAGTGGTCCAGAACAAAGCAAAATAGGTTATATTTTGTTTAAAAAATACAATCGTATTTTTCCATATAGAAACAAACAAAAGTGGCTTCCCATTTACCAACAAATCAAGTTAAATACCCTCTGCATTGTAGCGTTCTTCCCAGCTTGGGTACCCACCAATGTCATAGCCACTCACGGAGCTTAGTATTACACGTCTTTATTCTGCGTGTAACCGCGAACTCAATATTCTAAACCTGCCTTCACTTTGCTCTAACACTTATGTTACAGTCCTACGGAGTCCATCAGGAGCCAAAAGAGTTCTGTCATTGCGAACTTGCATGACTCTACATCTCCCCCTCTATTAAATAAAAAATAATAAAAAGTACAACTATATAAACGATGATAGCTCTTCAATGAGTCTTCGTGGCGCTCTGATCACACGTTCCGATCGTGTCTTTGGAAACTGGGTACAGGCAGTAGAAGTGTCTGTGATCTGCATTGGTGATGTAGGAACAGCAGCAATCGGGGGGGGGTGGGCTTTTGCTTGTCGTTTCAGTCTCTACATTGACATCAGTGCCCAATGAGCCACATGTCAGAAATGCGAGGAATCTCGTGTAACGGACTTCCCAGGACGTTGGGCAGTCACCATGTGCCCTTTGCTGGTCACATGAAAGGGCTCAGCATCAAAGGGAGCATCAGATTTTTGTTTTCTATATTGACGGACAAGCACTCTATCTCCTCTTGTGAAAGTCACTTCTTTTGCATGTTGGCGCTTGTCTGCATAGGGCTTCATTTTCCTCTTACTATCTAAGTTTGTTTTATGGGTTTCTTCCTACGTACTTGATCTTCTGTTGTTCCATTGAGGTAACTTGTTCATCATGGCTCCCCCGAACATCAGAGTTGCAAGGTTTTTACCTGTAGTTGAGTGAGGGGTTGAAAGGTAAGCTCAAAGAGTAGAATTCAAGACAGTTTTACGGTCAAGCTTTTCAGTACAGCACGCTGAATAGCTTTCTTCAGAGTACTCATGAAATGTTGTGACAAGGCCATTGGCCTGTGGCCAAAGAGGTGTGCTCTACTGATGCTTCACATTAAGATGACTCCGAAAGTCTTGACTGTTGAAATGTGGGCCGTTGTCAGATTTTAAGATCTCAGGAACACCTCATGTGGTAAAGATGCTGCCTAATCTCTCTAGAACTCTTTCTTGAGTGATAGATGAGAGATCTATCAATGGAAAATTGGAGTATTCATCAACATTCACTGTCAGGTGATGCCCATTGTCAATAGGACTGAAGAAGTCAACTGCAATTCTTTCCCATGTATGCTTTGGCAACTCTGATATGTTTAAGGTGTGTTGAGTGGTTTTCGACTAAAGGCAGTTACAGAGATGACAGGCCTTCAATTCTCTTTCAAGTCTCTCATCGAGATGAGGTAACCAGACTGTCTTGGAGAGCTCGTTTAATGTCCTTCATGGGCCACTTCAGTTATCTGTTGTTGCAGATTTTCCTGAATAACAATTCTCAAACCTCTCAGGAAAATGCCTTCTCGAGTAACAGACAGTTAGTTGACATTTTTACATTTCTGGTATTCACTGTCACTGGTGAGAGGTAGAGTGTGCTGGTTCTAAGACTGATGCGTAATAACGTTTTTCAGTTTTAACATGTCACTATCTTGACTCGTGCCAGTGACCATTTGTTCCAGCGAAATGGCAGCTGGTGTGCTTGATTTAACAATGAAATATATGTAGGTTTCCTCCGTCTTGGAAGGGGTATCATGGCACTGGAGAGGCACTCGTGAGAAGTAGTCGGCAGGGTTTTGGTCTTATCCTGGACGGTGCACGATTGTGTAGTTGTATTCTTGTAATCCTAGACCCCAACGTTCAATGCGAGGAGGCATCTTTGCCTTTGGATTGCCAAAGTTGGTCAACATTGCTTGATGATCTGTCACAAGCCTGAAGCCTCATATAAGAATACATGGAAAAGTTCACAAGCCCACACCACTTCTAAACTTTGTTTCTCAGGTTGTGAATAAGCACGTTCAGTTTGGGACAAACGTCTGCTTGCATATGCCACAATATGTCTTTAAGCATTTTGGTTGTGCAAGGATTGTGCCTAACCTGACAGGGCTAGTGTCAACAACAACCTCGGTATGAAGCTTTGGATCAAAGTATGCTATGTTACTAGCGTTCTCAATAGCTTGTTTAATTTTTCTCTAAGCTTTGCTCGCATTGATGTGACCAATGAAATGAAACATTCTTTTTTTCATTGAGTATCTTAACAGAGAACTTATGGTGGCAAAGTCTCGTATATATCTAGAACAGTAGCTGGCTATGCCAAGGAATGAACGTAACATGGAAATATTTTGTGGGGCACTGGCAGTTGACAACACTTGCACTTTGGCTGGATCGGATATCATACCCACATGAGAAAAGATACGGCCAAAGAATTTTAACTTTGTCTTATGGAACTCATATTTTTCAGCTTTCAGAGTTAAACTTGCATCAGCGAGCAAACTACAGACTTGTGTGAGAGCTTCACCATGCTCCTTCTGTGTAGCTCCGAAAAGTAATATGTCATCACTTGCCCCAGAAACCCTCAAGATCCGAGCCCCCCTTTGGGTTTGACTGACTTGTCCCCAATTGCAGCTATTTTCTGCTTACAGGTATTTCCATAGATTTCAGTGGTAGCGTTCGAGGCTACCCTTGCGACCAGCACCTCTGCACCCGGACACACGAGGGCAGGTAAACCGAAGCGGTTGGTGGTTCAAAAGACCTTGGCACCTATTTACCTTAAGTCAAGAAGAACTACCCTGTAACTCGATTGCAAGTACCCCAATGCAGTGTATGTTTCTGCCTTAGGATAACATTACTGTGTTTGAGACTCGTGCCTCAAATCTGACAGCTGTATTTTCTAAGTGTCTGAAAATCTCTAACTCAAAGTATTTACCTAATCTCGTAGATATCGGTGTCTAAAGTAATATAAAAATCTGTTATTTTTAGGTCTCGCCTGAGCCAGCGCATGCGCTGCTCTGGCGAGAGTTTTAGTAAGCGGGTTTTGGAAGTGCAAACAGTGGCTTTTGCTGGCGACCAGCTTGCGTTCACGCGAGCGTGCACGCGCGATCAGGCGCCATATGGCTTCCTCGCCATCTGGACGCTCGCGTGAACGCAAGCTGGTCGCCAGCAAAAGCCACTGTTTGCACTTCCAAAACCAGCTTACTCACGATTACTTTCACGGCGGCGCAGTCGTGTCAGTTTCACGGCCGCGCGGCCAATGCTTGTTATACTATGCATGTACTGTCTACTGTAAGTTTTCCTCGGTCAATTGCAAAGTTACTAATTGTAATGATGGGCACGATATCTGTCTATTTGTTACTATTGGAAAAAACATTGAAAATATGCAGCGTATAAATACTTGAGCACATTTTGATACGATTTGCATTGTTTATTTATTTTGTTAATTGCACTCTGCACGCCATTCTTTATTTTTGTATTACTTCCAATCGACATTTTTGGTACACACATGAAAGCCACGCCAAGGCTCAAAGCTGTTTCCCGAGTCCCAATGTCGGCAGCTTTGTACTTACACCACATGTCGGCAGTTCTGTACTTAAACTAAGTGAGGACCAAAGTGTTGCGTATTACATGCACAGTGCGGCGCCCTCTCCTGTATACCAGTGCTTGTTTTTCTTACTGTTCCTTTTGTTGGGGTATGTGAAATACGTCTCCGCCAAATGCAGTTTTAATATGCTCCTATTTCTGTTCTTTATTTATTCAAGAACTTAAATATCAATTAAGGTAAAGAGAAAGTATTAGGGCACTAAACATGCACAGGAGTTATATTATAAATTATTTTGTATGTACGGGGATAATAACTATGGAATTTACGAGGTTGCCACTGTTTTCGTGGAGAATGTGCACTATGTTCTGAACAGCTTTAAAGAGAAGACATTTTTATGTTTACAGGGTTCTTTTCAACATGTTTATTTCACAGACGCTTGTGTGCAATGTGTTCGGTGGCTTTCTTATTATAGTATGCTATAGTGTGTACGTTTGTTTCGGAAGTCCAAATTACTTTTTAACAATTTTGGGAAAGTTGACACTGTTTTTGTAAAGCTTGCTTGTCCCTACCTAATCGCATAGGCAAAAACAAGCATTGGCATAGCCAATAGGTCTCGCCTTTGGGACCTTAGAAGTGTTTAGTTACCCAGCACAATATCCTTGGTGCAACATCAAGTGTTGCATGGCTAAACACTTATAAGGTCCCAACGGCGAGACCTATTGGCTATGCCAATGCTTGTTTTAATTTTGTTGTAAGCTAATAATAAATACGGCCTGGGGTCTTTCGACCCTATCCCAAAGAAATACAAATTGGACTTGTTTGCATTGTGTCATGAGGTTCTGGGTATGGTAAGTATACGCTTTCATGGGCCATCGGCGACTCCCTGGCCATATGACCTCAGTCAAAGGTGACCAGGAGTAGAGGTTGCCATTACTGCCTTGCCATTGGATATCTCTGGTACGGCCCTTGCTACCCACGGTCTCAGGACTCAAGATAGCAGCGTCAGAATAGAAAAGTAAATACAAATCTAAATGCCTTTATTTATTTACACCTTGTTGCCTCCAGCTAGTGTTTGCGCTGTAAATATGAGGCCCTTGAATGGTTCAGCATGGATCAAGGGTTATTTTATTTATTTAAGAAGTTTTATATAGCGCTGGCCTGACCCGAGGGTATCGGAGCGCTTTACAGCAGATACATTGCAGAGAATCACAAAAAATATTAACAGTGCAGGTCGATGGTGGGGAGATCTGATTCGAAGTCTTGGGGACAAGGAGTCGAAGCAGTGCGAGGTGTCTGCTTCCCCGCTCCGACAGCTCCTATCGGTTCCCTAGGGAGCGGTCGAGGAACAGGATTTTGAGTTGGCTTTTGAATTTTGCAAAAGAGGGAATAGTTCTGATGTGAGGGGGAATAGAGTTCCAGATTTTAGGCGCGCTCCCAGCGAAGGATCGTGCCGCAGTTTTTTGTTTTCGAGTTTTCAGCGGGATGAGTAGGAGGGAGTTTGAGCTTCTGAGATTCCTGGCCTGACCGGCTTTTTTGAGTTTGGCCGCCAAATATTCGGGTTTGCCGGTGTGCAGGGCTTTGTGTGTGAGGCAGGCTGTTCTGAAGCTAACCCGCATTTCGACTGGGAGCCACTTAAGTTCTCTGAGTGCAGGAGAAATATGATCGAATTTCTTGATTCCGGTGACCATTCTGGCTGCCGCGTTGAGAGTTGTTTTGAGGGGAGCCAGATGTGATTTTGCTATTCCTGAGAGGACTGCATTCCCATAGTCCAGTCTTGACAACACCAATGCTTGGGTGGCCTGTTTGAGATCACTGGGCGGAATGAAGGGTTTTATTTTGTTCAGTAGCTTTAGGTTAAGGAAAGCGCTCTTAGCTGAGTTCTTGATGTGTATGGTCATGTCCAGTTTCGGGTCTAGCGTGATGCCTAGTGATTTGACAGAGTCGGCCAGGGTGAGGTTCCCGTTGAGCGCATCGACGGCTTTTAGCCATTCAGCAATTTGGGGGTTCTCCTCTTTGTTCGAGATGAGGAGTATTTCGGTTTTGTCGGGGTTTAGTTTAAGGAGGTTACATGACAGCCAGTGTTGAACATCTCTCAGTACGTCATTGAGTCTTTGAATGTCTCTGATGGAGGCGGTTTCCAAGTAGATCTGGGTATCGTCAGCATAAAGATGGAAGCGGATGTTGGCTTTTTTGAGTTGTTTGGTGAGAGGTTCCATGTAGATGTTGAAGAGTTGCGGGGTGAGCACTGAGCCTTGAGGGACTCCCTTGTTGACTGGGTGAAGGTCGGATGCAAAGTTTTTGATTTTGATTTTTTGAGTGCGATTGTGTAGGAAGGAAGAGAACCATTGGAGGACCACCTCGCCAAGTCCGGCTCTTTCTTGGAGAGCCCTAATGAGGAGTTTGTGGTCTATCGTGTCGAATGCTGCCGATAAGTCTAGGAGAATGAGGAGGCAGCATTGGTCAGAGTCTAGTGATTTGTGGATATCGTCGATGATGTTGAGGATCGCGGTTTCAGTGCTACAGCCTTTTCTGAAGCCAGACTGATGGAAGTCAAGGAGGTTGATGTTGTCCAAGTGTTGGGTAAGTTGTTGGAGTACGCATCTTTCTAGGATTTTGGACAGAAGAGGAAGGTTAGAGACAGGTCTAAAGTCATTCAAATCCTTTATGTCAAGGCCGGGGTTTTTCAGCAAAGGCGTGACTTGTCCCACTTTAAGGCAGTCTGGAACGACTCCATTTTTCATGGAGCTGTTTATGATCGTGCACCAGAGCGGTGCTAGGGAGCGCTTCAGCTTTTTGGTCAGTTGGGAGGGAATGGGGTCTAGGACATGAGATGAGGGTTTGGAGGTGGAGATAAGATTGATTATCTCAGTTTCCTGAATGGGGCGGAAGCTTAGCCAGGATTTGGTAGAGGGACAATGGGCGATATCATACGCCCCGGACGTGCTGCTCTTTGTGGGGAGGGTATTGTTGGTGTCCAGTGAGAGTTCGATCTTAGTAATCTTGTCATTAAAGAAGTTGGCGAAGTTGTCGCAGAGTTCTTTGGACGCCTGTATTGAGGAAGTAGCGGGCTTGGAAGTTTGTTGCCTGATGATGTTATAGAGCTCTTTGGGTCTATTTTTTGCGCTGTCCAGCGCGGAGCGGAAAAACGTGGATTTCTTGTTAATTGTGTGATGGGATTGGTGGGTAAATGGTGTGTGATGTCACTTCCACTCCCACTGGCATTTTACTGATATCAAAAACATGCACTATACTCATGAATACTAGTAAAAGAAGAATATTAAATTAACTGGTACAACTTAAAGTCTGTGGAATTTTTACATATGCAGTAGAATTATTGGGTGAGGCAAAGGAATTAAGATTTCTAGGAGGCGGTGTTTGTGGTAGTTGTAACAAAGAACTTCAAGAAGGAATGGAAGGTAACATCAGACCAGCTTCTAACAGGAGTGATGGGGCTAAATCAGAACCATTGAAAAACATGTTTTGATAAATTGGAGTAAATATAGTTTGTAAACAAAACTCAGTTGCCAACATACAAATATATACTGGCTTGCTGCAGGCAGGAAATTGATTTGAATGATGGCTCTTGCAAATTTAATCCCACCCGATTGATTTTCAGATGTATAGTACAATCTTTACCGATTTTAGGAACCTTTGATTCGTTTGAGCTAGAAGCAAAAATGTTTTTTGTTAAAATCTGCAGATTATGCAGCAGATGATGGATTATGTGGCAAATGCATCAAACCCAAAATTATGCAGAAAACGCAGCAGAATCGCATAATTCAAGTGGCCCTGAGTATACCACAATTTGTACTGTTTGTCAACCCCTGATTCTTCTCAGTGTCACCTCGAACTTTACAACAACCTCCTTCCCTCTTCTGATCCCACCTGCCACCTAACATTTTTCCTCCTTCCTTCCCTCCGTACCTACTGGTCAGATCCTAAAGCCAGTTACCCATAAAGCACTGCTATTCTCCCCAGTGAGATACTAATGGGGAACATCCTTAACCACGACTCCGGAACAATGAGTTCCGGAGTCACGCAAGCAGAACAACGACTTAGCTTGAACCACGCATGTGCGTGGTTCAGGCTAAGACGATCTAGTGTTCCGGATGGACAGTCCCGAGGAGCGTCGGAGGAACAGGAGAGGTAAGAGGGGTTCGGGGGTGGGGAGGGAGGGTTGAGTGTTAGTTTTTACAGGGGTGGGAGGAGTTCAGGGTAGATTTTAAGGGGTGGGGGGTTTGTGTTCGTTTTTAGGGGGTGGGGAAGGTTCGTATTAGTTTTTAGGGGTTGGGGAGGTCGTGATCGTTTTTAGGGGGTGGTAGGGGTTTGTGTTAGTTTTTAGGGGGTGGGAGGGGTTCGAGTTAGTTTAAAGGGAGTGGGGGGTTCGTATTAGTTTTTAGGGGTTGGGGGTTTGTGATCGTTTTTGGGGGTGGGAGGGGGTTTGTGTTAGTTTTTAGGGGGTGGGAGGGGTTGGAGTTAGTTTTAAGGGAGTGGGGGGTTCATATTAGTTTTTGTGAGGGTGGGGGGAATAGTTTTTATGGGGTGGGAGGGGTTTGAGTTAGATTTTAGGGGGTGGGAGGGGTTAGTGTTAGTTATTAGGAGGTTGGGGGATTCGTCTAGGTTTTTAGGGGGTGGGAGGTGGCGGGGGTACAGGGTAAATTTTAGGGAGTGGGAGGGGTTAGGAATAGATTTTAGGGGGTGTTTTTTTATTACGAAAATGCGTGGTAAAAAAAAGCGTTGTTGAGACGCGGTCGTAGTACAGACTGCGTGGTTTAGGGAGTCGTTGTTAAGGAACTCGTTGTTCCAACATACAACGATACTAATGTCTTGGGGCGTACATATTCTATTCAAACTTCTCCTTCCTCATTTACTCTGCCTTGTCCTGCCGTCTTATCTCCTTCTCCGTCTTTTCTCTCTCTGACTCCTTCAGCACTTTGAGGTGGCCCTAACAGGGCTTAAAGAATTATACAAAAACTCAACATAAATTCGGAAATTGATAACATACAATTTAGGGCCTAATTTATATTATGGCGGAAGACCCGTTTCTTCATCAGAGAGACGGTGTATTACCCTGTCGCCCTGACAGATGTGCCGCCAACCAAATTTAAAAATGATCACCAAACTGGGAGTCATTTCTAAAGCATTGGCAGGAGCCGCTGCCATGGCGGTTCCTGTAAATGATGTTTACAGTTTGGTGCTGGACTCCGTCATCATGATGGAGCCCTGAACCGAATTGTTTTCTTTTTTCGGGATTTTCTGTTTGAAAAGAAAATGCTCCCCTTATCATGGGAGTCCGGTCCACCGTGAGGGGAGCATTTAGCAGTCTTCACTTGGCCCCTTACCCACCAGGGTTTTCCTAGTGATGGGCAGTGAAAACTGACCTCTAATTCCACCCATCTAAATTATGTGTGATTAAACCTAAGGTCCACCCGCCTTTAAAACGGGTAGGCGGACATTTATCTTGGCGGTATGATTCTCCGTCACAATGGTGAGAGAGTATACATACCGCCTAGATATCAATCAGGGCCTTAATCTTCAAGTCAATGGCCTAAGGATAAATGTAAGAACGCCTTGTCAAGTCTATGCAAGATTTCTGACTGACTAGGAAATAGTAATATTGTGCTGAAATTGGACATGGAAGAAATAGAGGTATTTCTTGTGGGTCCTAAACAGGTGCTTATTTACGTACTCTGTCAACAAATGCAGACTACATTGAGAGTTCCCACCAAACTTTAGGACTGTGTTAAAAGCTTGAGTTTTGTTTGGAATTCGGACTAGAGTCAGGTTCCTGTCAACAATAAACAGCTCTTTTCTTTCAATCTGAGAGCTTGCACGAGGTATGGGATGGAGAATTGATAGAGTCTAGTTTTGATTACACCCTTTCATCTGTTCTTGAAGAGTCTCGAATACATAAGCTACAGTCTGTTCAATACTCTGCTGTTTGAAGTATTTTTGCACAGAATGAGGGGCAAATCTTGACATATTAAAGCACAGTAGACTAGATGGTGTTCAGTCAAAGTCATAAAGCCAGTTTTGGCCTAAAGGCTGCAGGACTCCGAGCGAGCAAGAAGCCTAGAACAGAAGCACCCAGGTGATAGCAGACAGTAAGTGCTCTGCAATCAGCACAAGGTTTGGAACTGGATGCCAGAATATGTGAACGGCCCGGAGCTCACTACAGTTCGAGATGAATAAGGCAGCTTACGGGATAAACAATAGCAAAATCCACAGAACTATATATTAGCAGCCACGCACGGCCACTCCACTGTGGTGAACCCCATAAAGACTCAGCAGGGTCCCAGGTATAAGTCCAGAAGTACCAGAAATAAACAGCAGCAGGAGGACAATGAAATAGAGATGATGCAAATATGTTGCAAACCATCAGTGTGGCACAGGGACCCCATAAAAGATGGTGCAAACAGTCTGCAACAATGGTGCTCTGGTATGTCTGAGTAGGTGCTACAGAATTAATTGCCACAAGTAGAAAAGGAGGTGCCGATAGCATAGATACTGCAGATGGATGGCACCAAAGTACAGTTGACGTGTGGGCTTTTGGGCAGATTCCTTTGTGTGTGTTGTGTTGCCACCTTTACATGACATCACACCACCACCAAGCCCTGATTATGAGTAATACAATGCCTCCAGCAGTATTTCTCCAAAAAGATGGTGGGATAGTCTATAGGTAGGAAAAGCAAGGCCGGCCTTCTCCTTGTATGTCAAAATAGAGGAAATTGACCAAAAACATTGGATCTCTGCAGGTTCAAAGGGCAGGGGAACAGTGCTCTGCTCTGGCATTGCCAGGTGGGCCGGCTTGAAAAGGCCAGTGTGCGGGCCAGTTTTTTTAATCCCATGGGCAATGACCAAAACTCTGGCCCACATAGTGGGCTTTTCAAGCCAGCCCATCTGGCATTGCCAGAGAGTCCGATAGGTCAACCCAACAATACAAAAGAGCCGCACAGCCAATCATTGCTGTGAGCACTCTACGCTGCAATGCCTGCGGCAGCCAGCAAACTCCTTCTCCTCCTCTTATTTTATTTATTTATAAAGTTTTGTATAGCGCGAACGTGACCCTCGAGGGTATCAGAGCGCTTTACATGACGAGAAGACGAGAACACAATTGGTCTGGTAGACAGGAAAACATATGCGTGAGAGCCGAACATGCCATACAGTAAAATAGGATAACAGGGATTGGATTAGGTTAAAGTCAGTATTAGGAAGGATAGTCAACATGAGAGTTTGGTATCTGTACCTTTTCAATGTCACCAGTGTATTGACTTAGGGTAAAAACTTAGTCAGTAGATAAGTTTTGGCTCTTCCTCCTCTTGTTGCCACCAAACTTCCTCCATGCACTGGGACTTATAATCTACATAGCCAAAATGCAATCATGACTCATCCATATTGTGGGTGGCTGTTGAAAGAACACACTAATGTTTGGTCATTGTACAAAAACCATGAAGTACACCAGAAAGCCATTACACTATTGCAAATTCTGTCAGTTGGGCAGAGATTTGGATGTTCATACAGTATCCTCACAACATCACATTTAAAGACGGCAACTAAACATATACAAAGCGATGGACCATGAAAGAAGCAAACTCATTTAGAAAAATACGAAAGGACCTATTCACAAAGATACATGCAGTTGTAAATGTAAGTTTATAATCAAATTTGCCTAATGTATGCTGGCCAGCATTATGCAAATGAATTCCTGGCAGCCGTAAGCCATTTTATAGGTGTCACAAGTGTGGAGATCTCAGCTCCTGTAAATCACACTCAAGGGGTGGAACTTAAGACAATCCAAGGTGTGACTAGCCTTGAGTGTTTGTGAATGCCCACAAACAGCTGATTTTATGAGCATTCACAAACTTCCCACATTTCCATTTACAGCCTGGTGGGCGTGTTTTTACTACACCCAAGGGCTGATGATAAATCATTTTCCAGGGTAGGAGGCATATGGATCACCCCCAAAATTGGTGGGGGCATATAGGAAGGAGTTTCTCTACAGGGGAAAATATTTTCCCCATGGAGACAAAAATGCATTTGCACAGGGGTTTCCATTCCCCCTGTGCCACGTTGTACACCACGGAGCTCTCCATACAGAGGAAATGGGATCCTAATTTGGAAATTAAAACATTTTCCAAGCTCTGTGCATTGAAACCTGCACCAGGTGCACCTTTCCATGCAGATTCTGTTTGGAATTTGTGAATTCTAGAAAGTAGTAAATTTACACTTGGACATAGATGTAAAATGTAGATTTACAAGTTCTTTGTGAATCAGCCCCAGTGTTGCAGGTGCCTGCACTTTACTAGACAAGCATGGAAAGGATACATATTCAGACTGGACAACCCTGTACTGTGCGCTACATAACTGTACCTGATCACTGTCATTCGAGTAACACAGTTTTCAAGAGACATCAAAAGGCGCAATGAGTATAGTTTCCAACACAAACAATATTTTGCAAGCGTACTAAAGTACAACAGTCGAAGTACTTTTTAATAAAATACACAACACTTCTACATACAACCTCTGACGAATTCTGAATTGCCACTATTCCTCCATGGCCCCACTGCGCATTATTTTTTGATGGTCTTCTGATGTTAAATAATAGCGCCTTAACTGGTATGTTTTGGTAGTTTTAAAATCCGTTGAATGTTTTAGTCTCTACATGTTGAAACTTTACTCTTCATGAAACCTTTTATTTTTCGTTTAACAACTATATATTATGTATAATTTTATATTTTTATAATGATAATAAATTGTATAATCTGCTACCGCAGATTATGCAGTAATTTGGCACAGTAAAGTGTCCTATCATCACCTCAGTGATAGCCCCTCCTCCTTCTGAGACTGATCACATGAATGAGATCACCCTCCTGCCGGTTACACTTGTCTCCAGAGGGTTCAGTACTGGTACTTAGGACCACCTATATATACAGCTGAATATCATGTGCATTACATAGAATGACTGATAAAACACTTTTTATTCCAGATGTCAAAATGCAATCTTTCTTTTGCTCAATACTTTTTTTATAGGGCTGCACATTATGATTGATATCACAGTTCTAAGCAAATTAAACAAACCAGTATTAAAATGCACGTTCTGTGCCCTACACCAAGTGTATATACTTATCCATTTAAAGGCACCAGCCTGTCTGTCCTTTAATTGCCATTTGATGGAAGTTTATTTTGTCTTTTGTTGTCATAGGAGGGCGCCATGTTGTTTGTTTTGAAATGGGGAATAATGTGATAACAGTAGATTTCACCCTTCTCTGACTTCACACCTGTCCGCTAGACAGGTTTAAGGATTACGCTTCACTGCTGAAAAGGTTAGGCATACAGAGCCTACTTTACTTTACACGCCAAGTCATTACAACGCATTGTCCATTACAACGCAATTTACTATTCTAACTCCACCGGGGCGTTGTAGTGGAGAATGTGTTGTAATGGCTTGCAGTGTAGAGCCCTGCGTTGTAAAAGTTGCTGCGGAGTAAAAAATGCGGGGTAATGACATGCATTGTAACGCAGTCGATGTAAAGGATGTTTACCGCGGGGAAGCCACAGAGCTTCGAAACAGTGGCCACAGGAAGCAAAGAGAACAAGGGAGGACAAGAAAATACTTGTGGGTTTGTTTGGCATAAAGGCCGTCAGCCCCCGCCCGCAGAAACTAATCAGGGCGGCTAAAGCCCTTTCAGCCCCAATGATTTGCACGCCTGAGGAGGCTTGTCAAAATTGTGCGGCAAGAAAAGCAAGTTATGTGGCATACTGCGGTACAATATGGGCAGATATACACTAGCGGCTGGCGTTAAGGAGCGTTGGGGCGCTGCCCTACCATTCATGGAGGAGAAGGAGGACGCCGAGCAGTTCAATGGTAAGGGCAGCAGGTTGCTTACAGTGAGCCAGTCGATTTATCTAATTATTTTGGCATTTTAACAGCCATTTATATAGTGTAGGTAACGTTGCTCCTCATTAATACTAGTTTACTACCTGATTATAGCAATCAGCAACTAAAGAGTGACCAGGTAACCGTGGAGACGAGTCTGCCACTGAGCAGAAACACGTTCAACATTTTTTAAAAAAAGTTTGACTGCTTCAGCTAGAAACTAAAATATTTTGGGGCAAATCTGTAAATTACCCAGCAGATGGTGTGTTATGTGGCAAATGTGGTAAGTCGATTACTATGCTGAAAACGCCATAACTGCAGAATCATATAATTCCAGTGGACATAGTTATAGTCGATCACGCCACTGACTTTAAATCACATGATATATAAGGTGAAACTCTACCCAGGCAGGGAGATATATATACATTTTGCCATAATTCCATTTTTACAGACAGCAATTGCAAAACTACTACAAATCGACATTAAAGTCACATACCAGCCATTAACTAAAACCAACCAAGTTCGCTCAAATGACTAAAACACGAACAATTCCCAATACGTAAATATCAACAAGTCTAGATACTACATTCCAACCCTACCATCCCTACAATATTTATATTATACAAATAAATAATTAAATAGGTACATTTCCAACATTTAATTTATGCATCCAGTAGCTTTCACTGAGTCTGTCTGCACTATGACGTTTTAATGCAAAATAATGTGCAGCCTGGCAGCATGAATGACCAGAGGCAGGGCAGAACAAACACTGGCCGCCTGACACAAACGTCACTCGCGTGCATTATAATGGACGGCAGCACACCGACAAGAGAATATCAGCTTACGTCACGTGGGCTCGTGACTCGCGGCCTACCTTGTTGACATGCTATATGTAGTTCCACTAGAGTCAGCACTCTCCTTTCAAGTTGACCTTCATGAATCACTAACGGTCATACGGGTCTGTTGGGTCTGTGCACTAATACATCAACTCCAGGGATCTTTGGTTGACCTCATGGTCACAGGTTCATATCCCACGCGGGTCCACTCAGCCTTTCATCCTTCTGACCTCGATGAAATAAGTCCCATTCAGTTTAGTAACAGTAGACATATGTTATTCAGTGCCAACGTGCCCCAAGGGGGTATCATGCGCTTTTGAAATACACATTACGTGATGTGACCTGTGTGAACAATACACATAGAAGCAAAGCCTCTTCCAACATCACCAGCATTCCACTTACAACCAATTCCAGAAAACAACCAGGACGCATCCCACCTCATATCAGGGGTGCCACTAGACCCAGACTTTGGGCTGGGGAGGCTATGATAGTGAGCTGGACCCATCTTTAGAACCTGAGTCAAAATTACGTGGGAGGGAGCGAGTCATTTTCCTGTGCAATATGAAGCAAGTGGGGTGTTGTAAGGCACACTTGACTATTAATCTCAGCACAAGACGACCTATTAACCTCTACACTTGGGTTTTGTGAGCAGGATGGATGGCACATGTTGGATTTTAATTCCTATTGTGGCAGTAGACCTGTCATGCTATGGAGTTTGGTGTTCCACTTTCTGGGACAAGCAGAGGCAAAGGGTGCATTCTACACACCCTGCACTACTTACAGTGATCTAAAAGGAATCAGTGGCAAAGTGGGCATTCTACACACCCTGCGTTACATACAGCCATCTAAAACGAATAGGTGGCAAAGGGGGCATTCTACACACCCTGCGCTACTTGCAGCGATCTAAAAGGAATCAGTTGTAAAGGGGACATTCTACACACCCTGCGCTACTTGCAGCTATCTAAAAGGAATCAGTGGCAAAGGGGGCATTCTACACACCCTGCGCTACTTGCAGCGATCTAAAAGGAATCAGTTGTAAAGGGGACATTCTACACACCCTGCACTACTTACAGTGATCTAAAAGGAATCAGTTGTAAAGGGGGCATTCTACACACCCTGCGCTACTTACAGTGATCTAAAAGGAATCAGTTGTAAAGGGGACATTCTACACACCCTGCGTTACATGCAGCCATTTAAAACGAATAGGTGGCAAAGGGGGCATTCTACACACCCTGCGTTACTTGCAGCGATCTAAAAGGAATCCGTGGCAAAGGGGGCATTCTACACACCCTGCGTTACTTGCAGCGATCTAAAAGGAATCAGTGGCAAAGTGGGCATTCTACACACCCTGCGTCACTTGCAGCGATCTAAAAGGAATCAGTGGCAAAGGGGGCATTCTACACACCCTGCGTTACTTGCAGCGATCTAAAAGGAATCAGTGGCAAAGTGGGCATTCTACACACCCTGCGCTACTTACAGTGATCTAAAAGGAATCAGTTGTAAAGGGGACATTCTACACACCCTGCGTTACTTGCAGCAATCTAAAACGAATAGGTGGCAAAGGGTGCATTCTACACACCCTGCACTACTTGCAGCGATCTAAAAGGAATGGGTGTCAAAGGATGCATTCTACACACCCTGGGCTACTTGCAGTCATTTCAAATGAATAGGTGGCGATGGGTGCATTCCACACACCCTGCACTACTTGCAGTGACCTAAAACGAATAGGTGGCAAAGGGTACACTCTACACACCCTGCGCTACTTGCTGTGACCTAAAACGGGTAGATGGCAAAGGGGCATTCTACACACCCTGCGCTACTTGCTGTGACCTAAAACGAGTAGGTGACAAAGGGGCATTCTACACACCCTGCGTTACTTGCAGCGATCTAAAAGGAATGGGTGTCAAAGGATGCATTCTACACACCCTGCGCTACTTGCTGTGACCTAAAACGAGTAGGTGGCAAAGGGGCATTCTACACACCCTGCGCTACTTGCGGTGACCTAAAACGGGTAGGTGGCAAAGGGTACACTCTACACA
Source organism: Calotriton arnoldi (assembly GCA_963921515.1). NCBI lineage: Eukaryota > Metazoa > Chordata > Amphibia > Caudata > Salamandridae > Calotriton > Calotriton arnoldi. Next base: position 1,386,371 of record CAWUFW010000075.1, on the reverse strand, counting down.
CCCTGCGCTACTTGCGGTGACCTAAAACGAGTAGGTGGCAAAGGGGCATTCTACACACCCTGCGCTAATTGCAGCGATCTAAAACATGCATTCTCACATTTGGCTGTCCAGTAAGTACAGTATCATTAGCACTACATATAGCTTGACATGCTTTAGAACAATTTCCCAGTTTCCCACCCCTAATTTGATGGTCTATTTGTCTCACGGTCATGTCTTTTGATGTACCCTCCAGATAATCATTAGCATTTTCCCTTGTATCATTTGCAAGAGGAGGTTGAATAATTTTACTACAGTGTCTAACTACCACATTAGACTGTCTAACAGATTCATTCCCCCCCCCCCCAGAAATAGGGAAATCAGAACCTCTAGACACTGCTGTTCCAGCCCCAACCAACAAGTTGTTTACACTTTTTTGGATAACACCCACGTTTTCTTCGAGTTTGTCCAGTCTAGCCAAAATTGGTGCAAGATTTTTTACAAGCAGGTTATCGAAGTGCTTTAATAGAGTCTCTATGTCTTGCTCAGATAGGGCTTTTGGATCTGATGGCATGGAATAGGGTCCTGACACTGTCGAAGTTATATTTGGTGCTTTTATTCCCATCATGTGGCAAGACCTTGATTTTGTTTTTAGTTCTGGTGCTTGCTCTTAATGGGGGTTCCTGATTTTTTTATTTCCTCTTTCTCTTAGCTGGCAGTTCAATTATCGAAGGTATGATAGTATTAGGTGGAGATAAGTGATCAGCAGGGGTTAATTGTTCATCTATTGACAGTGTACTGGCCGGAATTTCCGTTACTGTGCCCCCAGGCATTCTATTCAAAGTTTGATCCATGTTTGGAGCAGTGAGTGATCCACCCTCCATGGACAATCGACGTTCAACCCCTAGGATTTCTTTGTCCAGGGCTCTAGCTGCACGCGTCAAAAAACAGTTTAATGTGGCGTTTTGAAGGGGCCTCGGTGTGCCCTCCATATCACCCATTTGTTTCCTTTTGGCCATTGCGGAGCAAGATCAACACCTCAAAGAGTAATTTAACTTTTTTCTTGATGCCACCAATTACCACCATAAACTTACTTGGCCAGGGCTCACCGACGGACTACAACATGCCACCAAATCACACACTTGCTGCAGTAATGTAGCCAGAAAATAGGACCACGAGAGTAGGCCCAGCCCAGCCTCCTCTGGGCTCTGACGGGTGCAGACGGGCCCGACCTTGGCCCGGTCACGCCCGCGCGCGTCCCACGCTGCGGGAGCCGCAATGCGGCTTTAAGCTCCTCGGGCGCGAGAATTACGACGTTGGCGCCTCCTGCCGCGAAGAGTTATGGGGCCTGTAGTCCCCCAAAGCTGTTAGCGGCGTCTGGCTGTATGCGGCTCCCCCATCTGGCTGTATGCGGCTACCAAGGAAATGTCCTTACCGGTATCATTGGCCACTAAATTTCCAAAACATCCTCGGAGGTTGGCAGACTTAGCTCAACTGTTGTGTAATAGTTTTTTTACACCTGTTTATTCATTTTAGATCACTGCGAGTAGGCCGGGGTGTTCAGAATACACCCCTTGCCACTTATTCGTTGTAGATCACCGCAAGTAGCGCAGGGTGTGTAGAATGCCCCCTTTGCCACCTCTTCGTTTTAGGTCACCGCAAGTAGTGCAGGTGTGTACAATACCCCCTTTGCCACCTATTCCTTCTAGGTCACAGCAATTAGCGCAGGGTGTGTACAATGCCCCCTTAGCCACCTATTCGTTTTAGGTCGTGCAAGTAGCGCAGGGTGGGGTAGAATGCACCCTTTGCCACCTATTATTTTTAGATGACCGCAAGTATCACAGGGTGCGTAGAATGTCCCCTTTGCCACCTATTCATTTTACGGCCCCGCAATTAGCACAGGGTGTGTAGAATGCACCCTTTGCCACCTATTATTTTTAGATGACCGCAAGTAGCGCAGGGTGCGTAGAATGCCCCCTTTGCCACCTATTCGTTTTACGGCCCCACAATTAGCACAGTGTGTGTAGAATGCACCCTTTGCCACCTATTAGTTTTAGATGACCGCAAGTAGCGCAGGGTGTGTAGAATGCCCCTTTGCCACCTACTCGTTTTAGGTCACAGCAAGTAGCGCAGTGTGTGTAGAATGCACCCTTTGCCACCTATTAGTTTTAGATGACCGCAAGTAGCGTAGAATGCCCCTTTGCCACCTACTCGTTTTAGGTCACAGCAAGTAGCGCAGTGTGTGTAGAATGCACCCTTTGCCACCTATTATTTTTAGATGACCGCAAGTAGCGCAGGGTGCGTAGAATGCCCCCTTTGCCACCTATTCATTTTACGGCCCCGCAATTAGCACAGGGTGTGTAGAATGCACCCTTTGCCACCTATTATTTTGAGATGACCGCAAGTAGCGCAGGGTGCGTAGAATGCCCCCTTTGCCACCTATTCGTTTTACGGCCCCACAATTAGCGCAGTGTGTGTAGAATGCACCGTTTGCCACCTATTAGTTTTAGATGACCGCAAGTAGCGCAGGGTGTGTAGAATGCCCCTTTGCCACCTACTCGTTTTAGGTCACAGCAAGTAGCGCAGTGTGTGTAGAATGCACCCTTTGCCACCTATTAGTTTTAGATGACCGCAAGTAGCGCAGGGTGTGTAGAATGCCCCTTTTCCACCTACTCGTTTTAGGTCACCGCAAGTAGCGCAGGGTGTGTAGAATGCACCCTTTGTCACCTATTCGTTTTAGGTCACAGCAAATAGTGCAGGGTGTGTAGAATGCGTCCTTTGCCATCTACCCGTTTTAGGTCACAGCAAATAGCGCAGGGTGTGTAGAATGTACCCTTTGCCACCTATTCATTTTAGATGACTACAAGTAGAGCAGGGTGTGTAAAATGCACCCTTTGACACCTATTAGTTTTAGATGACTGCAAATAGCGCAGGGTGTGCAGAATGTACCCTTTGCTACCTATTCGTTTTAGGTCACTGCAAGTAACACAGGGTGTGTAGAATGCACTCTTTGCCACCCATTTGTTTTAGATCACCGCAAGTAGCGCAGGGTGTGTAGAATGCACCCTTTGACACCCATTTGTTTTAGATCGCTGCAAGTAGCGCAGGGTGTGTAGAATGCACCCTTTGACATCCATTTGTTTTAGATCGATGCAAGTAGTGCAGGGTGTGTAGAATGCACCCTTTGACACCCATTTGTTTTAGATCGCTGCAAGTAGTGCAGGGTGTGTAGAATGCACCCTTTGACACCTATTTGTTTTAGATCGCTGCAATTAGCGCAGGGTGTGTAGAATGCCCCTTTGCCACCTACTCGTTTTAGGTCACAGCAAGTAGCGCAGGGTGTGTAGAATGCCCCTTTGTCACCTATTCATTTTAGATCACCGCAAGTAACGCAGTGTGTGTAAAATGCGCCCTTTGCCATCTACCCGTTTTAGGTCACAGCAAGTAGCGCAGGGTGTGTAGAATGTACCCTTTGCCACCTATTCGTTTTAGGTCACTGCAAGTAGTGCAGGGTGTGTGGAATGCACCCATCGCCACCTATTCATTTGAAATGACTGCAAGTAGCCCAGGGTGTGTAGAATGCATCCTTTGACACCCATTTGTTTTAGATCGCTGTAAGTAGTGCAGGGTGTGTAGAATGCACCCTTTGACACCCATTTGTTTTAGATCGCTGCAAGTAACGCAGGGTGTGTAGAATGCCCACTTTGCCACCTATTCGTTTTAGATGGCTGCATGTAGCGCAAGGTGTGTAGAATGCACCCGTTGTCACCTATTCGTTTTAGATCGCTGTAAGTAGTGCAGGGTGTGTAGAATGCACCCTTTGACACCCATTTGTTTTAGATCGCTGCAAGTAACGCAGGGTGTGTAGAATGCACCCTTTGACACCCATTAGTCATATATGTCTTCTGCAAGAGACTTGGGCAACTGAGCAGTATCACAGGGTGGGGTACACCACATTCAGTATTGAAGCTAGACACTCGACAGCTGGTAGACCTGCAGGAGGATTACTAATTTGGGTTAAGACAACATTGAGTTGTAAAATAAAACGGCTAAACATAGAATCACAGGAAGTCCTTGGTCTAGATATTATTTCATCAAAAGGGAACACGCACTTGAGGCTAATCAACCTTTATAACCGGTTCAGTAGTCCCGATAAGGATTCGGATACCATATTAACACTGATCGAATTTCTCGATAATTCATGTAAAGGATATTATCTTATTGTAGCCGGAGATTTTAATACGACCCATGAACCTATAGACTATGTACAAGAACTAGTGCAGGAGGAAGAGCAAGCCAGAGGTATAAATAAGCTTTAGATACCGGCACTGAAAAGAATTACAAAGGTTGGACAGCAAGTATTGTCTTTTACACTTGCTTACGGGGTTCGCGCCTGTAATGGGCGGACATCCTCAGATGTAGAGGCCAAAACTACGTTTAAAAGGGGCAGTATCAAGAGTAGAATTGATTTTATTATGGTAGATCTTGACCTATGGTCTAATAATAATGATATGACTGTCTTAGATAGAGAGGACAGTGACCATAATGCATTGTTTTTGGAGCTATCTGGTATTATCCTCCCGCAGCTTCAAACAAATTTAGTGAGAGCACCTGTAATCACATCTAATAATAATAGGAGAATAAAATGGCCTCAGATAATTACTGATGAGACGCTGCTACCGAAAATTTACAAAGAGGTGGCTGAGGCCCTCGTTGTATTGGACACTCGGGATATAAAAAATGTAAGCATTATGTCTACCTTCCTACACCTATCCTCTAACATTAAGGTTATAGTTAGTAGTCAGTGTAATGCTAAAATAGTTACTAAAAACGCTGCTCCATGGTATAACGAAGATTGTAAGTGTATTAGAATTGCTCTATCCCTAGCAGTCAAAAAAGGAATAAGGGCTGATGTAATTAATCTAAGAAGAGCCTATAAGAGAGTACAGGTTGAGGCAAAAAGGGCCTGGGAGGAAGTAAATTGGCACACATTAGTGGAGGCATCAAGGAAGATGGATTCCCAGACATTCTGACACTTATTATCTAAGCTTAAACAGCCAGTTAGTGAAACTGATTTTTATTTACAACCCCAAGTGTGGGAAGAGCATTTTCAGAGACTGTTTTCAAGGGTAGTGCCCATGCTGGAGGGTGACGCAGCTGTGTTAGGAAGGGATTCCCATATAGAGCGCCGAGCAGAAGAAGTACATTTCTTTCTAGAAGAGACAGTAAATGCGATTACTTCACTGCAGTCTGGAAAAGCGCCAGGGCTAGATAGATTACCAGGTGATCTATATCGTTCTGAGCCCAGTATATGGGGCCCTTTGCTTCATACAGTTTTTTCTGCTATCACACGTGGTGGGGATATTCCTGAGTCATGGAAAGGCGCTGAAATACTACCTATATTTAAAAAAGGAGAAAAGGGAGACCCAGGAAATTATAGGCCCATCAGCCTTATAGACGTCTCACAGAAAGTATTCAGTAAAATGATTTTAACACACCTCCAGTGTTGGATGGAGGATTTCTGTATACTTTCTCATCTGCAGGCTGGTTTTAGATCATTTACGAGTACCTTAGACCAGGTATTTCGGTTTATGCTGCTTATCTGGAAGGTGGTAACTATTATGAAGGGCCATTTATTTGTATGTCGTGTTTGTTGACCTAAAAACGGCATATGGGTTGCCCTAAGGGATCTTGGTCTTCCAGGGGGGTTGCTCCAACTCCTGGTCCGGCTGCACTCTGGAACCTACGCTAAAGTTAGGTGGAATTCAGATGGTAGCCTAACCAATAGCATCCCTGTTTTAAAGGGGGTGCGCCAGGGTTGTGTTTTAGCACCAACTTTGTTCACTTTATATATAAATGGGCTTATTACAGATCTTTATGACTGTGGAGGTGACTCACCAAAACTAGCGGGCAAGCAAATCCCCTGTCTCCTATTCGCAGACGATACGCTGCTCATCTCTAAAACCCCTATGGGCATCCAGAAAGTGCTAACCACGTTTGCAATTGCCTGCAAAGAAAGGGGTTCAAAAATTAACTGTTCAAAAACTAAGTACATGGTATTTAACCCGTACAAGTCATCTCGGAGTAAATTGAGGCTAGATGCACAATGCTTAGATCAGGTTAAGGCTTTTGACTATTTGGGAGTCAGAATTAGTGAGAATTTTCCTTGTATTCCCCAAATTCAGAAGAGTGTGCTTTCATTGCAACACGTAGATTGTGCTATAGTTAAGAAAGTCAAAAGTTCCCCTTTTCGCCCAATTTCACCAATTTTAGATATACATCGGGCTAAAGGGAGGGGCGCTGCCTTATATGGGGCTGAATTGTGGGGTTTGGAACAATTGAACCAATTAGAAGTAGCAGAAAATAAATTTCTATGAGCAATCTTAAACCTACCAAGGAATACGCCATTAATACCCCTCCGTCTAGATCTTGGTCTAAGGTCTATTGTCCACTCAGCTGTCTTAAAGGTGCTTTTGTTTTGGATCAGACTTTGGACCAGTAAGACACAGATCCCTGTAAAGGAGGCTATGGAGGAGCTTCTAACGTTTCATAGCCAAACAGGGTGCTTGGTTTGGTTAAAAAAAGTAAGGGACTGGCTCTACAAACTGGGATTGGGATTCATGTGGGATGATCCGAAATCTATCAGCAAAAGAATGGGGTCTCACCTAAAAAAGAGGTTTTGTGAGTTTATTGATTCCTCATGTACTGAAGTTAGGATAATCAGTTCCCTAACAACCTGTTTTTTACATATTAAAAGTTGTTTTAAGTTTGAACCCTAGATGGATGATATCGAACCCCCTCATGCATGTGCACTTTATATACAGTTCAGAATTGGGGCTCTTCCACTGAACGCGATGAGAAGTAATTGGAAGAATGCATCTGTAACTTCGCTGTGCCCCTTGTGCAATGCTAGCCCTGAAACACTAGAGCACTTTATATTCTTTTGTGCGTTTTATGCTAATCTGAGGAAAACCTGGATTATTCCGGCCTGTCGGGTGCTGTCTTTCTCACGCCCCATAGACGCCCTTCGTGTTTTTAAATCAGATACAACTAGGTGGCTTGTCTTCACTTTATCTAGATACTTGCTTTATGCATGGTGGAGAAGGTCTAAAACCAGAACAAGCACATGTCGTAAAAATATGGCTATTACTGGGGAAGTAAGCACCAAGGCTCCACTGACGGCCGGAAATGATATCTGATGACTGAGACTCAACCTGATATTATTGTCTTTTTTCCTCCTTTTTATCTAATTTTAATGTTATATGATCTTAAAGCATTTTTATGTTTTTATCATATTTTTATATTATAATAACGACAGGGAATCGATATTGATATCTATTTCTTAATTGAATGCCCCAAGCTTAAATTGAATTTTACATGTAAGGAAGTATGAAGATGCTGTTTATCTTCTTTTTAATTGACCCTTATGTTTTAATATGAATTTGTATGTTTCATGAGAATATTTTTATGAATGATCATGTTATTGATCGAAATAAACTACTACTACTTGCAGTCATCTAAAACGAATAGGTGGAGGGGGTGCATTCTACACACCCTGCGCTACTTGCAGTGACCTAAAACTAATGGGTGTCAAAGGATGCATTCTACACACCCTGCGTTACTTGCAGCGATCTAAAACAAATGGGTGTCAAAGGATGCATTCTACACACCCTGGGCTACTTGCGGTGATCTAAAACGAATGGGTGGCAAAGAGTGCATACTACACACCCTGTGTTACTTGCAGTCATTTCAAATGAATAGGTGGCGATGGGTGCATTCCACACACCCTGCGCTATTTGCAGTCATCTAAAACTAATAGGTGTCAAAGGGTGCATTTTACACACCCTGCTCTACTTGTAGTCATCGAAAATGAATAGGTGGCAACGGGTGCATTCTACACACCCTGCGCTACTTGCAGTCATCTAAAACGAATAGGTGGCAGTGGGTGCATTCTACACACCCTGCTCTACTTGCAGTGATCTAAAACTAATAGGTGGCAAAGGGCGCATTCTACACACCATGCGCTACTTGCAGTGACCTAAAACGCATAGGTGGCAAAGGGTACATTCTACACACCCTGCGCTATTTGCTGTGACCTAAAACGAGTAGGTGGCAAAGGGGCATTCTACACACCCTGCGCTAATTGCGGGGCCATAAAACGAATAGGTGGCAAAGGGGGCATTCTACGCACCCTGCGCTACTTGCGGTCATCTAAAACTAATAGGTGGCAAAGGGTGCATTCTACGCACCCTGCGCTACTTGCACAACCTAAAACGAATAGGTGGCTAAGGGGGCATTGTACACACCCTGCGCTAATTGCCGTGACCTAAAAGGAATAGGTGGCAAAGGGGGTATTGTACACACCTGCGCTACTTGGGGTGACCTAAAACGAATAGGTGGCAAAGGGGGCATTCTACACACCCTGCGCTACTTGCGGTGATCTACAACGAATAAGTGGCAAGTGGTGTATTGTGAACACCCCGGCATACTCGCAGTGATCTAAAATGAATAAACCGGTGTAAAAAACTACTACACAACAGTTGAGCTAAGTCTGCCAACCTCCGAGGATGTTTTGGAAATTTGGTGGCCAATGATACCGGTAAGGACATTTCCTTGGTAGCTCATCTATTCATACTGGATTTCCCAGCATTCAACACCTTTACACCTTTGCTAGTGCACAAGGTGACCCTCTTGCTGTGTGGGCAGAGGGGAGGACTCCTCATGCCCAGGCTCTATAATGCATGGAATGATGAATCTGTGCTCCATGGGTCTATGTGGCAATCATGCAGTGCCGGCCGCCACTAACAAAGGGTGGTGGGGCGGTGGGGAGTGCAGGGGGGGGAGTGAGCGCAGAGGAGAGGGGACCACAGGTTAATAATAATTTAAAAAACTGGCCTGATGCCGCCGGCCGCCTCCTGTGTCACGTTGCCCCTGCTGGCCTCTTCCTGGGTCCCAGCAGCCCCTGGGACACACTCCCAGCCAATCCCTGCATGGGATTGGTCTGGGAGGGCAGAAAAGATGCCCTGCTCAGACCAGGGAGTCTGTGGGGGTTTCTCCAGCCCAGCTGCTAAATGGAGCCGGGCTGGCGAAACCTAAGTGCGCATGTGTGTTTTGGTTGGCCTGAGACGGCCGGCCAAACACACAAGAGCATTTAGGGAGTGCACAAGCACTCCTCCTCCCCCTCTCATGCCCAGCCCCTTCATGCACAAGCTGGCAAACGAAAAATAAAACGATGCTAGTCATTTGCGGAGGAGCCGCCACTGCAATCATGAGTTCCAACGTCCTTAAGTATTCTTGGTTTTGATTGGCTTGGGAAGTCCCACAGTCTGAAATGGAACCCTTGTTTGGAATGATGGTTGTAGAGCCATCCAGGAAGCACAGAAACTGAGCACACTTTGAAAGCTTCCATGGTGCAACAACAGCAAAGAAGCAATACCCGTACATGCGCCTTGGCACCAGTTGTACTACTTTGACCTTGCAAAACTTTGTGGTTTTCCATCAAGGCATAGGCGGGTGGCCTCTTTGTTTCTGATCTGAGCTTTGAATCCTTCTCACTGGTAATTAAGACTGGCTTGGGTTTGTCTGATTATTTGGGGGGTGTCTCCAGGTGTTACATTTGTTCTCAGATAGAAGACCTCCAGATGGTTGTCTGGGGCAAGCATGCAAAGGGGGTGAGGACCAAGCATGACACGAGGTGCCGCGTAACTGACGAGTGCCTGTACTCTAACTTGGTTGAGAGTCATGGCCAGTGCCCCGGGCTATTCACTGCCACTCTCCTGGGCTATGAGAGTGAGTCTCTCTGGTCTCTTAGTACGGAGTGGCTGGAAGAGAATTCCCCTGCATGATTTTTGGCTGATCCACAGAGGAGAACAAAGACAACCTCATGAATTTTGATAGGATGCACAAGACAGTTTATGGTCCAGAGCCAGTTTTGCTGGGCCAGTGTCCACTGCAGCAGGCACATCGTGTCCAATAACAGCCCTGAACACACAGAGGTTATGGAGCCAGACAAAGGCGAGGGCCTTTGCCCTCCAGCATTGGTTTTGGAAATTGTTATTGGAGAATTTCGCCTGTTTCCACTGACAGTGCCATCCACTCTTTGAGCTTATGGAAGGGTACCAGCCAACACAGAACTAGCTCAGACCAGCTGGTGACCTTTGACATCATGCTACATTTGCAAATGATTGCCTAGCATTCTTAACTATATTGCACCATGAATATATTTGACTTCCAGGTCATGGACTTTCTTTGACTTCCGTTTTGTTGTTTTCCCTACCTGTTCATAAAACATGTGTATTGATTTTTGCTGTACCAGACTTTGAAGTATATTAAAGTCATGAGTTTGTTTTCAAAGCCCACTGTACGACCTACAGCCTTTTAGTTTATTTGGAAACCCGTGCTGTAAAATGAAATGCTTGGCCTCGTTTTGTAAAACATTGTCTTTGGGAGCAAAACTCCGAAAAACTCCTGGAGAAAGTTGAGCTGGCTGTTTAATCACAACATATCATATGTCTGGTATTGAAACATTTTCCAGGGCTGCTTTTAGCTCCCTGTGGGCCTGTGCCAAGCTCATCTTAGGTGTGGTCATTAACACTCAAAGCTACCACGTCAGGTCTGCTGCCGGCTAACAAATGCACTCTTGGTACAGGTAGTGACAGACCCCAACGACATGTGGGTCACAGTGAAGGTGAGAATGTGACAGACTTGGTTGCCACGCTGCTGTCATTAAATGCAGCTTTGCAGCCACCCTACTTCAAGCCTAACAGCACGGAAGTGATCAAGGTGTTCAAAATGCGTGATTAATTCATTTTAATGCGGTGATGCGGACGACCACATTAAAATGCGTTAGTCTAACGCCTGATGCGTGGTACTTGACAGGACTGCAGACATGAGGGAGGGGTGCACGTGGGATCTAGTGATCGGTAATGGTGTAGTTGACTCTGAGACAATTCAAAGAGGCCGACTTTACATGAATTGAAGAATGGGAGGGGTGTGTCGCAGATGACACAATCATGCGCTAACAGCAATATTCACGGCTGGTCAATAATGTTACGAATTGTCTCAACCTCTATTCGTGCGCTTTCACCTGTGGCCCTGGCCATACATCAAGTGAGGGTCAATAACTGGCGTTATCGATTGGTTCCACGCGCAGTAATGGTGCATTATTAATACATCCAACAATGATCCCAGACAAGGAACTTTATGAAAAACATTAATTCTAGCTCTCCAACGATGTGGCCGTTGAGACGAGTGAAAAGGTTGCTGCTTATTCATTCATTTGAAGTTTTAATGTAGATATAAATTGAGGGAGCGAATATAGAATTTGTTTATAAATGCAAGACTATGCCTCAGATTTGGGCTTTAAAGCGTCGTTGCAGCCATCAGCCACGTGGTAGACATGCTGGATTCGGAAGTGGAAAGAAAGAGCTTCAGGCCTTACCTTCACATCAACGAACATCTGTCATCCATGCCAAGAAGATCTTCACCTGACAATATTAGGATATCACTGGTTAGAGCATGCGACTGTTCGGGACCTGCTGCGTGGACTAGGTTCGACTCCTCTGATGGTTAGCAATGGGGCAGATCTCCTCGGTTGTCGCAAACCTATTTGATTAGTATTGAGTTAATAATTGTATCAGCGTTCTCCAGTTCCTAGCAGAGTTCAACGGGTCCATTCATACATTAAATGGCTGCTCCATTTATTATAGGGACTAAGAAGTGAGATGGTATATGATGTCATATGATGACACAGAGATTATATCAGATTGAGACAGGGAGATCAGTTTGAATGGGTACATTTACTGTTTTTCTTCATTTAGTTGGAAGTATAAAGCAGGACAAACTATAGTGTTGATCTGTGAGCAGGGGCTATAGTTTTAGAGTACTCCATCACACCTGCTAGGAGGTGGATTTCAGGGGTCGTGGGTAATTCAGATATTGTGCAGAGATGCATATGGGTTGTGTGGACAGTTACCTCTAATGTGGAGAGGTCCCTGTGCCTTTCTTTTTGGCGCGATCTTCTGGGCGAGTCTGTCCCATAGCTTTGGGTCGCACTTGGGCTAATATGTGAGTTGTTGTTCTCTGTTTTGTCCCAGGGCCAGAGGTTGACATAGTCATCCCATGAACAGACAAGTTTTCACCTATTTTCTGAACGTGTTATGCTCCAGGGTCCTGAATGCATTGAACCTAGGTGTCTCGTAGATTGACACCTTCAACTGTGAACGCGAATCCTCTTGCAGAGTTCTTACTGTAAGGCGGCATGACAATCCAAGGTGCCAGCCTAGAGTGTAGGGTCCTGTTTTGTTTGTATTGTTTACATTTTCTTTGGAGGTTCAATGGTGCTTTTCCATGGCTCTCTGGATGATGCAGAGGACCTGGAACATTAATCATCTAGCTCACAGAATTGGCATCAAGTGTTCTCTGGACTGAGGGCGTAAGAGGAGTTGCACTGCAATGTTATTTTTTTGTGTAGTTTGAATATTATGCATGATTGTGTGCCAAGTTACAGGCTGCAGGCATAATGGAGCAGATCACAAGTGTGAGCATAGTTTGTAATTTTTGTTGGTCTTAGAGGTATGGGAGGATGTGCTGCAGTGTTTACATTGTGTAGGCAGTGCATTTTGTGACCTCGTTGGCATGTGGCATCAGTAGGGTGACCAGATTTTTAAAACCAAAAACCAGGGCATTTCACAAAAATAGAAGTAGGACTATAATTTCAAATCGCAGAGGAGCGCAGAATTACTTGAAACAGTGCTCAACAGCGTAGCAAACACAGACCCCCGAGGCACTAAGGTGCATACATTAAACACAGCTATTACACAGACTATCCTGGGTGCTAATTAAAATGATTTCTGAAAAGACTGGCACCTATTCCTGCACCGGAACTCATAAAAGCTTGTTCAGTGGAGCCTCTCTGAAAACCCGGGACAAGTGCTTAATTTACTGATATCTACAAGAACAGGTAACCAAAAACCGGGACTACCCGGCAAATCCAGGATGTCTGGTCACGCTATGAATCAGGGATACATCTGAGTCCATGATCACCCCTGGGTTTGTCACCTCTCTTGACGTGGCTGGCCAGGCACCAAGTGTATATTTTAGCCACAAAGGTATATTTATTGTTCGTTTCTTTGCAGGAATGAAGTGGGATTTCCGCAAGTCCACTCTTATCCCATAACATGTGTATTTGTAAAGCACATGTTCACTTGTGGTCATCTTGGCTCTGAATTACAGATGTTTATTGTTACCCAACTGAATGGTACTCCTATTAGCGACCTCAGAAGGATGAAAAGCTGAGTGGACCAACCAGGATTTGAACCTGTAACCATGAGTTTAAACACAGGCCCCTACATTGGGCACATTAGCCCGCGAAACCACCAGGCCCATCAGCTTTTGCCAGTGCCAGCACTGGACAGGATGTGATATTTCAGGAAGGGGCAGCAAGAACAGCTGGGCAGTGGGCACTGGTGCGGGATAGAAAGCAGCCTCCTTTACAGTGCTGCTGAATGGAGGCCTGCACAGTATACATTTGTGCGACATAAAGCAAGCCACCCCCACCCACCGCCCCCCCCCCTTCCAATGACAAACCCCAGAACATAAACACTGGTTCCTGCCAAGGGCTCTCAGCGTGTCTCTCTTCTGCCTGTTTTTCCACTGCCTGACGTGAGCTCCAGTTTTCACAGACCGAAAAAGGAGAGAGGCAGCAGATTTAAACTGAGGCCTCCATATCAGCCACAGGAGGGGATACGGAAGAACAACACCAGGTTTGGCTGCGCTTCAAAGTGAAAAAGATGCCAGCTGCTGGCATCAGAAGTGCTCTTTAATTAAAAGAAACTATCAGACACGTTTCAGCCATGATCTCATTCGACTGAATGCCGCTAAAGAGGCATAATACCCTGTTATTACCTGCCCCGGGCATGCAAGTGAAACTGCAGGCTGAAAACAGGCAGGGACAGGCCCTGCTGCGGGTTAATGAGGGTAACACGGGGAGAGGGGTGCATTAATGACGAAAGAGCCATAGGTCTATTTTTCCGCTTTTAAAAATAAATACAGGAGGAAATGGATTGTTTTCTGTTATCTGTAAAAATCTGTAAAAACGGAAAACTGGAAGCCCTAGACGTAATCCTCTTTGAGGTCCCCTTGATAGGTGGATGCCTCCTGCAAGGCAGACGAGGACAGAGGCACTGGATGGGGGCCAACGGCTCCTTGACTCCCGGAAGTCTGCTCTCTGCCCAGCCTGGACCCAGGGGGACCGGAAGGCCCGACCAATTAGGGTGGAGAAGTGAGCTGCTTCAAACTCACTTCTTTTCAAAGAGATAAGGGTATATCACCTTTCTGCACAAACAGAACAGGACACACCTTCCTTTTGCACAAACAGAACAGGACACACCACACGTCCCTTCTCCACAAAAGGAACAGGACACACGTCCCTTCTACACAAACGGAACAGGACACACATCCCTTCTACACAAAGCGAACAGAACACACGTCCCTTCTACACAAACGGTACAGGACAAACGACCCTTCTACACAAAGCAAACAGAACACACGTCCCTTCTACACAAACAGAACAGGACACACGTCCCGTTTACACAAAAGGAACAGGACACACATCCCTTCTACACAAAAGGAACAGGATACACGTCCCTTCTACACAAAGTCAACAGGACACACGTCCCTTCTACACAAACGGAACAGGACACACGTCCCTTCTACACAAAAGGAACAGGACACATGTCCCGTCTACACAAATGTAACAGTACACACGTCCCTTCTACACAAACGGAACAGGGCACACGTCCCTGCTACACAAAAGGAACAGGACACATGTCCCTTCTACACAAAGCGAACAGAACACACGTCCCTTCTACACAAATCGAACAGGACACACACGTCCCTTCTACACAAACGGAACAGGACACACATCCCTTCTACACAATTGGAACAGGACACACTTCCCTTCTACACAAAGCGAACTGGACACACAACCCTTCTACACAAACGGAACAAGACACACGTCCCTTCTACACAATTGGAACAGGACACATGTCCCTTCCATACAAACGGAACAAGACACACGTCCTTTCTAGTCAAAAGGAACAAGACACCCGTCCATTCTACACAAACGGAACAGGACACACGTCCCTTCTACATAAAAGAAACAGGACACACGTCCTTTCTACAAAAACGGAACAAGACACGCGTCCCTATTACACAAAAGGAACAGGACACACGTCCCTTCTACCCAAATGGAACAGGACACACATACCTTCTACACAAAGTGAACAGAACAGGCGTCCCTTCTACACGAACAAAGCATGACACACGTCGCTTCTACACAAACGGAACAGGACACATGTCCCTGCCACACGAACGGAACAGGACACACGTCCCTTCTACATAAACGGAACAGGACACACGTCCCTTCTACACAGAATAGGGCACACGTTCATTCTACACATACAGATCAGAACACATTTCCCTTTTAGATATACTAAATAGGACACACCTCCTTTTTTCACAATGAGTCACAAACACAGGAACCGTAAATCTCAGGGCTGGACAAACGTGTATGACACAAGGCCATACGTTACCACCTCCCATCTTCATCTTAGCAATGAAACGTACTAAAAGTACTCTCTGGGGTCTACACACAGTACAGAATGGGGAACAATGTCCATAACCTTGCATTATTTGAGCCACAAAAGCATCCTTTCAACCTTAGAGTATGCATGACTACCCTGGGTCTCCTTTCAACCCTAAGACTCTAGAAGTAGGGGGCACATTTCCTTCCCTAACAGTTACTTTAGCAGGACTCTTTTTTTAATTTTTTTATTTGAGCTCGCTAAGCTATCCTAGTCACCGGTTCAAAACCCTGTGGAAATACTCGGCCCTTCATTCCATCAAGGTTGATAAAATGAGTGCCAACGAGCTGGGTAATAGTAACTATCTGCTTTCGTTCAATAGAACCAAGTGACCCCTTTGGGGTCAATGTTTGCTATACAAATACAACTCTTATCTTGTCTTGCCTCTTCTTGGCTCGTCTCGTCTCTTCTTGGCTCATCTCATCTCTTCTTGGCTCATCTCGTCTCTTCTTGGCTCGGCTCGTCTCTTCTTGGCTCGTCTCATCTCTTCTTGGCTCATCTTGTCTCTTCTTGGCTCGTCTCGTCTCTTCTTGGTTCATCTCGTCTCTTCTTGGCTCATCTTGTCTCTTCTTGGCTCGTCTCGTCTCTTCTTGGTTCATCTCGTCTCTTCTTGGCTCGGCTCGTCTCTTCTTGGCGTGTCTCGTCTTGGCTCGTCATGTCTGTTCTTGGCTCGTCTCGTCTCTTCTTGGCTCGTCTCGTCCTGTCCTGTTCTCTGACCTCAACTATGAATGCATGCCAACAGGCAGTATATAGCGAGGTGAGGAGAAGTCAGCAATTGAAAAAGTCATAAAGAAGACTAAACTGCCATTTCAGCCAGCCTTTAATAGAAGTTGAGAAGGGTATTCTTTAAATCCCTTATAAAACAGGAAGTAGAGATTCAGACAGAGGTCCAGTCGCACAGTGATCCAGCTGCAGCGTCAGACGTATCCCTCCAGCCAGTGGCATTGTGAACTCCCCGCTTTCCTAGCTTAAGCAGGGGTGGTGTTGACAATTATAATTATTTATGAGCCTGTCCTGTCTGAAGCACTGCAGACAAAAGCTGTTAAAAAATCTAAAGTAAAGAAAAACGATAACTGAAATCAGGGGTTAACCATAGCAAAGGAAGTAAGAGAAAAGAAAGGGAGTGAAAGAGAAGGAGAGAGGGTTGGAAGGAAGAGCGAAAGGAAGGACATATGAAAATAAGGAAGAAACTGTGGATGAAAGGATGGATGCAAAGGTAAAAGGACTGATGGATGGAAGGGTAAAACAAGATTTGCATTGGTGGGTGAAAGAAAGTGGCTGGAATGATGAAAGGCTGGATGAATGGGTGGATGGATAAATGGATGGCTGACTGGAAGGGTCAAAGGATAGATTGGTGGATTGATAAAAGGAGGGTGAATTGATGGACCGATGGATGAGAAAAGTATGGATGAATGGTTGGACATGTGAGGGGAAGGATGGATGCAAGACTGTAATGATGAAAGGGTAGATGGATGGAATGGTGAAAGGATGGATGGAAACATGAAAAGATGGATGATGCATGAAAGGCTTAGAGGATGGAGAGATAGATTGATGGAAGGCGGGATGAAGGAACCGCATCTAGAGTGGGTAGAGTTTGCTCGCTTCACTCACTTGCTTCAGAGGGATGGATCACAGTGGGGAGTATTTTAATTTTCTGGCTACTCCCTTGCCTCCATCTAGTAATATTTCACCTCTCTAACCTGTAAACCACCACCTACGAGAAGAAGAGGGACTTAGCTGCCCGAGGGCCACCTCTCATTTCAACACTGTGCAAAGTACACATTTGGAATTCCAACAAATAAAATGTCAGAACAAAAAAGCACACATGTGCTTGTGCAACATAACATGAAGGAGCATGCAACTGGTGGAGGTTCAATTCTGCGCGGTGAACTGGATATACAATCCTTGTGGTATGATTCTTACGTGAATCCTCATAGTGGTCAAACTAAGAGCCCTTTTGGAGTGACAAGTGATTAGTGTATGGATGACGTTTATGATGACTTGTGTTCTGATGATAATAATATTGCAAATGTGACAAAGAAATGAAAGGTGGATAAACCACAAGAGGTAGTTTGGGATGCAGAGCGTAAACCAATGTACAACCCTGGGTTGATACAACATCCTAACTCTGCAGGGCGGCTTCTGTCATCTTTCATGGATGGTTATAATAAGGCCAGGATAAGACTGCCTATAGATAGGGCCACTGGAATCAAAATATGGGAGAAATGCCCTACACCAAACGTTTCTGAGAAGGGAGATTTAACGCCAGTGGTGGATGAAACTATTGTGACTTTTCTAGGCAGAGGGGATAAGGGCCCCAGGAAAGGAGTGCACTTTCTGTCACATTGGGACCTCTTGCTACAATTCATGGATACCTTGGGGCCTTTTTCTAAAATTATTTGTGATGCTTATCAGGCAAAAGTTTCAGGAGAAACATTGGACTATGAGGTCATTTCTAAATGGGCCCAGAGGGTCATTTCTTTTCTGTGGAACGCCCATGCAGGGCTATCTTTGGAGAGGAGGAAGAGACTATTACTTAGGATGGACCTTAAATTGGGGAACTTGGCAGGATCGGAGGATGGATTATCTGCTCAGGGTTCCATGTTTGGGGATGAATTGATGAAAGGAATTGGACGGTATGTGCAAGAATTTTCTTCCTTTGACAAAGCTCACTGCTCATTAAAGTATTTGGTCTGGTTTCCCAATGGAACTGGGGGATGCAGGGGTCATTTTGCTGGCCAGTCGAGATTTTTCACGCCCTACTAGAACGAACAGTTCAATTTCTCCAGGCCTACGTTCATCCTGCAAAGTCGAAGGGGAGGACGTTTTGCCTTTTCTTAGAGTACAAACAAGAAGAGTGGGAGACAGAAGTAAGAGTTATTTCCTTCCTTTAGCAAAGGTTAGGGGCAAGTGGCCCTTTTTAGGTCTCGCCTGAGCCAGCAAATGCGCTGCTCTGCGAGACATTTTGTAAGTGGGGTTTTCAAAGTGCTACCCCAAACGCTTTTGCTGGCCTAGCGCTTGCGTGCACGCAAGCGTGCACGCGCGCACCCGCCAGCTTTCAGCGCCCGAGGCGCCATCTGGAGTGCGATTGCTTTCACTTTCGCGGCCGCGCGACTTTCACGGCCGCGCGGCCAATGCTTGTTTCTTTGGATTCCAAGTATAGCTTTTTGGGATGTTAGATGTACTTCTTCCCCAGCTACATCTGATATGTCCACTCCTATGTTCTACTAGAAGTGTTTTATTTACGTACACTCCGATAATCCATGCAAGAGGGTGCAGCCTTCTGTTTTACATTTTAGGCAGTTTCTTGTGTGGGGACAGGAGGGGCCCTTTTGCAGAGTCGGCCCCTGTGATAATGTGCTCTAAGCAATATCTTTAACTGGATTAATAGGAGGCTAAATCTGATAGCCACTTCTCTCGGGCGTCGGAGTGTATTCATAATTGTCGTCCTCTAGTTACCCTTGGTCTCTTTGCCATCTTTCTGCCAGGTATTTTCGATTGTCAGGGGTATTGTTAATGGTCTTCTTTTTAATGGTGTTTCGTCTTGCATTTCCGTCTAGTTCTCTTCTAATGTTTCAAGGCGTTTTTCACTTGCATGTATCTACAGCGCAGTGAGGGCTACAATTCATATTTCTTTTGGAGTGGTGTGAAATCTTTTAACCCCTGTCCCCCAAGTAATTTTCCCAGATCTGAAATACCTATGTTATCCTATCCTGCTGGAAACCCTTCAGTTGCGCCACATCTCCCATCGATTTTCCCTTTAATAACACGTTTTTCCGGGTTCTTAACTTAACCCATCCCAAAACAGCAGTGGCCATTTTTCCATACTTTTATTACAACTTTTGTGGGTCGAGAAGATTATCCTTTCAAGTTCCATTGTATAAATAGTGTAAGAATATTTTAACCCGCATAGCTTGCCTATCTTCAACTGACGGGTCCTCCTGGTCTTCGAAGGCACAGTATTTTGCCACCACCAGCTGTGAAGCCCTGTGATGATAGCGGATGTTAGGCAGAGCTTTGTCACCCACATAGACTGTTGTATAGAGTGCTATTTTGGGGATTCCTTCATCCGCTAACACCACCCTCAGTTACTCTTCTAGTTCTCTGAAGAATAAATCTGTGAGATTGAAGAGGATGACTTGTACTATGTACAGGAAACGCAGCAGCAAGATCATTTAAACAAGCATTGGCATAGCCAATAGGTCTCGCCTTTGGGACCTTATAAGTATTTAGTTATGCAGCACAATATCCTTACTGCAACAACATTAACTGTTGCATGGCTAAACACTTATAAGGTCCCAAAGGCGAGACCTATTGGCTATGCCAATGCTTGTTTTAGTAGGAGTGGCAACTTATTTCCAATGACCTACAGGTATTGCAAACAGTGAGAAGATTTCAGATAGAGTTTTCTGCCACTCCCTTTCATGGCTAATTTCCTGTTGCAATGCAGTTTGCTCATAAGGGAATAGAACTAATTTCTACAGACGTTGAGGAGCTCTTTTTAGAAGGGGTAATGGAGATGTGTCACAGACATCCTACATGCTTTGTAAGCAATATATTCTTGGTACAAAAGAAGAACAAGAAATTCAGGCCGGTGAGAAACCTGAGAGATGTCAACCAGTTTGTGTTTAACAGGCATTTCAAAATGGAAACAGTAATCTGTCTGCGCGATATCCTTCACCCAGGGGATTGGATGATAAGGTTGGATTTAAAGGATGAAAACTACAAACAAGTATCTCGCCTATGGTTACAAGGAAGATAGTATGTATTGCATAAGGCATGGTTGGGGTGGCTTTTCAGGTTAACCCCTAGTGGGAAAGCTAGCTCCTCATGGCTGGTGCAGGAAAGGAAAAAATTCCTTTTTTATATATAACCCTCACACACTCTTAGTGTCATGTTTCATCATCGGGTTCACCCTAACTCCTAAAGGTCAGGGTGGGCTCGACCATATTTCAGGGAGTACTTAGTGATAAAGGGTGACCAGGGGGCTTGACTAGAGATTAAAAATCCCTCACCTTCTCCAAGGTATCCCTTTATTCGTGGAGATGGTGGGGAAAGCTAAAAAATAGGGAATGAGTAATATGGACTACTATGGTCCTATGACCCTATGTTTTGTTGACCGACATATTTCAGCCCTACACTACGGCCTAAAAAGGTCCTGGGCTTTCATCAGGGTATCAAATAAACACCTCCCTGGATAGTCGAGTGCACACCTACGTCATGCACTACATAAGTTGGGCAAAGATAATACTTGCCCTTCCTGTGTTTCAGTTTTTCTTGTCTCACCCACAACTGATGGGTGTAAGACAACTTGAGAGTGAGGGAGGGGCGCCCGTTAGTCACACATTCATCAAGGGATTACCCCAGCTATTTGCCTGCATTCGCCCTCGTCCTCCCGGCTTTGGGGGATTTAAAGGATGCCTACTTAATGGTACCTGTTTTTCAAGGGCACAGGAAGTATCTCCAATTCCTGTGGCAGAGTCATGTGCACAGGTTCAGGTTCCTGCCTTTTGGTATCCCCTCAGCTCCTTGGTGCTTCAGCAAACTGTGTAAACCAGTAGCTGCATTTCTCAGGTCCAGCAGCTTGGGAATTAAAGTTTATCTGGATGATATGCTTTTCTTGGGACAGAGAAAGAGCTTCTTGTGAAACAGGTTCAGAAGCCAATGGGTTTAATTCATTAACTGGACTCCATAGTAAATGTGGAGAAGTCAAATCTAGTTCCATCAACAAGGATGGATTTCTAAGTTTTTTGGGTGGATTCAGACAAAGGGCTGATATGCTCCAGGACTCAAAGCTAAACGTTATCAGAAGGGAGTTCAGAGAGGCATTGATTCACCGTCAGATTTCCTTCAGACACCTAGCAAGGGTGGTAGGTCTCCTGTCTTCTTCAATTTAGGTGATATTTCAAGGGCCTCTCCATTATAGAGTATTGCAGAGATTAGAAATAGAACACTTGTAAAAGGGCCTGTCTTACTCTAGAGGATTCCTTTAGACTGGGAAGCAAAAGAGGAGCTAGGCTGGTGGCACAGAGGCATGGAATGGGCGGGCTATCTTCCCTATGTACCCAGATCTAGTATTAGCATTTGATCTAATGTCTTGGGATGGGGGCAAGGTGTGGCATCTTTTGGACTGGAGGAAGGTGGTCCAGAAGAAAGTCCTTGATGCACATACATTGTTTAAAGCTTCTTGCAACCCCCTTTATAATATAAAGTCTGTCAAAAGGCAGGATAAAGTGTGCAGTATTCGCCCGAATGGACAATCTGACTGCAGTCCGGTACAACAGCAAGTTAGACAGAACAAGGTCAAAAGCATTGGTGGAGCTGGCAAAAGCGTATCTTTCAGGGCAATCGAACATAGTGGCCGATTGGTATTCGCAGAGTCTTTACGACAGCAGCGAGTAGTGTTTTACAGTTGTTCGTATCTCTGCATAGACCTTTTGCTCCAGTAAGGTCAACTACGTTGGATAGATGAGTTAAAGAAGTTAGACACAGCATATTTTGGGGCTCATTCGGATAGGCGAGCTACGGCCTCTAAAGCATTTTGGACTAGAGCTAAGTCGGAGGATATCCTGAAATCTGCATATTGGTCATGGGTATCAACTTTTAAGAACTTTTATTATAAGTCTTTTGAACATGCAGCATTGACAGCTGTTGATATGCTTTGAACATGCATAATATGAGCCTCCGTCTTGTAATAAGACTGCAGATTCTCCTAGTTAATTGTGAAGAAGAGTCCAGATTTTATTAAAGACAAGGAGGTGAGCATTAACCTACCACTTTCAATGCGCCAACCCTGGAAGTGATGTTTGATGTATGTTTTTGTTCTTTCTAGTGCCAGTTTCCACCAACCAAGTGGTAGACTGAACTGACTGCGCCTGAAATCGGCAAGAGCGACTGCTACTCGGACTCTGGATGGACATTTTAGATGGGGACGGGACAAAAACAGGAGGAGTTGGCGTGGCTAATTTTTAGTTTTTTTTCTGGTATTTCTGCTGTTTAGGTTTACACACAGCTTTTGAACTATATGGGCGCATCAAAAAAAGAGGAGGTGTTCATAACAAAACATGTGTATTTGTAAAGCGCACGTATCACCCAAGGGTCTCAAGGCGCTGAATAACAGATGTATATTGTTACCCAACTCAATGGTACTCTCATTTTATTGACCTCAGATGGATGAAAGGCTGAGTGGACCCGCCGGGATTAGAACCTGTGACCATGAGGTCAAACACAGGCCCCTACAGTGGATGCATTAGTCCACTGCGCCACCAGACCCACCAGAGGCCTGCCGTAGTTATACCGTGAACTTAATTGCTTTGTTGATTGTCATTTCCTGTTTGGGAGAACAGAATCATGAGAATGAAAGTTCTTTGAATGACTGTAAATAAACAGCAAGAAGAGAGACTGCCTAATACTCACCTCCATGTCTTTAATAAAATCAGGACTCTCCTTCATAACTGGCTCGGAGAATTTTCAGTTTAACGCTATACATAGAACATGAGGGGTGGACAAACGTGGGATAAAAACAGGTTCAAAAACAGCTGAGAAATAGTGGAGTTAAAGGAGTGACTGCATAAGCACAGACAATCACAGTCCTGGGCTCATAAGACCTGTCATTAGTTTAAGAACTGTCTGAAGGGAAGGGCCTTGAGATGGCTCCTTTCAGCCACACACCCCAAACAGAGGGGGATGCAGATCAGAGTGCTTTGCAGGCTCATCAGGGGCATGAAGCGCTGTAGAAATGCTCAAATACAGTATATTCTGTGTTATTGAAACCTACAATTTAGCAGATGAACTGTAATCATACAATAACAAGGTCTACAATGGAACAGGAGACAAGAAAGAGAGGAAGGCTACCACCTGATTAAACATTGTTGTTTGTTGGAAATCGACTACAGCAACAGGCGTTTAAGTTCTAATCTTCAGAACCCATTAATTAAGCATAAAGTCCTTTCCGGCTGCACACACATACCTGTAATCTAGCTCTCTGAGGCAGGAGAAAGGCGATAAGCACACAGCACCAGGCACCGTACCTAAATGAAATAAACTCTGAGCACATGGATGGCCTAGTGGCATTTCAGCATTACTTTTAGGGGAACAAACTAGTTTATTTCACACAGTGAGGTCAGGGGCGTAGCTTGGTCAGTAAGGTTGGTGGTGGGGTGAGCTTCAGATTTACAAACAATCACGCTGGCACATAGGGCTCTATTTACCAAACTCTCACACAGTGGAGCGGCCAAGAATGCTGCTCTGCATGACGAGGCGAGAGCAGGAGCAGGCCATATTTACAGAGATATGGAACTCTCCTCTCTCCCTCTGGCGTGGGCGCACCCTCAGATAGGCATGAGCCATGCACACACGTTTGCACCATATTGTAAGGGTGTCTGTGAGCCTAGTATAAGTTTTATACTGGAAGGGTACCCTTCCAGTACAAAATACAATGCTTAGACAAACTTTAAAACTTTTCCCACTTAGTATGTGTGGTGTACAGTGCAGCACACATGCAAAGTCGGAAAAGAAAGGAGAAATAAAAGCATTTCTCCTTGATAGTGCCTATTTGAAATGGGCATTATTTTATTACGCGAAACTGTCTACTTTAATTTAGTAAATAGGGTTGCCCATGCACCACTCATGAAACGCCCGCTTGGCGCTAAGTAATGCAAAGCAGCTTTATGAGCTGCTTTGCATTACTTTCAAGTTAATTTCCAGGGCAAAACAAGTTTTGTGCTAGAAACTAATTTGGGAAAAAAAAGATTTTGTGTCACTTTTGTGGCGCAAACATGGCACAAAATCTTAGTAAATATACCCCATAATGTTAAATACATTATACGACAAGCAGCGGACACAAGAGGGGCTTAAGGGGCAGTGGAATGTGAGCGTGGATTGGTAGGGGTACTAAGTGAGAAAACACATTATTTGGTGAAATAGCCAGCATTTTTTTCATTCTGTTTCCAAACAGAGAGAGGGAGAGGGTGCATGTGCATTTTTAGTCTGTGGGTGGAAAAATTCCTGGTGAAATACGATAGACACCTCACCATACCTGACAGAAAGCACCTGTACCCAACTATTTATCACAAAATACATTTACTAGGGGGTGTAACACCCCAAACACCCCCAGCCCCCGAAGCTACGCCGCTGAGTGAGATCATGAGGAATGCTTGCGAAATGAGTGGAGCAGGCACTCTGAGAATTTCTTTGTCTTTAGAGTATGCTGACAAGACATTAATGCTGGGGGCTCCACGGCTGATAAGGCTGCTGGCCGCCTTCTGGAGCATTATCCCATTCACTCAGGAACTGGGACGTTGAGCATTCAATGCTGACAGCTTCTGTGGTGCTCTTACCACATGAGCCCCCTGCAGCCATTGCAAGTTTGTTGTGTAACAAGGGAGGTGAGCAGATTCCACTGCAGGCACTATGGCAGAACATGGGTGTCCAACATAGGTCCAGGAGGGTCAGATCCAAGCCATGTCTTCAGGATAACTACAGAATATGTCAATTAGCTTCATCTGGATCCATTAAATGTAAATCTGTCATAAGTGGATATCTGAAAAGTGTGACCTACGCTGACAACCCTGTTGGGCAAAAAAGGTATATGAGTTAACACTTGGGAGCGGGCGGGGCTCACAGGTCACATTTGGAAGTTCTTCACAAATATTGGCCCACACCCCTGGAGGTAAGAGTTGTAAGGGCAAAATAACTAACAGAATTAGGGCTCGGCTCGTCGAGCTACTGGATTCTATAATCCAATCGGGTTCCCAGCATGCCAGCCAAACATGCAAGTAATCTCCACGGGCATTCACTACATATTAAATAAAATTATTATTTAACATTCATTCATTTAGTAATTTTGTATAGCGTGTACAAGGGCCAAGAGCATCAGAGCGCTTCACAAAAGGTGGTCATAGTTCATAAATTGAGCAGGGCAAACAGTGGATTTCAAAAACCTTTATTGACTTGTATTATTTGACAAAAATGGCAAACAAAAATAAGAATATATATGGTATAACATATCATTCCAGTTGTGCTTGATATGGGCATTCATACAATTGAGTTTACAAGCATTATGGAGAGTTTGTCCTTCTAAAACGAACAAATACGATATATTTGACTATATAAACTGTAGCAATTATGCTAACATAAAAGAATAATAATAATGATAATGATGATAATAACATAACTTTACCTAAAATATACCATAATATAACATATTATGACCGATAAAACGAATTAATGAGTTTCGTGTAAGTAACCGCTGGAAATACGAGTGATGAGGGAATTCTTGGTAAGTGTCTCTAGATGGATCATGGTAGCGAGATTTAGACAGACAGGTGTCGGGCCGCAATGAGAGTTGTCTATGGCGTTTTATATTGGCCATAAAGTCATCTAATGTGGACCAAATTGCTTTTGTTCTGGCTTTCCATCCAGGTTGCGGTCTGTAGTGAAATGTTGTCAGCCCCCCTAATGAAAGAGATCCAGTTTATCCAAGCTTTATAAGAGATTGCAGCTGTGTTTTTCCAGTTGTTAAGAATAAGTTTACACGCTAGTGTGAGTAGGAGATCTAATAAGTGTCTGTCCTCTTCTTTGTTTAGATTTGCATCTAGTGGGCCTGTGAGCAGGAAGGGAAATTCTCTACAAGGCTGAAAGCGGAATAGTTTACTAATAAACTCATTAATAAGGTCCCAGTAAGATTTTAGGCATGGGCAGTAGAAGAACATATGTGCGAGATTTCCAACACCTTGATTGCAATTCCAGCATGTAGGTGTGTCCCTGATTTTCAGTTTGTGTAGACGGGCAGGGGTCCAAAAGGTGATGTGTATCAGCACAAATTTAATTTGAGCCAGTACTGGGGTGATCTTATGTGAAAATTGGGATTTTAATGTTATAGATCACTGCTTATCATATCCACTTGCTAGGCCATCTTTTTTCATTTGTCCTGCATAGTTTCCATGGGTTTAAGGGATGTTGGTGATAGGAATGTATAGGTCTTTGAGACTTCGTGACCCATTTGGACTATTTTATTGACAAACTGGGGTAACAACGGTGTTATATCGGTGTATTCCAGTTTCCGGATGCAGGATTTAAGTTTTAAGAATTTATAAAAATCTAGCTCGGTTAGGGAATATGTGTGTCGAAGGTTCGCCAATGTTAGTGGGGATTTGTTTGATCCTAGTTGGCTAATGGTGTCAATGCCTCGTGAAGCCCAGTCTTTCCATTGAAATAAAACAATAAAACCATCTTCACAGAAAGAAGTCTAAACAATATAAGGTGGAGAAGAGGCAGTTTCTCAGGTGTGTTAGCCTTGGGGTGTATATTAACTCATGAGAATAGAATAAAGTGTCATTGTATGACATTTTACCGCTTCAAAGGGGTAGTGATCAGGAGCCCAGAGAGAAGCAAGAAGAACTTAATGAAATGATAGCACAAAACTTTACGCAAACAAAGCAAGGACAGCCAATGAGGCCAACACACACGTGTGCAGAGTAAACAGCTCGCGACACCTGGACAGTTTCTCACATCAGAAGATTGAAAGTAGAGAGTTTGATCATTATCCGCAAATGACGGGGTCAGCGAAAGGAGGAATAAAATCACACTTAAGAAGCAGGAGTTTCCGGTAAGCCCGGGTGAAATTTCCAGTATGCTTGTGTAATTTTGCGTAATTTCAGAAAGGACTAAGGACAATGAAGATTACCAGTAAGCAATCAGGGCATTATCCCTAAGTCCCCCAGTCATTTCTTTTGAGGTACACCAAAGCTCAGTCGGTCCTCAGTAAGAAATACAAAATATGAAAATATACAATTTACCAAAAATAGTCCTCATGTTTGCTCAGCACATGACCCCTCCTTCAGTTCAGCATTGTATTGTATTGTAATTGCATTTATATAGCGCTTACTACCCCTGATGAGGCGTCGAATCGCTTTTTCGGCGAGTAGCATGCTACTCCTGAACCCATAAAGGATTAGTGGTGAATTAGTATAGTGAAATATGAAATTAATTTGAGCGGTGGATATGCTAGTCTGTTATTTTTATTGGGAAGGATAGTGGAGGGATAGAAGAGGGAAAATATTTGCATTTATATAGCGCTTGCTACCCCTGATGAGGTGTTGAAGCACTTTTAGGCGATTAGCAAGCTACTCCGGAACCGAAAAAGGATTAGTGGTGAATTAGTCTGGGGAAATATGAAATTAATTTGAGCGGTGGACATGTTAGTCTGTTATTTGGATTCAAAAGGATGGTGGAAGGAGGGAAGAGGGAAGGGTTTGCATTTATATAGTGCTTGCTACCCCTGATGACTTGTTGATGCGCTTTTTGGTGGGTAGCATGCTAGTCCAGAACCCAAACAGGATTAGCAGGGAATTAGTATAGGGAAATATGAAATTAATTTGAGTGGTGCACATCTTACTCTGTTATTTGGATTGAAAAGGAATAGCTGAGTGATAGAATTGGGGAGGATCTAGAAATGTTTTCTTTTTTTTTTTGGAGTTCATTGCAGTAGGAGGTGGTTTGGGATGAGTAAAGGGGAGGTGGAGGGGGAAGAGTTTATAAAAGCTTGTTGGGGAGATCTGAATAGTAAAAGAGGGCTGAGATGATGCAAGGAGGGGTAAAGGAGGGAAGAGTCTAGAAAGGGTAATTTTGGGGATCATAGTAGTGGTATGTGGTTTTGGACGAATAAGGGAGTGGAGGTAGAGGATATATTGATAGACGCATAGGGTGTGAAATAGGATAGTGCACTGGAAAGAGTAGTAGAAAGAGATTTGATATGAGTCAGAGAATTGAGGTAGAGGATATATTGATAGAGGTATAGGGTGAGAAATAGGGTAGTGCATTGTAGAGAGTAGTAGAAAGAGGTTTGAGATGAGTCAGAGTGGAGGTAGAGGATATATTGCGAGATATAGGGTGAGATATAGGGTAGTGTATTGGAGATTCTGAATTAGAAGTAAAGTAATAAATATATAGATATATAAGTACATGGAAGGTATATATATGTATAAGGAAGGTAATATATGTAGATTAAAGTTGCATTTAATAAGCTCAGACTTTCAAGTGTTGTACTTTAAATTAATGTTTTTGTTTTTATTTTTGTAATTCGATAGTGAAGCAATTGTAGATAAATAGTTATGATAAAAGATTTTCTTATTTATACAGCCACTTATATACATATTAAACATAGAATAATCTAACTATAAGTAATATATACATTTTTTAAGCAGTACTAACTTATATCTATATCTTTAAAAACAATTATTATACACATTTATACAAAGCAATACACATATGTAGGTACACATCTATAGTCCAAATACATGCTTATATACAGAGAAATATCCTGTATATTTCTGTTTGCGTATGGTGGTTATGTGGGGAAGAGCTAATTCTTGAGTAGTCTTCTGAAGATAAGGTCGTTATCCGTGGATCTTATGTTCGGGGGTAAAGAGTTCCGTAGTTTGGCTGCTTGAACTGAGAAGGATGTGCCACCCATGGTTTTTTTCTTGTACGGCGGGATTTTGAGGCGAGGTGCCACTCTAGAGCGGAGGTTCCTTTGTTGAATGTATTTTGTGATTTTATTCCTGACGAAGAGCGGTCCTGTTCCATGTATCGCTTTGTGGGTGATACAAAGCAGCTTGAATGTGGAGATGTGGGCTTGCAGCTTTATATGTAAAAGTAGTCTGGCAGCCGAGTTCTAAATCCGTTGTAGTCTTTTTGTAGTTGTTAAAGGTGATCTTATGTAGACGCTATTGGCATAATCGAGTTTGGACAGAACAAGAGAGATGGTAGCCTGGACCTTGTGTGGAAATCCCAGGTGGGAGATGTTGCGTTGCAGAGTTTTTATAGTATCAAAGCTTGATCTTGCTAGTTTGTCCACTTGGGTATTCATTGACAGCTTGGAGTCCATGGTCATTCTTTGATACTTTAGGCGGTGTTCCCAGATCATCAGGTTAGGCGTCAAGCGGGTCATAATGTTTCCAATCGCCACACGTGAGTATTTCTGTTTTGGAAGCATTCAATTTGAGATGTCTCCACGTCATCCATTGATCCACGGCTCTGAGACAACTGAAAATTGGTGAGTTTCCAATGTGTTTGGGGCATTCCAGTTGAAGGAGTATTTGCGTGTCATCTGCACAGTTATATCACGTGAGGCGAAATTGATTGATCAGTACCGGCAATTACTTCATGTAGATGTTGAAAAGCATGGGTGAGTTGATAGAGCCGTGAGGGACCCCTGCTTTTGTGGAGTACGATTTGGAAGAGAAAGGGGGGGTATGGATGACATTAGTTCTGTTGTGAAGGTAGGGTGTGATCCAGTCTAGAGCAGTCCCCTCTGTGCCAGCTTCGTAGAGTCTTTGTATCAGAGTGTCATGGTCAGCCATGTCAAAGGCAGCCGAGAGGTCCAAGAGAAGTAGCGCAGCAGCACCGTTGCAGTCAACTGTGTTCTTAAGGTCATCCCAGATGGCAAGGAGGGCAGATTCTGTGCCTCTTCCTGGACGGAATCCCGTTTGGAAGTCTGAAAGTATGGCATTCTCTTCAATGAATTGTGACATCTGGGAAAATGCTGCTTTTTCTATCAATTTGCCCAGGCAAGGTCCATATGTAATTGGTCTGTCGTTGTCAGGGTACAGCGGTCCAAGTTTGTTTTCTTTAGTAATGGGCATATGTATGACTTTTTGATATCTTATAGAAATATTCCCGTAGTTAAGGAATTGTTTATGATTCTTCTTACTGGTGTGGCAGCAGAGGTTGTTAGAAGAATTCTCTTGAAGGTTTGCAGTGGACACGGGTCAGAAGGACTGCCGCAAAGCCTGCTTGCTTTAACCAGGTCCATAAATTCATTGTGTGAAATTTGCTTGAAGGAATGGAGAGGCTGGGTTAGAGTACTCTTGGATTGTTGTTTTGGAAAAGGGTTGGTGCTGGTGTTTTTTCTTTGTTTTAAATATGAGTCCAATGTGCATGCTTTGGCCGTGTAATGATTTGTCAGTTTGTCTGTGAAATCTTGAGTAACGGGATGAGCTTCTTCTAGGCAATTTGGTTTATGGAATTCAGTGAGAATTGTATAGAATTCTTTATTTGGACATTTAGCATTCTGAATTCTGTCTGAATAGTTCCTTTCTTAGCTTTTTTGATAGCTGATTTGTATAATCTGTTAAGTTTCTGTAGGCGAAGTTTGTCTTGATTGGTGTTTGTTTTGAGCCAGGCATGTTGCTGCTTTCTAATTTGTTGTTTTATCTCTTTTAACTCTGTATTTCTCCAAGGTGCATGTTTTCTTTTGTTCTGTTGTGTAGTTTTTAGTGGTATTAGGATATCAAAAACTTCCTGTAGCCACTGACATAGTTTTTAACAGAATTTATTGTGTCTAGATCTGTGCTGGATGTTAGCTGTGTTTTTAAGTGTTCCAAATTGAGTTTGTTCCATGGTCGATAGGTGGATGCACGTAAGGTGGTTTTAGGTGCGTTACTTTGTGTTGTTTTATGTTGGAAAGCAAGCAAATGGTAGTTCTGTATTTGCAAAAATGACATCTAAGATGTGTCCAGCAATGTGTGTAGGTTTGTGGACGATCTGATGCAGGTTCAGTGCTTCTGGGCCAGTGATGATTGTTTTTGGATGGGGCATATTGGGTTTGTCAAACCAAATGTTGAGGTCACCCAGAATGCATAGGTTGGAGTGTAGTGTTATGAGGTTTGAAACCGTGTCTAGAAGTGTGTCAGGGAATGTTGCATTGCTAGGTGGAGGTCTGTAAAGGAGCAGGAAGTTACAGGAGGAAGACGGTATAGGATCGCATCTGGTGAAAAGGGCCTCACAACTTTGTATGGAGACGTTGTCAGCTTTAGTGAAATATAATGTTTGCCTGAGCACAGCAGCTAGGGCACCTCCTCTTTACCTATACGATTTTGCGTGATAGTTTGATAGCCTAGAGGAACGGCTTCATGCAGGACTTGAGCCATGTCATCACCATGGGTTGTGTGGACACCAAACAGACACCAAACAGCCTGCTCAGGCTCTCCTCGCAAGAAATCCATGGCAACCTCCAGTCTCCAGAACATTGGGTTGCACACCCTCTCCAGTATACCCATCACAGAGAGATCCCAGCATGAAAGGATGCAGATCTGAGCACAGAAGTATCCCACTACCATCCTTGCCCCAGTCATGGTACAAAACAGGAAAGATTATTAACAAAACATGTATTTGTAAAGAGCACGTTCACCCAAGGGTATCTTGACGCTGAATAACAAATGTTTATTGTTACCCAATGGTACTCATTTTATCGACCTCAGAAGGATGAGAGGCTGAGTGGACCTGCTGGGATTTGAACCTGAGACCATGAGGTCAAACACAGGCCCTGCAGAAGATGCATTAGTCCACTCAGCCACCAGACCTGGATATTATTGTTGATAGACTAGCCTATAGTAGTACCCATATGGTGGGCAGAGTTTATTTTTTTCACTGCCTGTTCTTTCTCCTGTCTGAGGTGGAGTCACCTCAAATGTAATGACTGGGACGAGGACGAGGTGCATATAGATAATGCAGATTGCGGAGGGGATAGAAGTGGTTAGGGGAACTAAATTGGACAGAGGCAGAGGCCTGAGGGGGTGGAGTGCTGCTCCTGCGCCCAAGAAACTGTAAGTAAGGAAGGACTGCAGGAGCGGTGACAGTGGCGTAGCAAGAGGGGGTGGTCCGCCCCAGGAGGCACGAGTTTTGGGGGCGGCGCCCTCCTCCCTCCTCCCCTGTCCCCCGCTCTTACCTGTGGCCCTTGCGGGAGGCCGCAGCAGGAATTGCCAGCACACACCCCCTTCATACGGCCGCCGCAGGGCCGGAAACGTAGGGTCCGCCACAGGCGGCCGAAGGTCTATCTACGCCACTGAGCGGTGACTAGGGGAACAGGCTGGGCAGTGGTAAAGAGAGATGTGTTGTGTAGTGATGAAGTCCCCTCGTTTTACGAGCTTAAAAAGAGAAGAGCAGAGGAAGGAGTTAGGGAAAAAGTTAGACATGCATATCTCGAGATTTATTTTAAAAAACATATACTATAGAGATGATAAATAACAGGTACTTCCGGTTCACAAGGCCTCATTTTCAGGACAAGTGACATTGTTAAAAAATGAAAGAGAGTTTAAAATGCAAAAAAAGAAGGAAACATTGCTGAATGTAATCAAGATTACACAAACAATGAATGGGAACATTTGTTTTTATGGAAATTCAGCTGCGTTCATTCAGACATATTCAATTTCCACTCAAAACTATGCCTCGCAAATCTATTGATTAAAAAGCATTCTTCCACATGTAACACTTTCATCACTTTTTCATTCGGATTTTTCACCTGGATCCTTGGGCCTGTTTGGATTGATGTGCAGGGAGTGACCTCCTTTTGCAAAGGTCCAACCAGGCTAAAGGGTTTGAGAGGTCAGGAACTTTTGTAATATTTTTAGTCCTTAGATTTGCCAACACTTATTCACTACCTGTTGATGATGTCAGTTTACCTGTACCATCACTGCTCCCTTGGATCTAATTTGTTTAGAACACTGTTGCTTCTTGTGCATGTTTTTTCTTAGTTTATTAGAGTTTTTGAATTGTTCAGTCCAATTTACAGGTGCTGTTCTACAGGCCTCCTGGTCTGTGGACCCCAATTAATATATAGATCACCACAAACTAAACGTTACTCATCATCTGGTACCCATAAACTCTTTATATTTGTAATAATGTCAGCGCCGTTCACTATTAAACCCTGCCTCTTTCTTACCTGCCTTAGTACACCTGAATATCCTGTCACGTGTTCCTGTAAATATTTCTTCGCTCTGTTTCATAGTTTCATATCACTGTCTGAATGACACCCACATCTTGTTCTATTTTGTATTGGAACAACAAAGTTCTGTTCACTGTTTATAGAAAACATGAAAGGTCCTGATATGTGTTTAATCCCTGAAGGGACATTAAATCCGGTTAATTAACCCAGAAAGTTTGTCTCCTTAACAACAGTTGCCCTCAATCTCCTCCTCTTTTGAGAGGCTGTATTATTTATAAAAGGTTGTATGACAGAGGCATGCATGGCTAAACCATGAGTGCCTCAAAATGCTGCCCTAACCATGAATGCGTCTGAACAACGCATTCCTTTACCACGCATGCTCTTACCACACAATTTCATGGTTAAAGGGAGGACTGGTAAAGGGATATGTGTGGTAAAGTTCACATCCAAGCTCAACCCCCCGAGCCCTAGAGTGTACCCCAACTCCACCTAGATCCTAAAAACTACCCTGCCCCCTCCTTAGCCCTAAAGACTACCCCGAACCCACCTGAGCCCTAAAAACGTCCCCGAGCACTGAAAACAACCCCGACCCGCCAGCTCTGAAAACTACCCCCAGCCCTTAAAAATGACCCCACCCCTCCAAAACCTGGCCCCAGTCCAACTTACCTCACCGCGTCCTCTCCCGATCCTTCCTGTTCCTGGGCCCGCCCATTCCAGTATCTAGACCGCGCATATGCCTTAACCACACACATGCGTCGTTAAGGCATATGCGTCGTTAAGGCAAGCATGGTTGCTCTTGCGGGGAAACGGCACGCCTAACTTTGCCTACGTTGTAAAGGCCGTTTCTCTTTTTAAAATTTTGAAACATGTTTGTCACAAGTTGCGGCTATGTTCTCTAAAGTGAAACGCCATTTGGCAGTTTCAAATTTCCATTTTGCTTTCATGTTCAGGGCATTAGACTTTCAATTTACTCCCTGCTTTTTTCAATGTGTATGAATCCATGCGGATTTTCTTACCTGTAGGTGGATGACTAGCAATGGCCCGTTTTATGATGTTGGTACAATGGTACAATTGATACTGTGCTAACAGTGATAAGCCTCTTTTTCATTCTGCTTGAAAATTGCTCTTGATTTGAATCAATTTTATAGAAATTAACATATCTTTGATGTTCCTGCTCCTTCTGTAAGCAAGTATCGCTCTGTTGAAAAACAATTGCCAATTCATTAACCATCTGTCTGGATTCCTAATTTTTCATAATAATCTTTTTAATCTATTTGCCTCGCATCAGATATTTTACAACATCATTTAATCTCTCTCCGCACAAGTGTGGTTCTCTAAATCCTCTCACATGAAATTTTCATTTAATCTTATCACTTTATTTAATGGAGGATTTTCCTCAGAAATAATTCTCGACACAAGTGTTCTATTAATGTATCTTAATTAATTCCAGCCGGACTGAATCTAATTACTATCAGCAGGATCAGACCCATCTCACACTCCACTCACCCAGATCCCTAATTGTAACAGGGCTCCCTGTTTCATGGTCATTCTTTTTGATATTCCCATCTTATTTATTTATATTTGTTCGTCATCTAATTGATATATACGCATATTCGCTTGGCGTTTAACTGATAAACTAAACGCAGTCTCCCATTTTCTAGTCTGTGGAATTTTAATAAGATAAGTAGCCCTAAATAGTGAAAATGCATACTTGCCTAAAAACACCAGCATTGCACTAACAGGGCACATAAACATATTTGACTATTATAGCTTCATTAGGAATTCTCAACTGTTGTATTAGCTCTCTGTGTTGTTAATAAGGCCTGGCAGACCTGATTGACACCATGGAGACACACTCAAAAGAAAAATTAATCTTAGCTTTTCATGTAAAAAATGAAAAACAAGGAGCTTTAATTATAACCTGGTCCTGAGCAGGCTCGACTACTGCAAATGTTGGCTGCCAGGCTCTATAAACACTCCTTTCTGCAGGAGTCATCAGTTTTACCACCCACATCCAGTTCAACGTTCTTCGATTCCTCTTCACCTGATGCTACTGGCGCGGACTGCATGGATAGTGATGATCCACTGAGCCCTCTTCGTATCACTCATCCCAGCCCTGCAGGTCATGGTCCTCTCTCTTCTCATCAGTTCTGGTCCCCGCTACCCCCCAGGTCCTACTTCACGATTCCGTATCTCCTAATAGGAGCCATGTTGCCCCGGATGTTGAAAATAGACCTTATCATGGCTTTTAAAAGAGTAAATACAAAAAGAGACAAAAGACAATTTCTACTATTAAGAAATACGTCTTTTAGAGTTGAGAATTGCATTAGAGAAAGTGAAAATGTTTCATTCCATCATTCAATAAAGCAGTCTTTACAGTGAAACACGTCAGATGAGAAACCAGGACGAATTCTAAGCTGTTGTTACATTGATATATCAAAATTAAAGATAACATTTCAGAAGATTTGATGAGAAACTAATCATGATAATATAATAAAATAGTATCTTCATGTTTGAAAAGCATAAAGAATAACGTTTTGAACACAATCACTTGAAAGTTACATGAACTTTAGTCATAGAAACTATATGAAAATGTCTAAAAGCTTTGAACTTTAATACCCCCTAGCATGTGGTGTCACTAATATAAATTAAAAAAAACATCAGGGGGTAGCTGATGGAGGGTGTAAAGCGCCGGGTATATTCCTCCTGTACTCAGATCTGATGAAATGCCTTGAACTATGTCAAAGGATCTACGGCAAATCTATCCAGAGCTTCAGCTTGAAAATTGGCCATTGGATGGCACATGGTGTATCTCAAAACCATGCCCATCACTCAGCACTTATTAGGCCTGATTAGAGTTAAGTGGGCACAAAAAATCCTCCAGTTCCTAAGAAAAGTGCTAAATCCGGAGGAGAATCCACCGGTAGCCGTACCCCAATCAAACCTTCCTCTTGGCCCACTGCCTCTTCGACTAGTGTATCTTGTATTATCCAGCTCCCGACAAGTGACACCCTTGCAGTGGTTTATGTCACTATGCATCTCCACAGACCTATGTAGCCATCGTCTGCATTCTCGGTACAGCTCCTGGAATCCAAATATTCCACCCATAGGCAGACCCAATCTCAAGACACTTCTTTATTTATTTATTTATTGAATTCCTAAAGTGCTACAACTCAGCGGAACGCATTAAGAGACCCTTAGGGCAAAAACAGATGCATGTAACCAATACTTATCCACTATGGATTAAATACAGGCTGATGGCACTAAGAATGGGGGAGTGGAATTTCTTGGACCACCGTCCAGCCTGGCGGCGCTCTGCCAACCATGATACTAGCTGCCACCTATGTGGACTCGGAATAGAACCCTAATCCACGTCCTATGTATCTGCCCTCAGCTCCTACCGCAAAGAAAATTGCTACTTTGTGCCGATTTTATCAGCCTAGGCGTACGCACATACCGGCAGGCAGTAATCGCCAGCCTGAATCCACAGAATTGTCAACTCAACATAAAAAGCATTAAATATCTAAAAATAGCTACCAAACTAGGTATAGCAGGTACAACAAGCAGTACGTGAAACATCTAACTGGACAAAAGGTGATTGGAATACTCAGGCTGAGGAGGAGCAAAACTCTTTGTGACCTGCACCCCTTAGACTCTAAGCACTGTTTGCACCTTACAAATCGAAGCATATCAGATTCGCAATTTCAAAAAGTTTTAAACTAAATGCCCTGGGGAAGGCCGGAGCAACAGCAGCAGGCACCCAGCTTCAAAACTTGCCTTCTGCACATGGACTGCCTGAACCTACCAACCAGATGCCAGACTGAATTGTGCAATCTTTTTACAAGGCTACAACACTTCAGGACACCAACTGTTGCAAAAAAGGCCAACTGTAACAAGCCTCACTATGGACTAAGTGCAACAATTTTTAGCAGCTCTTAGCACTTTATTACCGCTTGTACTTGAAAAGGCTTTTTTTAACAGTACTTAGTATTTTAAATATCTGCTTTTTTGTAAAGGTTTTTATTAACTGTACAATAAACATGACTATGACTAACTCTTGAATTTCTGGGACCATGCATCATGTTAGTTGCATTTGTTGCAAGGTGGGGAAGGACTTGCT
This sequence comes from Calotriton arnoldi, assembly GCA_963921515.1. NCBI lineage: Eukaryota > Metazoa > Chordata > Amphibia > Caudata > Salamandridae > Calotriton > Calotriton arnoldi. Next base: position 1,348,906 of record CAWUFW010000075.1, on the reverse strand, counting down.
TGAGCTGAGGCCAGCGCGTGAGTTTGATGCTCCTGTCTTGGTAGCCAGGATTATAAACCTCAGGAGAAGCGAAGGCAGACTGTCACAGTGGTGGGCAGCAGGAGGAGAGAGAGGTCCTTCTGGAGTGTTGAAGATTGACTCATGAATTATGGCAATTTTGGACTTGAAGAACTCAAGTATGTCTTCATAGTCATGTGGGTGCACAAGAGAGGCCTTTCAGGCCGTTGATTGGATCATTTGAGATAAATGCTGAAGATTTCATTGGTTTGGTTGGTGCCCTGTTGATGCGTTTGGTGAAGTAAGTCTTTTGGGCTCTCTTAATTGCTCTGTGGCAGCCTCTGTGGTGCATCTTGTATCAGGTTTTAACTTTTTCAGACTTGCATTTGCGTCATCGCTATTTTAGGCTGAAGTTAGCACATTTCAGTTCACTTCACCGCTAAAGCACTCATGGATCTTTGCTTGGATTTTTGTTGTTTGCCTGGAGCTGGGATGTCCCTGGTGTGAGGTCTGTTATGGTAGCTCAGGCTTACTCCATGAGGTGGCAGTAAGTTTGGAACTCAGATACTGTGTGATGCTATAATCCCAAACAATAGACCCAACATGAAGTCAAGGCGCTATAATAGGTCTTTTTTATGTATAGTAAAGGTAAAACAACAAGAATGAGAAGGTCCATGTAGATTCTGGAGCTGACAACAAACCACAAATAACTTGATAGTGCGTCCGCCGTAAGGCGATATAAACATAATAACATACTAGTCTCTTGTCAATGTTAGCCAATTCTACAGCTCCTTAGCAATGTTAGCTAGTCCAGCAGATCCTTGGCAGTTAGCCAATTCCACAGCTCCCCAGCAATGCTATACACTTCCACAGCTCCTTGGCAATGTTAGCCGATTCTACAGTTACTCTGCAATTTTAGCCACTTCCACAGCACCTTGGCAATGTTAGCCAATTCTACAGCTCCTTGGCAATGTTAGCTACTTTCACAGCTCCATGGCAATGTTAGCCGATTCTACAGTTACTCTGAAATTTTAGCCACTTCCACAGCACCTTGGCAATGTTAGCCGATTCTACAGCTCCTTCGCAATGTCAGCTACTTTCACAGCTCTGTGGCAATGTTAGCCAATTCCACAGCTCTTTGGCAATGTTAGCCAATTCCACAGCTCCTTGACAATGTTAGTCAACTCCACAACTCCTTGGCAATGTTAGCCGATTCTACAGCTCCGTCGCTATGTTAGCTACTTCCACAGCTCCATGGCAATGTTAGCCAATTCCACAGCTCCTTGGCAGTGCTAGCCAATTCCACAGCTCCTTGGCAATGTTAGCCAATTCCACAGCTCCGCTGCAATTTTAGCCACTTCCACAGCTCCTTGGCAATGTTAGCCAATTCTACAGCTTCTTGGCAATGTTAGCCAATTCCACAGCTCATTCACAATGTTAGCCAATTCCACAGCTCATTCACAATGTTAGCCAATTCCACAGCTCCTTGACAATGCTAGCCAAGTCCACAGCTCCTTGGCAATGTTAGCCAATTCCACAGCTCCTTGGCAATGTTAGCCAATTCCACAGCTCTACTACAATGTTGGCCACTTCCACATCTCCTTCACAATGTTAACCTGTTCCACAGCTTCTTGACAATGTTAGCCAGTTCCACAGCTCCTTGGCAATGTAAGCCAATTCCACAGCTCCCTGACAATGTTAGCCAATTCCACAGCTCCTTGGCAATGTTAGCCACTTCCACAGCTCCCTGGCAATGTTCGCCAATTCCACAGCTCCTTGACAATGTTAGCCTGTTTCACAGCTTCTTGACAGTGTTAGCAAATTCCACAGCTTCTTGACAATGCTAGCCAAGTCCACAGCTCCTTGGCAATGTTAGCCAATTCCACAGCTCCTTGACAATGCTAGCAAATTCCACAGCTCCTTGACAATGTTAGCCAGTTCCACAGCTCCTTGACAATGTTAGCCAGTTCCACAGCTCCTTGACAATGTTAGCCAGTTCCACAGCTCCTCTGCAGTGTTAGCCACTTCCACAGCTTCTTTGCAATACTAGCCAGGCGCTCAGATCCTTGACACTGTTAGCCAATTCCACAGCTCCTCGGCAATGTTAGCCAATTCCACAGCTCGGCTACAATGTTAGACACTTCCACAGCTCCTTGACAATGTTAGTCAATTCTAAAGCTCCTTGGCAATGTTAGCTACTTACACAGCTCCTTGACAATGTTAGCCAATTCTAAAGCTCCTTGGCAATGTTAGCTACTTACACAGCATTCTTGGCAATGTTAGCCGATTCCACAGTTACTCAATGTCAGCTACTTTTACAGCTCAGGCAATGTTAGCCATTACAGCAGCCTTGGCAATGTTAGCCGATTCTACAGCTCCTTGGCAATGTCAGCTACTTCCACAGCTCCTGTGGCAATGTTAGCCAATTACTACAGCTCTTTGGCAATGTTAGCCAATTCCACAGCTCCTTGACAATGTTAGTCAACTCCACAACTCCTTGGCAATGTTAGCTGATTCTACAGCTCCTTGGCAATGTTAGCCAATTCCACAGCTCCTTGGCAGTGCTAGCCAATTCCACAGCTCCTTGGCAGTGCTAGCCAATTCCACAGCTCCTTGGCAATGTTAGCCAATTCCACAGCTCCGCTGCAATTTTAGCCACTTCCACAGCTCTTTGGCAATGTTAGCTAATTCTACAGCTTCTTGACAATGTTAGCCAATTCCACAGCTCTATGACAATGTTAGCCACATCCACAGCTCATTCACAGTGATAGCCAATTCCACAGCTCCTTGACAATGCTAGCCAAGTCCACAGCTCCTTGGCAATGTTAGCCAATTCCACAGCTCCTTGGCAATGTTAGCCAATTCCACAGCTCTACTACAATGTTGGCCACTTCCACAGCTCCTACACAATGTTAACCTGTTCCACAGCTTCTTGACAATGTTAGCCAGTTCCACAGCTCCTTGGCAATGTTAGCCAATTCCACAGCTCTTTGGCAGTGCTAGCCAATTTCACAGCTCCTTGGCAATGTTAGCCAATTCCACAGCTCCGCTGCAATTTTAGCCACTTCCACAGCTCCTTGGCAATGTTAGCCAATTCTACAGCTTCTTGACAATGTTAGCCAATTCCACAGCTCTATGACAAAGTTAGCCACATCCACAGCTCATTCACAGTGATAGCCAATTCCACAGCTCCTTGACAGTGCTAGCCAAGTCCACAGCTCCTTGGCAATGTTAGCCAATTCCACAGCTCCTTGGCAATGTTAGCCAATTCCACAGCTCTACTACAATGTTGGCCACTTCCACAGCTCCTTGACAATGTTAACCGGTTCCACAGCTTCTTGACAATGTTAGCCAGTTCCACAGCTCCTTGGCAATGTTAGCCAGTTCCACAGCTCCTTGGCAATGTTAGCCAATTCCACAGCTCCTTGGCAGTGCTAGCCAATTCCACAGCTCCTTGGCAGTGCTAGCCAATTCCACAGCTCCTTGGCAATGTTAGCCAATTCCACAGCTCTACTACAATGTTGGCCACTTCCATAGCTCCTTCACAATGTTAACCCGTTCCACAGCTTCTTGACAATGTTAGCCAGTTCCACAGCTCCTTGGCAATGTTAGCCAATTCCACAGCTCCTTGGCAGTGCTAGCCAATTCCACAGCTCCTTGGCAGTGCTAGCCAATTCCACAGCTCCTTGGCAATGTTAGCCAATTCCACAGCTCCGCTGCAATTTTAGCCACTTCCACAGCTCCTTGGCAATGTTATCCAATTCTACAGCTTCTTGACAATGTTAGCCAATTCCACAGCTCTATGACAATGTTAGCCACATCCACAGCTCATTCACAGTGATAGCCAATTCCACAGCTCCTTGACAGTGCTAGCCAAGTCCACAGCTCCTTGGCACTGTTAGCCAATTCCACAGCTCCTTGGCAATGTTAGCCAATTCCACAGCTCTACTACAATGTTGGCCACTTCCACAGCTCCTTGACAATGTTAACCGGTTCCACAGCTTCTTGACAATGTTAGCCAGTTCCACAGCTCCTTGGCAATGTTAGCCAATTCCACAGCTCCTTGGCAATGTTAGCCAATTCCACAGCTCTACTACAATGTTGGCCACTTCCACAGCTCCTTGACAATGTTAACCAGTTCCACAGCTTCTTGACAATGTTAGCCAGTTCCACAGCTCCTTGGCAATGTTAGCCAATTCCACAGCTCCTGTGTTTTTCCTACATTTGATTTAACACCTGTGAGCCCTCTGGAGGTTCTGCATATGTTTGTGTATTTGTTTTGCCAGTACAGTGCAGGGGTGCCTCCACCATAGGGATGCTACTATCCCACATCAGACTCTGAGGAGACTGAGGGTTGTTGGTGGGTGAGTCTCTACTGCCGAACCACGGCTTTCCACTGTCCCTCCTCATGTGTGTTCACTCCCCCAGCCCATAACTTCACTTCATCTCTCCAGTCTGTGCATCTGGTGGTTTGTGTGTCCTGGGACATGATCAGAGGTGATGCTGGCCATATATTGAAAGCCAGTGAGAGTGAGTCCATGCATGGGGTGGGTGATGTCATCTGAGAGGGCTGCATCTGCAGCACATATGGTCTAGTACTACCGAGTCCCCCTCCCCTCCTACTTTAAACCACACTTGGGGTGGGGGCCTTTCCCGCCTCCCGCGTAGCACTCTGCCCCTCTTCCCCCAAGGCATTCAATTCAAACACCACAGTTGTTTGGATTAGGGGTAGTAAACCCCGGCCGTATTTTATTACATAAAATAAACAAAAACATTAATAATGCATATTACTTTTATGTACACAATACACAGAAAGTCCATTACATTGATAGGTACAGTATGTAAATTGGCTAACCTTAACATGCTTCTAATACATAGCCATTCCTATTGTAAGCTAAGCGTTGAACAACAATCTTATCTTTCTGCGTAGCCCTGTTAGAGCCTACGGCAAGGTCAATGATTGGCCCCAGATCCAGATCAAGCTAGGTCCCAACCTCCTACCGGAGTGACCTTGCGCAGGGGGCCCAGTTTGCCGGACGGATACCTCCCCCCGGGCACCCCCAATGCCCTCCACATTATCTCCATAAGGGGCCCGTGCAGTTATGCGTCCTTGCGCCCTTGAGCGCATGCGCGTACGGGGGTTGGCCAACCAGCCTAGTGGAAGCGAGACTTCCCTTTCCCCTGCAACCTTCCAGCCTACCGGCTGTAACTGCCCCTGGAGTTCCATGAGAGACCATCTGTCCCCCCCCCTCGGGCGTCCCCATTTGACAATGGTGATGCCTGCTAAGGACCGTAAACTATGCTCACCAATCATGACCTTACCGCCACAGACCAGAATAGTTGCCCGACTATCTGGCCTCCCCCCTCTGCTTACCTGGAGGTCATGCCCTGTTCCTTGCCCTTTCTAACCATGCCAGTATATTTTCCATGAATATCTGATTACCCAGACTCGAAAGGTGTACACCATCCTGCAGAAAACATTGTCCCCCCCTGATGCACCCATGCCCTATTGACCACAGTTTCGGGGTCCTGACCAGTTTGTCTATCCTATTATTAATCCGTTTTACTGAGTGATCTAATGCCCACACGGACTCGCCCCCTCTCCACTGGAATCTTGGAACCATGTGTGACCACACTATCAGTGCTTTGGGAGATCTCTTTGCCAACCACCCCACCACCGTAAGCAAGGTCTCCACCACGCCCTTCCTACCTAGGAGTACCAGGTCATTACCTCCTAAATGCAAAATGAAAACCGCAGGGGGTACCGGATTCTGGCCCAGCGCGCGTGTCACCAGATCCCTGAATTGGGCCAAACGCAGCCCGCCCCGCCTGTAGAAAGAGATTTGTGCACCTGCCTGCCGTGCCCTAACCTCATAGGTACCTGTAAGAAAGAAGCGTTGCAATCTGTTAACATACGAATGCCCAGCAATCCAGACATCCTTTTCTGCATGCTCCAAGGAGTGCACCTGTTCCGCAACGTGCCTTGAGGGACGATGATCTGTTGCCAGCTTTCCTCCTGTGTGGCAATGTACCGCAAACGATGAGAGTCGCTGTATCGCTGCATGTTTCCCCCCTGCGGGACAAGGCGTGGAAACTGCAAATCAAACCATGAAGAGAAAACCAACCGTTAGTCCAAGTCCTCCACAAATCTAGAGCATATGCAGGCGCACATAGCGTTTATAACAATCTGAGGACCACCTACCGATCCTCCGCACCTCGCTTCCAGTAAACCCCCTAGCTGCGGCTTCAGTGGCAGCCCCTATCCTAAAAGAGTGGGTCCCAAAACTGCCTGGATCCAAACCAGCCTTCTGTATGGCTAAACCCATGACCCTTCTGAACTGGAAAGCCGTGAGCGGTGTCCCGTCTGCATGAATCAGCAAGTGCCCCCCCCGCGCCCCTTGGCCTGTGTGCCAGGAATGCCTCCAGCCTTGCGATGGGGCAGCAAGTGCTTCCTTCCGCTCTTCGCAACACTACCCCTTCCCCTCTGCCTTCTTGATCAGTTTTGGACCTGGGTATCGATATCAATAAGGAGTCTCCTTGTATCTGTATGTGTCTAAACTGAAGCCCCCCCCAGCCAGTCCCTTTTATTTTTTGCCACCAGCTCCCCAATCCTGAAAGCACCGTAAAATGCTAAAGAAAAGGCAGCCTGAAACAAAAGTGTTTCATCTGCTGATTTATACACTTGGTGCAGGACATCTAGCAGTGTGGCCAACGTTTGGACCCCTATTGGTTGCCTTACGTCCGGCTTGGACCCCTGTAGGCGCTGCCACCCTTTTAAAGCTTTCCTTACTATAAAAGAGCCGGTAGGATCCCCTTTGCCCTTTGCTTTTGCAAAAAAGGAAATGGCTGCAATATATGTCGCCTTGCTGATGCCACTGAGCTCCCCTCGTCCTTCATCGCTCTCAAATAGGTGACAACTGCCCCTGTATCATGCCATGTCTCCTCCCATTTTTCCCCCAAGAAATAGCAGTAAGCCCCAAACGCCCCTTCGTATGCCCTCCTGGTCCTGGGTGCTAGGCTAGCTGCCACGAGATCCGATAATTGGGGGCAACAAGCTGCCAAAGCTGTTCTGGGAAAGGCGTTGGGTTCTCTGCTGCTTCTGGGTGATGAGACCTGAATACCTGCATCTTAAAGCGAGAGAGCGCATCAGCGGCATTATTCAATACTCCGGGCACATGTTTTGCCCTAAACAGCAGATTCATTTGCATGCACAGCAATATTATCTCTTTCAATAGACGCAGGATCATCTTACACTTAGCAGTTTGATTATTGATACACTCCACTACGGACATGTTATCCAACCAGAATACCACAGAATGGTTTTTCAGTTGTTCTGGCCAGATGACCAGTGCCACCAGGATGGGAAACAGTTCTAGGAAGCCTATGTTACTTGTGAGCCCCGCGTCCTCCCACCATGTTGGCCAGCATTGTGCAACCCATGCCGGACCCAGAATGGCGCCAAAACCTTCACTACCTGCTGCGTCAGTCATCAGCCCTATCTCTGGACTGGACCTGGGAGGGCTGGGCCACATTACCCTACCATTGAAATCACGCAGGAATGCCTTCCAAATCCGCATGTCCTGCCTGACCTCACTGGATAGTCTGGTGTGGTGGTGCTTTTCCTTGAGCCCCGACATAGCCTGTGCGATGGTGCGCGAGAATGGGCGCGCCGTTGCAGCTGATGCAGTGTGACCTTCTCCTTCCTCAAGCACTGTTCTAAAGCAGACCTGAAAGCCGTGATTTGTTCTTCCGGCAGCCGTGACACACCCTGCACGGAATCCAATTCTATTCCCAAAAATTCAATCTCAGTTCTTGGCCCCACTGTCTTACCTTGTGCCAAAGGCACGCCAAAGTCCTGCATGAGCGCACAGAACCTCTGCAATGCCCACTCGCAATCCTGAGAACCTGTTGCCCCTAAAAAGAGGAAGTCATCTTGGTAGTGCAATACCAATTGGTGCCCTGTCGCCCGCCTGAAAACCCACTCCAAGAAAGAGCTGAATCTCTCAAAGTAGGCGCAGGAAACAGAGCACCCCATTGGCATACACTTGCCCACGTAATACTTCCCCCTGAATTGGAAACCCAACAGATGGAAATCTAGTGGGTGTACCGGCAGCAAGCGGAAGGCTGACTCAATATCCGATTTTGCCAACAATGCGCCCGGTCCCAGAGCCCTAAGCATCTCCACTGCTTGATCAAAGGATGCATATCTAACACTGCACAGGTCCCCATCAATGGCATTGTTCAGCGACTGGCCCCTGGGGGCCGAAAGATTATGAATCAATCGGAATTCCCCTTGCTCTTTTTTGGGAACCACCCCCAGTGGGGAGCACACAAAATTTAGCATTGGCACATCGTCAAACGGACCTGCTACTCAGCCCAGGCGAACCTCTTTCTCAATTTTTGCAGCAGCAACTCCCTCATTGGTCCTGACTGATAGTTGATTCTGGCAATGTGGCACCCCAATGTAACCCGGCGCAGGGATCCTAAAACCGTTCCTGAAGCCTTCCATCAATATTCTAGCAGACTTGGGGCAGTTGTAACTGTTTAGCCATGGGATCAGAGCACTTGTTATGATGGGAGACCGGGCCTTAGCTAGTGAAACACTCTCGCTCTTGTTTTTTGCCTCCCCTGTCCTTTGTTTTCTTAAAGCATTTGGACTCTGGGTGAGAGGCGTTGCCACAGAATGAACATGCATGCTTGAATTTACATGTGCCAGCCGCTCTGGTGCATGTGCGCCTATTAAAATCCCAACACGCCCCTTTTTTGCCTCCGCCCCCAGAGTTCCCTGGGGGCCCTGCGCGAAAGGACTGACCCCGCAAGCTATCTTGGGGCTGACCCCGGGGGCTGTCCTGGGACCCGCCTCTGAAATGTTTCAAATGCATAATCATGTAAATTTGATTCCAGCCGAGGGCAGGATCAAACGCTTTTGCTCTTCTAAAGTCTTTATCGTAGTCCTTCCATCCACTACCACCATACTCATCATGCGCACAAGCAATTCTATTCTGATAACATGCCATCTCTACACCCAGGCTTGGGAAACGCTCACCCATAATTGACATGTGGATAGAAAAACCCTTGATCCAGTTCACCAGGGTCTCATTGACCCTATACTTCAACAATATATTGGCCCACTCCCTTGGGTGTGTCCACTCTTTATTCTTTTTGGCCTCTTCCCTTTCTGCTTCGTCTAACAGCAGGGAAAACATATTCACATAGGTACCTTTCCAAATTTTCTCTTTTGTTTCCTGAGACACATGCCGCACTAAGTGTTCCCTAGGAGAGCGCAACTCGCCTAAACCCAATTTTGGCAAGGTCTGCGGCGTACCTGGTGCTGCTGTTTCCGATGCTTTCGCTTGTCCTGCATCCGATGGCGCGTTTATCGCAGGTGAGACTCCTCCACTCCCACTTGGCACCGCACTTCCAGGCAACGCGCCCCCCGCAAGTACTGCTTGCCCTGCCCCAGGAAAAGCCCCATCTACCCTAGCCATTATCTTCCTGGCCTTATCCAGTGTGTTCTCGCCGCTGCCAGACATCCCTGTTGCTGGGGACCAGTTACCCACCTTCTCTAGCCAGGGAAGGACCGCTGCCAAATTAGCTACCAAATCCGGCTGACCCGGTGTAACTCCCGATGGGACCCCCATCGGAGGGATGAGTGGGGCCTGTGGGATGACTCCTGACGCCCCAGGTTGCCCCCCTGTGCCTGGCTGGTTGTCCCCCCCAGTACTACCTGGCTCAGTACCCCCCCCAGTTGCCCCTGGCTGCCCATCTCCCCCAACTGCCCGCAGGACCAGTATGGGGGCCACCGGCTCTGTGGCTCCGTTCGCTCCCTCTTCCTCTTGCGGTGCCCCAACTTTCCTTGGTCCGCTCTTTTTGGGCACGGGTGGAAATGCTGCCCTAGGGGCCACCCCGGCTCTCCTGGGCCTGTCTTCCGTCCCCTCCTGCCCATCAACCTTATCCCGTAAATCAGCAATAGCATGGCCCATTTCAACTTTTTTCATCATGGCCTCCATATCCCCCATCTTACGCATCATTGCCTCCATGAAATTATCCATGCATGAGCGCTGGTCGCTCCGCTTTGCCTTAGGGGCCATAGTACTATAAACAGCAATCAACTGCTAAACACGTGTGCAGATACTCTAATCACTACCCAAAATGGTACTACACCCCCACAATGCTAAAGCAAGAATTGCGGACACCACCTGACACAGACCACTTAAACTGTACCAGCCCAGATGCTTAATCACCAATTACAAAGCCCACCGTGCTGCTCGGCCTGGGACACTGCCCAGACCCTTACCTTACAGTAGTAGGGGGCTCCTGACCGGCCACCAGCAACCACTCAACCAGAGCCACGCCCACCGTGAGTACTCTCTAACCCGCGTGGCTCCCGGAAGCGATGGAATGCAGGCCCGTCGGTGCCCCCCAACACACAAGCAATCCCAATGATGGACCCAGAAGAAGAGCCTGCCTCCGACACCCCAGCTGCTGCTCCTTGTAGGCGCTGTGACCCTGCACTAAAACAACAGGAAAACACGTTGGGGACCGGAGCGTCCCTGCCACTTCCAGCTGCCTGCTGTAATCCGATCGATGTCTGTGTGGGGGCCCTGCAGGGGAAACCAGTCGACCAAACCCCAGCTGCTGCCTCCAAATGCCCACGAACGCTGTCCTAGCGCTGCTCCTGCAGTAGAGAAAACGAGAGAAAATTTGCGGGCAAACCGGAATACAACCCCAGCTGCTGCCTCTAAATGCCCACGAACGCTGTCCTGACACTGCTCCTGCAGTGGAGAAAAAACGAAAAAGAACCGTTGATGCCTCCGAGTGAGGCCCTGACTTCTGATACAGCTGGGGAGGGCGGAAACAAGAGACTGCTCCCGCCGCTCCCCAGCCTTTTTAAAGGAATTTTTGGGCAAGCTGGTTCTGACCGGCTAGCCCAACATTTTTGGTACTCGTGACCCGGAAGCGCTTATTAGCGCTTCCGGTTCACGCGGCGCAAGCCAATCACGATGGAATGCGGAGTCCGGGCGCACCGCGTCACTGCTGTGCTCGGCACTGCCCAGCCTTCCACTTGATGCGGGGGACCGGTGCGACCGCCATATTGGCGGCATGCCCGAGTCCATGCCCGCCTTGGAAGGATGCAGGTCCCCTCAAGGTTACATTTGTGGATGTGACGTCCCCTTATTGATTCCACCAGCAGAGCCCAGTAGCCCATCTAGGAGGCTCTGACTTCCTGTTCCGTCTAAGTTCTGCTGCTGCACCAGAGACTGACCGGCCCTTGCTTGACTGGCCAGCAGGGCTTTAAGTGGGCCGGGTCCTGCCGGTACTCAGCACCGGCATTTCTAAAAAGCAGATGCTGAGACGGGTCCCTTTCAGGGTCTCCAATTTTGGCCTCACCCTCGGTGGGAAAAAAAATCTTAACTCAGCAGCGTCCCACCCTTCACTGCCTTTGATGTAACTTCAAAGAAACTTGTTACAGTTCTTTCAGGCTCATCATTTTAGAACTGAACATTTTCAATGTACCATACAACGAAACCATAGTTGTTGCTTATTTTATCTTATGCAACCAACAACCATTGGCAAAGCCAATAGCCCTGGCTTGTTGTAGGTGTAATGTTACATGTAGTATTACATATCTGGATGCAATGACAGTAGCAGCAAAATACCAGTCGGACGGCACACTATGCTAAGCACAGATTTTTAGCTTAAGTGTTTTTAAGCCACGCTCTTAATTACATCGACCACGCCCCTTTGAGAAACCCCCCAGTTTTTTCATCCCACTTAAAGCCCTGCTGGCCGGGAGGCTCTGCAGAAGAGCTGACAAGTCACCCACACATTTACCATAAGGGAAGTGTAATGAGCATGGCGGGGATGAATTATGGGGTGCATTGTGCATTGCATCCAGCTGGTGAATTTTAGAGTTTTTCCAGTTTTGTGTTCGCTGAACCATACGTAGCTTTTAACTGTGCACCATAAGTAGTGGTTTAGACTCCGTAGGTAGGGCATTCTTGCTCCCATGTAGTCCTCTTTACATGACATGTTACTACACATGTATTGTGTACAACTCACAATGCACAGCATTACTCACGCCCCTCGCCATGCCCAATACACTTCCCCAGAATGGGAAGAACATGGAGGGTTGTATACGTGTACTACACCCACTACACATTCCTTTTGTGACCCCTCAAATATTGTCCTGAGGATGGTACTGGAACACGGATGGCCTTACTCCTGGTACCCACATTACCCTGACAGTTTGGGGCCTGATCGCCATCTCTGTTCCCTGAACGCCTGGCCAGAGTCATGGATTTTGATCTTGGCTCCCTTTGTGATTGGCAGTGCCCCCGCCAGGGCCTCTCTGAGTTAGATACCAGAGTCCCCAGTTGCAAGTATCCATGTGAACTTCCGGAGATGCTCTGCAGCATCACTGACCCTGTTGTAGGCCACTTCAACCATTCAATTATAATGTTTGACAATCTTTCAGCCAAATCAACCAATCAATGATAATGTTTGATATGTTTCAACCAATCAATGATAATGTTTGATATGTTTCAACCAATCAATGATAATGTTTGATATGTTTCAACCACTCAATGATAATATTTGACAATGTTTCAGCCAAATCAACCAATCAATGATAATGTTTGATATGTTTCAACCAATCAATGATAATGTTTGATATGTTTCAACCAATCAATGATAATGTTTGATATGTTTCAGCCATTCAATGATAATATTTGACAATGTTTCAGCCAAATCAACCAATCAATGATAATGTTTGATATGTTTCAACCAATCAATGATAATGTTTGATATGTTTCAACCAATAAATGATAATGTTTGATATGTTTCAACCAATTAAAGATAATGTTTGATAATGTTTCAACCAATCAATGATAATGTTTGATATGTTTCAACCAATCAATGATAATATTTGACAATGTTTCAGCCAAATCAACCAATCAATGATAATGTTTGATATGTTTCAACCAATCAATAATAATGTTTGATATGTTTCAACCAATCAATGATAGTGTTTGATATGTTTCAACCAATCAATGATAATGTTTGATAATGTTTCAACCAATTAATGATAATGTTTGATATGTTTCAACCAATCAATGATAATGTTTGATATTTTTCAACCAATCAATGATAATGTTTGATAATGTTTCAACCAATCAATGATAATGTTTGATATGTTTCAACCAATCAGTGATAATGTTTGACAATGTTTCAGCCAAATCAACCAATGATAATGTTTGATATGTTTCAACCAATCAATGATAATGTTTGATATGTTTCAACCAATCAATGATAATGTTTGATAATGTTTCAAACAATCAATGATAATGTTAGATATGTTTCAACCAATCAATGATAATATTTGATATGTTTCAACCAATCAATGATAATGTTTGATAATGTTTCAACCAATCAATGATAATGTTTGTCTGTAATATACAGCATTAACTTTCACAACATCAGATGAATTGACTCAGTGATCAATCCAGAGAAAATGCAGAAACGTCAACAACCACTTCTGGATTGTTTCCAGCTCACAATCCCACCACTTATACTCAAGAAAAGTACGCCTTTTGCACTGTGCCCTGTGCTCCCCTACTAGCTGTAGCTATAGGGAGAGGATGCGGCGTAACGTCAAGAGCTGCCGACTGGTGCCCAAGATCCTGTGATTCTGCGCCCCCGTGCCTACAAAAAAAGAATGTGTCTTGTGTAATAAAACGGGTGCTCATGTAAGGCGCTCCAATACTTTCTGTCTAGTTCGCGCTGTTTAAAAATTCAAAAAATAAAACAAACAAAAAAGAAACCCTACAACATATGGAAATCATGTTGCCATGAACAGAACTTTCTCTGCGCCCCCATTAAAATGGGGTGTTCTAGGCCCAATTCTACCTTTTCCAGGTGCAGTTAAGGTGAAGAAATCATTGCATGTGTTTGTGAATGTTCACATAGCTGCAAAATTGTGGGTGTTCGTCACATCTGCCTGGCCACTCCAGTCCCACGGCATTCCTCGGGGAGCATACATTGTCAGCCCCACGGCCTGTACATATGACTGGACAATCCAGCCCCCTGATACATTCCCCCCTGTAAAGATCTGCAGATCAGGGGTTTGCATTTGCTGGCGCGCGTGACAGCTTGTGTTCGACTAAGTATCATTACGAGGCACAAATGTTTTGCGCCTCTGGCTCTGAAAGATTAGAGAAACAAGCCCATTGTGAGCCGGGCTCTCCCGCGTTGTGTTTTCATCGCCTGAACAATGACCGATTTCCCTGCACGAGGGTGGAGGTGTTTTGCATGAAATGGTTTTATCTCTTTGCTTAAACACTGGCGCACGTGCACACGCCCAGGGCTGTCCAATCGCAAGGCCTATGCAAACATAATGCTGTCGTAACACGCGCGCGCTTGTGTACCATGCAGGTTGTATGGCCATGCATGAGGCTTCGCTCCATATTGATAACATCTCGGATTTGAGTCTGCCTTTAAGAGAGATACTCCAGCACTTGGGTGATGGGTGCTGACCCCAGGGCAGGCCCCCGGGCCTACAACAATCTCCAGCTTCACCTTTGTGGGTGCCAGCCAGGCTGGGGTACATACGGGTCCCGCAGGGGGCATCACCAGGAAGAAGTTCTCCTGCGTTTGTGAATGTGGGCAAAGGGCCGTCAGCTTTGCCTCGGAAAGGCCCGTCATTGTTGGGTTAAAGCCGAGACTAGCGACGCTCTATGGTGTTTTTCTGCTGTCCCTGGAGCGCCCAAAGGACATTAACTCGGTAGGCGCTACAAAAAGGTGTGGAATGAGTCAATGAATGAAGCACTTAGCGACACACGTTTGTTTCAAGGCTGCTTAGTTGTTTATCTTTTTCTTTTTTTTTAAAATACTACGATTTTGGTTGTGAATGACGTTTTTGTGTTCCACTGCTTAAAATGTGACGCCTGTTTAATTTAAATACATTGGTAAATGACTGAAGTATCCTAATAAGCTACATTGCGACGTTTCGGTACAAAATTGGGAAGAGGGGAAAAGTAGAAAAAGAAGAGGTGGACATAAGAGAGAGAGAGCGAGGGAGAGAGTGATGATAACTACAGCGCTATCAGCAACTCCTTACCCTGTTTCTGCAGACCGCTCCCTGCTCCCTAGATGTCTTATATAGAAAAAAAGTGTCACGTGCAGGTCAAAAACTGTTGAATGTGCCAAACCCTCAAATTTAGATGGACACCATTCCACCTGGAGGCAATATCATCCTTTTAAGTATCTGGTGGGACCTTTGATTATCTTGTAATGCATTTGAGAATGCTGAATACGAGTATCTTGTAATACGACTGGCTATGAGGAAAAAACTTGGACTGGAGCAGCACTTCACGCATGGACCTGGGAAACTTAGCAGCTATGGTTCACGTGGCCTCGACAAGGACTACCCCTGAGGCACTGATATGTTGAATAGGACTTAAAAGGCAATATACTAATGAGATGTCCCTGCTGTCAAATTGCCACCAACTGTTTGCCTGCTACTGCCTGCCACTGTGGTCCGGGGGTGTTGACGCTGGGGAGAGCACAACTCCCATCGTCCCCTGCACCCGAGGACTCGTGCTGAAAAGTGTGCCACGCTCCTGCGGCGCGGGACGCACGCTGGGATGAGCTCGGGCCGCGCCCAGGCAAAACCTTTGGACCCGTCCACGCCCGTCGGAGCCCGAAGGAGACTGGGCTGGGCCCCCCTTCTAACATGTTTTTTGGTTCAAGCACAATGGGCAGGAAAAAACCGCCACGAAGGAGGTAACGATCACTGTGTTGGATAATTTTTGGGCTAAAGCTAAGACTGCCTTGGACAATGAAATTGCCTAACTGAAAGGAGACTGTCTATGGGAGGCGGGGACTGCCGACCTGGTACTATATCTCTGCCTGTCAAGGCCGCAGCATTAATCTCAGCCGCTCAGCCCACTGCTAGTGAGTCCCCTCAAGCTGATCTGACCGTACCTATGTGTCCCACAGCGGCCCAGTCACCGTCCATTACAACTGTTGCTGCTACTAAAAGGAAAAGTGGGCCGTCCAAAGTATCCCCATCTACTACTGTTAAATAAGCAAGAAGGGGCCATCCCCCCCAGTTACGGCATCTACTCTTGCCCCTCAACAGGGCGACATTACATTGTCTGTGAATCTACAAGATATTGAAGTGATCCTCAAAAAACTATTAGATCCGTTAGTTTCTCGTTTAGACGCTATTGACCGTACTCATGCTGATTTAACAGCTAACAGACTGATGTTACATTCAGTGTCACAAACAGGGGGGTAATTTGGTACCATCACTCAATGTAAATGCTAGCGAAGATTCTACTGTGCACAATCATTGTGAGGGGAAACTAGCAAACCAAGTTGCAAACTCCCAAAGCGTAGATAGGCCCCATCAGGACATTCACGAAACACGGCCCTGACAATATTAGCTTGCCCCAGCTTTGTTAGTAATAAGCAGCAGGCAAATTGTGCGTCTACTCAACTTACCAACCGGACATCTACAAATACCGGTTTGCCAAATGAGCAGTATACAAATATCAGTAAGAGAAGCAAACCCCTATCTTTGAACTTAGCGGCGGTGGCATGTCCCTTTGTAATAATTTTGGTTAACATCCCTCCTCATAGAGCACAACAAATTGAAACAACTCCTCAATTGTTGGCCAAAGCCTGGCACTGGCTGTTGCAAGCTGCTAATATAGGCCATTTAATACAAGATCACCTGATCATGGCCAGAAGAATCCCATGGATAGAGCCAGATCCAAAATTATTTGAAAATGATTGTATTGTTTTCAATTTTGACAATCGATGGTTGGTGAGGGATCTATTGAGACAATTACCAACAGCACCCCCCCCCCCACATCCCAGATTTTTGCTGTCCCTCTGGGTTTCTTCTATAAACCCCGCTACTCTCAATAATACTACACAAAATTTGAGATTCTCCGCAAACAATCACACTTTTTGTCCCCCACAGCCGGTTAATAGTAATATACCCGTAGCAAATAGATTTGGACCTCTGGGGGGTATGGATAGTTGTGATTGACTTACTCCCTATCCGGATACACTTCTTTTGACCAGTATAGTGGAGGACGGAGCCCTTAGTGTATACACAGGTGCGGGGGTTCAATCGGTATCAATGGATCGGCCCTTATGAGCTGTAGCTCTCCTGTTTTAACCATGGCACCCATTGATAAGTCGGAGGTATCCGCACCCCAGCCTGAACATGGGGAGATTTCATTTCTTTCCTGGAATATAGCAGGTTTCAGTAACAAAAAAGACAGGCGGGCATGGGTAAATGAATTGCAAAACCCTGGAATTATTTGCCTACAGGAAACCCGGGAACAAAACCCAATTTTTATAAATGGCTACAGTTCTTTTTTTACACAAGCAGTTCCCTCGAATACCGGTAGAGCAAAAGGGGGCCTTTTAACTCTTATTGCCAACACTATCTCTTTTGATAAGGTTGATTTTGTGAACAGCTCTGCTTACTTTCATATTATTGTGGCTAGAGGTCGAAATAGGCTTGGTTTATTGATAATACATTTTTATAACAATAACTTTGCAAATCAAACAAAAGTGGTTGATGATCTGAGTTGAATTATGGAGGATTTGCTCTTCCACCATCCCAAACCACTTTTTATTGTTTGGGTGGACGATTTTAACACACATATCTGTAAGCACTCTGACTCAAACGTACGTGGGGTAACTGATATGAAGGGCTCGACCATCAAAATTACGGTAATGCTCTAAATAGTTTGTTGATGGCTTGGGATTTGAAAATTGTCAATAAAATTTGCTCTAGTACGGGTCAATTGACCCCAACTTTTTATCGGTCAGGTACCACCTCGTGCATTGATTTTATACTGTTTCCTTTGTCGTTGAGTAGCACACCCAAGAAATTTGAGGTTGTGATGACCGAATATAGCGATCATGCCTTATTGGTCCCTCTATGAGAAAGTGGGAATCAAAGTTGTAAACAAACCATCCCTATCCAGGAAAAATGGATAGACCTTAAAATGGGAGAATATAGAGCCTAGTGCAATATTGCCCCAAATGTCTGTCCTTGTCTTACCAGGAGATATGCTAATGCCTAGACCAATCTTCTAATAGTATCCAAGTTGTGGCAGCCATAAGTAGTATTTTAAATGTTATAAGAGACTTACTAACTCGTCAATCTTCCCGGAAAAATTCTCCGCCAACTAAGAGGCTTGGAAAAAATTGTTCTCAAGCCTCAGTGGCTCTACGGAAAGCACTTAAACTGTCTCCAAGGGACCCAAATCTTATTAGAAATCTCATGTCTACATATAAATATGCAAGGCAGGAGAGAAAAGGGCGCTCTCTGTGGAAGCCTGGGAGAGTTTAAGATCAGCCTCACTATCTAAAGACAGTAAGGCATTCTGGCAAGTGGTCAATTCCCCGTTTCGTCAAGGAAGTACTGGGCCTTCTCTAGACCTCCATATAGATGAGGCCACTTGGCTGTGCCATTTTCAGAAAATATTTCGAAAGCAGACAGATGACATCACGGAGCCCCCTGAGTTCCATCCAGATGCTCCACCTTCAATGGAATTTCTGCTGGACGAGGTAACTCTAGTACTATCCCAATCCCCTGCATTAAAGGCTGCAGTCCCAGACAGGGTCCCACTGGATGTTTTTCTTATCAATAAAGACCTATGGGCACCAGTCTTGACCATAGCTTTTAATGCTATAGCCAAAACTGGCCCTCTCCCCTCCTGGAGACAGTCTGTGATCATTCCAATTTTCAAGAAGGGGAAGGGAGCAGATCCTGCTAATTATCGCCCAATCTCCCTTCTTGACAGCACAGCCAAATTGATGGGTAGACTGTTATTAAATAGGCTGGAGGAATGGGCTAGGGAAAACAACATACTTTCGGAAGCCCAATATGGTTTTAGGAAGGGAAGGAGTACGACAGATCAATGCCTCAATCTTGCCCTAATCGCCGCTAAATATGTCACTGCAAAGAAAGGTCAAATATATATGGCGCTTATGGACCTGTCCGTGGCCTTTGACTGTGTGTCCCACAGCAAACTGTGGGACATTATGGACTCAATGGGCGTGGACCACTCCATAACCCTCTTCATTAGAAACCTATATAGTCAGGCAGAGGCTGTGATTCGCTACGGAAAAAAAGGAGAATGCTCTAAACCTTTTAGGATTGCAAAGGGGGTGAGACAGGGTTGTGTTCTTGCCCCCTTTCTCTTCTCCTTGTATACAAATAAGTTATCTGAGGCCCTGACTGAAAATTGCAAAGATGTCCCAGTGGCAGGCCCAATATCGTTGCCCGTCATGCTTTATGCGGATGACGCTGTTTTGCTGGCAAGGACCCCAATAGCTTTGCAGCTGTGTATCGAGTCTTACTCTGCTTTTATGGCTGAGCTTGGCTTATTTGTTTACAAAACCAAGTCCTATGTGATGGCTCTGGGAATGGGAGAAAAGAAAAAATTAATGCGATTTCACATAGATGGTAGACGTTTGGAAAGAGTAGAGAATTTCTCGTATCTGTGCATCCTTTTTGATGACAAATTAAATTGGTCTGCAATGGTCAGAAATAGAGTGAACCAGATATCTAGAAGTATAGCGGGCCTCTGGAAGTTCGCCCTAAATTTGGGGGATAAACCAATTAAAGAAATGTTAGAAATTTACTCTGCAAAAACACTATCTATAGCTACCTATGGTGCTGCAGTCTGGGGCATAGCACAGGTAAACTCCCTCCAAGCCACAGAGGATACATTTCTAAAAAGACTGCTGGCTATACCTAGTTCTTGCAAAACACACAAGATGATGGACGGAATGTTGCACATTGGCAAACATTCACCCCCAGTCACAGATCTGGGTTTAATCCATCGTTATTTTGCTTCACCACGCCACCCCAGTTCAGACATAGCCATATGCAAATCAGTCTTGACCCTGTGCCTCATGGGAACAGTCCAGACCGAACTGCCAAGCCATGTCTTCCCTGGACCGGAATCAAGCATCCTAGGACCGGTTTCGGGCTTTCAGCCCTCATCAGCCAGGATAGCTTGACTCCAGTGGCGTAGTGAGCACGGGACCCACGCTGGGCATACCCTTCCAACTTAGGGCAAAATGCAAAACACACAAGATGATGGACGGAATGTTGCACATTGGCAAACATTCACCCCCAGTCACAGATCTGGGTTTAATCCATCGTTATTTTGCTTCACCACGCCACCCCAGTTCAGACATAGCCATATGCAAATCAGTCTTGACCCTGTGCCTCATGGGAACAGTCCAGACCGAACTGCCAAGCCATGTCTTCCCTGGACCGGAATCAAGCATCCTAGGACCGGTTTCGGGCTTTCAGCCCTCATCAGCCAGGATAGCTTGACTCCAGTGGCGTAGTGAGCACGGGACCCACGTCTGGGCATACCCTTCCCACTTAGGGCGAAATGCAAAACACACAAGATGATGGACGGAATGTTGCACATTGGCAAACATTCACCCCCAGTCACAGATCTGGGTTTAATCCATCGTTATTTTGCTTCACCACGCCACCCCAGTTCAGACATAGCCATATGCAAATCAGTCTTGACCCTGTGCCTCATGGGAACAGTCCAGACCGAACTGCCAAGCCATGTCTTCCCTGGACCGGAATCAAGCATCCTAGGACCGGTTTCGGGCTTTCAGCCCTCATCAGCCAGGATAGCTTGACTCCAGTGGCGTAATGAGCACGGGACCCACGTCTGGGCATACCTTTCCCACTTAGGGCGAAATGCAAAACACACAAGATGATGGACGGAATGTTGCACATTGGCAAACATTCACCCCCAGTCACAGATCTGGGTTTAATCCATCGTTATTTTGCTACACCACGCCACCCCAGTTCAGACATAGCCATATGCAAATCAGTCTTGACCCTGTGCCTCATGGGAACAGTCCAGACCGAACTGCCAAGCCATGTCTTCCCTGGACCGGAATCAAGCATCCTAGGACCGGTTTCGGGCTTTCAGCCCTCATCAGCCAGGATAGCTTGACTCCAGTGGCGTAGTGAGCACGGGACCCACGTCTGGGCATACCCTTCCCACTTAGGGCGAAATGCAAAACACACAAGATGATGGACGGAATGTTGCACATTGGCAAACATTCACCCCCAGTCACAGATCTGGGTTTAATCCATCGTTATTTTGCTTCACCACGCCACCCCCATTCTAGCCCACAAGGAATTAGGTTTCTCGTTTATCTCTGACACCATAAAACTGGCTCCGCTGATCGCGTGGCTATTGATCTGGAAAAGGGAAACAGTCCTCCTAAATCAAACAGTGTTAAAGGATATTTTATCCTTGGACCGGGCTACATCAATTGCCTGGTTAGCATATCTGAAAAAATCCTTAAGTGAACTGGACCTAGAGTTTTTGTATGATACACCGTCTCATTGTACATCGTTCCCCAAAACCAGATGAAAGGAAATTTTTATCGCCAAACACACTCAAGATAGATGGCAAAATAATCAAACTAAAATCTCAGTTATTCCTTATCGAGCATCACCTTCTGTGGCAACTGGGCATCTATCTTATCTGTCATTCGTCACCAATATAAGACATCGTTTTGTTTTGGTGAGATTTAGACTGATTTATATTCCAGTAATGGCTGGGTATCCTGCTCAATCTTTTTCAGTAACCCATTTGTCTCTCTGTCCTTGTGACGGTTTTTCTAAGCAATCGATTTCGCATTTGCTCTTCTTTTGCTCATTTTAAAAGGCGGAGACGTGTAAATTCATCATCCCACTAAAGAAAAAACTCAGTCTACGTTTACATAACCAGGCATTGGAAGTATTACGAGGACTGGAAACGCCCTATGTATGTTATACGATTGCTTCCTATTTATTAGCTGTTTTAAGGATCAGAAAGGTGAACATTTTGTTATAAGGGCCAGGACGTAAGACCATCTATGCACTGAGTCTGGAAATGTTATGCTCTCTATAGCTTCTTTTAACCCATTATTGGGGTTCCCATTGCACTGTATGGCTCCTTTTAAGTATACTGAGATTAGTTTAACCCTGTTTAGTAACAGCTGTTTTATACTTACCTAAAGTTTTTTTTTAGTATGAATGTTCTTTTTGGGTGTTTTTTAACCGTTTTAGCAATTTAATGAGAAATCTAGTATAACCTTGTCTGTCAAACTGTTGTCCTCATACTTTTTGATACATCTTAGCACCTATGTATTTATATCAGAACAATGAGATATGGAAGAATGAATTGTCTGGGTGTAAGGATGTTTTTATCGTTTGTATTTTAGCCATGTTTCTTTCTTATGTACTTTTTATGCATTAATTTAAATGCGAAATAAAGATCTTGATTGATTGACTGGCTATGTGAAGTTGTAACTAATGGCCTTTCGAACGAGATACATTCAAGGAAGCAGGGAACCACTGTCAATTTTAAATAGTCACCTTAAAAATACAGTGATTGATTATTACATATTATAAGGTGTGTGCACATGGAAATAGCAGAGGATTGAGCCCTATTCATAAAGGCAAGTTTACATTCGTAAATGTACGCACACACTGTAATACACCTAGGACCTGTGTGTGCAGTTACAAACCTAAGGTATTCACAAAGATCAAACAGAGATCTATGCACATGGGTGGGTGTATGTTTCCATACCCATTGCAGCTCTGCAAATGATGGGTGACATAGACATACATTTCAATGTACAGTAATTGTACAATTGTATATTCAGCTTACCACCACCAATGGCGGCTAAATGTATTACTACATCTTCACTGCGTAAAACCCCGAATGGAAGGAAGTACACAAACTGCAACTGACCACAATCTCTCACAGCAGTCACATTTTTCATTTGGAAGTCTCTGCCCTCTTTCCCTGGTGCCATGCGCCACGTGAAGCTAAAACACTGCCCAATCTAGGAAGATCCAGCAGAAAGCAAACCATTCCAAGAGGAGCTTCACTGAGGAGAAGACAGACATCACCCAGACCTATACATGCCAGAGCAATGGCTGCCATCCCCACACACCACAGACATGGACCACCTCATTGGTCCAGTGCCACAGCGGTGTCTCACTACTAACCCAGTCTGTTCACACCCTACATTGTTTCAGCATGTTTTTTAGTCAACATCAAAATATTCCCACCTACAATTGTATCTGTCATGTGAATGTCAGTGTGGCAGTCTGTGTTGTCAGTGCCTCAACCACCTCGACAGTGCCATGTGGAGTGGCCACTCACACGACCAGACTGTTGACTGGCTGTCAAGTCTAGCCACGCACAAACAAGTAAATGGTACAGCATTTCTCGCATTGCATACTATCAGCTACCTGTACACTACAATGTTACTCACTGGCACAAAAGATAACGCAATGCATGCAACATGTACATATGACATAGATGTTTGAACATCTCATGTCTATATATATATCCATATATGACCATATGTCCAACACCACAGTTCTGTGGTTACTAAATGTGTTTCCAATCATCTCCACGATGTTAACGTAGCAACGTTATGGGGCATTGATGTTAACGTAGCAACGTTATGGTGCATTATAACAAAGCTTATGTATCACATAGAATGCCAATGTTTTAGACCTCCCAAGTACTAATATTAGGTCATGTATCATGGATGCCAGGTGGATATATGTGGCTGCTATGTTATCGTTGCCTGTGCTGTCACAGTATATGCATAGCATACGGAGACAGGTTAAGGAAAGGACCACCACGCTGCAACGCTGTGAAGTTCAAACGACTGACAACTATGGGTACAGTCTGAGAACTAGCTGCAGAGGGATCTTGACATAGTAACATGTGCATTGTGTATATGGTTACAGCTGCAGTCACCTGAGGCAGCCCCTGTCACACCACTATGACAGGGGCTGCCTCAGGAGATACATGACAGCTGGACAGCAGATATATATGGGACCCATTAGTAAGGTACCCCCTTCCCCCTTCCCTCAACATCAGAATCACTATATCACAAGAACATTAGTCACTTAAGTATGTACATACAAAAAGGTTGATCAGGAATTGGATTGCAAGTACATTCCTTTGCTCTGAACAAATGTCATCACAACACTGTCAGATGTCAACACTAAAACTCTGACTCACTCATATGTGGCTCTATCTCCAGCTTGACAGCTGCCCCTCGCATGTCCACATTCCACCACACATTTTGCCGCATCACTGGGGAGCAACTAACTTCTCAGGGTCTGACAACAGGCACAGCACACCAGTGGCATGGCAGATAGGACATGTCGCCATCTGATGTCCACGAGTCCATTGTAAGCACCATGGACCAATAACTTGTATTGATTCTCTATTGATTCTGTGTCAATGAGCTGTGTTCATTACCCACGCCATGTCAAACATTGTGATGTATGTTAGTGTGTGTCTGTCCTCATACGGGCCCTAAGAGGCATCCAGGGACTTACCTGAGTCTTGGTCTCTTTCTCAGCACCTCGGAACAAAGAGGCAGAGAATGATGTTTCTTACGCATTAAATACCTTTGCACTTATCTCAACATGGTCTGCCATCTCATAAGTACCTGCACCAAAAGATGGCATTAAGTTCTATCAAGCTTAAAATGTGTGAACATTTGAAGATACACTCGAAGTACCATCATGACATCACACTCACAAAAACATCAACAGGCATATACTCATAGGAAACACACAAGGATTACTGAATCAGGAATATATATATATATATATATATATATATATATATATATACACGATTTTCCCAACTGTGAAGAGATCCTCAATCTGGAACTCGCAAGAAGGAAACGGACTCCAATTGTTCAGTGCAATGCTGGTTTATTCAGTGCAAATGTCGCCATGACGCGTTTCGGGCTATGCAGCCCTTGATCACATGATCCTAACCATGATTGAATTTGGAAGAACAGAAGGGAATCCGACGATCTAGGGACACATTGACCAGGAGGAAGAACTGTCAAAAGGTGAGGGGAAATCTAACCAACATTGTAAGAAGCTGGGCTATTATTTGTTCCTGATGTGAAGCCTGCACAATTAACAAGTCCACAGTTTCCCCTCACTGGGAACCAAGCATTTCATTGTAGCCCTTGACTCTCTCAGGGAAGTGAAGCAGAGCAGTCGAAGGCCTACTCATGGAAGGTGGTGTGGACTAGTAATCACCATTCACTGGCACACAATAATAATACTCAATAAATGATTGTCCAGTCAGTGCTTTTTCTTTTAAGTAGCAAAAGTACATTTATTACACACACACTACTATATACTACGCGTCAATTTACAAATATATACCTGAGGCAGATAGAAATACCTTGGTGGCACTCTGAAATCAGCTTTGATCCTTAAAGGGTCATGCCCCCAAAATCATAGTACCTCCCACCCCACTTACACCAGATAAAACATCACAATATAGGAGGTATCACCTCAAATAAAACAGGCCTATTGGCTTTGTAACGGGGTAAGCAAATCATATTATAAGGCAAGCCTACTGGCTTTTTCTAGTGGTCACCATATTAAAAAGTCTAATAAACACATGTTATTCAAGGGGGCACCACGTTAATTAGACTAATAACCACATATTATAAACCACCATTATTTCACTTTAATCAATAACCATGTGTAAATGCAATCATTAAAGCATTTCAACATTGATAAAAAATCACTTTCAGTATTATAATATCAATAAAACATTTGAAACGAACATCACATGTGTCTGTGTCTTTTCTCTACACCCTCAGACCACAGATTATTCAGCCACAGAACCAACTCCTAGAGAATGCTGCCCTCCCAGCTGAAGAACAAAAGCTCTAGCCTTAGAAGTGTGGTAAAATATTGGGACAATTCTGGGGGGGGGTCATAATTTCCTTGACCCTGCAAACGTAGGTTCCCTTCTGAAATTCTTTTAGAGGCGGGACCGCTGCTACTTCAACAGCCCCAAGCAGTACCTTAAAATTAATGGTGGTGTCCTCACTGTCTTTGGGGCACCGCAAAAGGCAGGAAAATATACAAATAAGCTTCTCCATTATGGGACGCTCCCAGTGGGAAGCAGTGAATATTTTAGTGTCTCTCCTGTTGTTCGGGAGAGCCGCTTTACGTTTTGTTTTTTGTTTCATTTTTCAGGGGTGCCTGGTCCCACCCGGGGCACCCCAATGACAGGTTCCACATCAGGGGCTGCCCCAATTCCCCTGTGGCCCTGCCGGCTCTGCCCGGCACCGCCTTCCAGTGCGCGGGAGTCAGCATCTTCTTTCCCGCTCGCTACCCGCGATGTTTTCCTGCAGGCAGGGCGAGAGCGAGCATTCTTTTCTGCTCTGACATACAGTCCTTGAAATATGGTGGGTGCCTCCTGGCACATCAAACCTCCACCCCTGCCCCAACCCTCCTGCACAGCATGCTAGGATGATTCAAGATGGCACCGTCAAGAAGCCACTGTTCACATCTCCTCTGGGGGCCTCAGCTCCACCCATAGCTGACATCAATGCCAGGGATGTTCCCACCAAAACTTCAAAGGGGAGCCTCCTGATGTGTTGGATCCAGTTGACTGGGTTTCCTCCCTTGATCTGTGGGCCTGGGCTGTCCCAACCCTGGTACAGGTAATTAACAGATGCTGATTTTTTTCCATGCCCCTTTCTCCTCAGAAGTTGAGTGGAGCACTGTTACTCCTTTTGTGTGGGGAGGCCTTTGTTCCATCTGATGGTGAGCAGGCTAATTGACTTGGCCCAGCAGAGTAACAAAAGGCCAGGGGCTCTGATCATGAGCTGAGCCAGAGAAATATGAAAACTCTGGACGACCCATAAGGTGTAGATGTAGTATCTTGGGGGCTGGGTATTCAAACTGGGTGCACATGTTTCACTCCAATTTCATAGTTTACAGGAGTTTGCAGGCCTAAGGGAAGCTAAATAGCCCTTTAAGGCAGATTACATTCTATGTGTATAATACAGTGTCACTGCAGACAAAACAGTAAACCATACTGACTTTACCTATGAGTGCCCACTAATATTATAAGGCCTATCCCAGGCCAACATCTAATCTTGCAGAATCCCCTCTGCGCCAGGCTATCTGTGTGCAGTTACCAAGCAGCACACTACTGTAGCCACTCACACGCAGCCCGCACATGTGTGCACATATGTTCAAGTGTAACCAGCCTAATGCCCCTTACCATAGCTGCATCGCAGCAGCCTTATTTTAAAAGGCGGACACTGGTGGTAAACATGCGCAGTCCATTTACCAGGTGATCATAGTAGTGAGATTCACCCACAGTAAAAAGTCCACAACCGGGTGATCAAAAAAAGCGAAAAATCTGGGCGTAGTAAATGGGCAGAACCCATTTGCAACAATCCTGAGTCCAGGGAAGGAGCTAAATCCTGTCTAAATGTGAAAAGTCCAAATTAAATGCATAGGTCCAAAGAAAATATCCAAAGCAAATACAAAAGTTGAAAGACAATTTCCAAATTAAAAGCAAAGTCTTAAAATCCAAAAGAATGTCAGAGGGGCCTGCTCCATGGAGAGCGAGAGAGGAGCCCTCAGGCCCTGAAGCTGAAGGAACCATGGACATGGGCACCTGGCTTCTTCCCGCTAACTTCTAGAAGCTCACATGGAACAAGCCCTTTGCTGACATCTTGAAAACTCTCAATTCTTAAATATGCGTCAATCAAGCTGGGTTTCGTACAGCACACTGCACTGAGTCAGTAATGTTGTCGGTATCAGATGACATGTGCAAGGATTTTGATGAAGGTCTGATCTCTGCGTTGGTCTTGTTAGATCTCTCAGCAGCCTTTGACACTAAGTGGAATACAACAAATACCTTGACATGGGTATGGATGCCATGTGACTGGGCTGTTGCTGAAGTTAGCTCTTGTTCCCATTCAGCAATCATGTCCAGTATCACTTTGAGAGGGAATCATTATCATGCTATTATCTCTTTCTCAGCTATGCCAAAGCGAGTGATTATCTGCCTGTATGTCCTCTACCTTGGTCTCTCTCTTTCTCTCTCTCTCTCTGTCTCTCTCGCTCTCTCTTTCTCACCTCCTCAAGTGGTTGTCCTTGAGTATGATTGCCAGTAAGTAACACATTTGTCCACATTGTGGGTAATGTGTATGACTGGGGCTTGCTATCTTAATTGGGCAGTCAGTGTTTGATTGTCTAGTGATCATATGGGTCACAGCTGGAGACGGTTGTGGTGCCAGTGTGCTCAATGACCCCACCCCATGAACACTGACAGGTGTGTATTACATGAAATATGACATTAAAAAGAATTCTCTCTTCTTTACTTAACCCAATAAATATTTCCACTTGCATTAATTTTGAAGTGAATAAGTACATATGTGGTGATGATTTTTCGATGGGGTGTCCAGGTAGCTATTTATGGTTGCTGTTACGTGTGACATATCTCCTGTCTCAATGTGCTGCATTTTTTTGTTTTTATATTTTTCTAATTATTTTGTGCCTTTTCTTTATATATTACCTACCGGCGGCTGGCAGTAGGTAGTTATAGGTAGGACCTACTTTTCATGGGAAAAGCGTTTTTTTGACAAATCTTTGGCGCAGTTTGACGAATCTTCACGAAATTATCCCCAAAAAGTGTCTAGTTGGTTCTAGTTGTCCATAGAAAGTTTCAGGGTGATTGATCAAGCAGTGTTAAAAGCAAAACAATAATCATGAACATTACCTGCGCCATCTTGTCTGGTGGAATTCTATGTGCACATAAGTTGCAGTCGTTTTAATCTATCACAGCCATTTTGTACTCTGTTGGTCACCTTTGTTTCACCCTGCCCTTACTAGCATCCCTCTGACCCTCTGACCGACCTGGTATGTGTGCTGGGGGCTATACACTCTATTGCCACAACAAACCTCAGCGCCAGTTGCTGCCACAAACTCGCTTTTCCTCTCATCCCTGTTTTCAGACAAGCCTTTGGACGCTCTACCCTTCACTACACCTAGTTACACAAACAGGTTCCAAACACCAAAGAGACTCTTGCAAAATGATTTACTGCACTGCAAACAGCAAGACTTGTTGTTACCAACAATGGGACCTGTTTTTATCAACAGAACGGACTCTTAGATCTGACCGGTCTCACATGTTTTAGACCCTGAAGCAAGGTCCAGCTGCAAGATAAGATTGTCTGTTTGACCTGGGTGGGAAGAGAATTACTGTTGGGCTTGTGTGACAACCTGCCCGGGGCGGGGACCCCAAGCTTTTGTAACCATGTTGATCAAACAAATGCATTGTGTCAAACCTGTATAAAAGGAAGAGCCAAGGGAGTTGTCAGCAGAACACTTCCCTCAGACATCCCGGTGTCTCAGTTGACGTGATCTCCTCATGAGAAATAAACCATTTTCTTCTCTTCCAGTTTCCAGCGCTTGCCTCATTATTTTGATAGCGAACCCAAAGTGAATCAGAGGTGGAACCCTGCACCGGGCAGCATTGAGGGTCTTAGAAGACTCGCTGCCTTTCACAAATTGGCGCCCAAGCGTAGGGGCCCATCAGCGACGCGTGGGTCCGGTAGAGAGGTCCTAACGACGGAGTGAACAACTAAACAATTGGGGTATACCTGCCTGAGAAGACCATTGTCTGGCTGCCGATCGACTGAACTTCACCGGTTCCGAACGGACCTCTCTCGAGTGACCTGCGGTCCTGACTGGGACCTTAGAGGAACGCCGCATTGATTGTTGGAGTGAGAGGACAACCAGGCGCTGGAAGGGGAAGACGAAGAACTGTCCATACAATCCGGGTAAGGTCGTGAAAAAACGACTTAAATTGATTGATTGATTGAATAGTTTGATTGAAATACTAGTATTCCTTTTTTTGATATTGAGTTATTTGCGACATTTCCCTGCTTGCAAACAACAAAGAATAGGAATATTCTCTCTCTTTGCAGGCAGCGAAGGACAGGTAGTGCAGACTTTTTGTCTAAATTGATTGATTGAGATATTCATTTTGACCGATAAATACGTCATGCCTGTTTTCTCTAGATTGTTTGATTGTAATTGTTTTGGACCAGACCGTTCGTTAGAGGTCAGTCAGCCGGCACCGCCGGAAGGCACCCCTAACAAGGACATGTACGTAAAGTATGGATTAGCCAGCGTAGCTTATAGCAAACTATGGCATAAATACACTAGGAAGGACCGGGTAAATCAGTGGCCACTGACGGGATCTTTCGATCCCGCTAAAATAGAAACGTTAGAATTAGCTCTCCACAAAAAGAAAACTAGACCAGCCATGTTTGACAGTTTTGGCTTATGGCGAAAAGAGGCAGCTCAAAGAAAGAAAAGGGACGAAGCTAGACAAGATAAAGAAACGCGAAAATCAGCTTACCAAGCCTGTAAAAGATTAGAAGAAAAACTAAAAGAAAAGGAAATCGATAAAAAGGAACAGGAATCAAAAATATCAGATCAATGCCCTGTTAGAACGCCCTCGACTCTTTACCCCAAGTTACCAGCAAAACAAAGGGTAGATGATGATTTATTGTTAGGTCCCCCAATCATATACATGCCACCCCCTTACGCCCCTACTCATCCCGTAGTACAACGACAGGACCACCAAAGTATAGCCGGAGATGGCACGATCGCCTCAGTCTCCACCGCCTCTGCTCCCACCGAGTCACCCACACCAAATGCCTCATCAAAGGATACAGTAGTAGAGGTAGGATCAAAAGAAACAGGAGCGCCCAGGGTCCCGCGATTAAGTAAAAATGAGCGAGCAGGCATTGATAAAGTAGTTAAATCCCTCATAGATAGGAAGGAGACAGAAGAGCATGTAACTGACATATGCAACTCCTATGTTGAAAACCGCAAACGATACTTTATTGTACGTCTCTGTTACCACACTCTTACTGCATATGAAGAGAAGTACCAAGATGTAGGGCCCGAGCGACTAGTGGCTCTCTATAGGAAGGTAGACACCGGAGATGAAGGCGACAACGATGTTACAGAACTCTTTTCATCCACACTGGAGGTATTCCGTCACCTCGTGGAACAAGGACGGATAGATAAGGACAGGACATCTAAGATAGCAGGACCCCCGGTGGAAAAACCAGATAGCATGATGCCGATAAAAGAAGCTGCCCCTTATTGGGTACCTCCTAGAGGACAAGGGACTCATGACGATATGAACCATCAAGACGCTAGAGGAAGGGTGGTCTACAATTGGGTGTATCAACCATGGGACAGACAGGATATTTTGACGTTCCGTAAATCTTTACCGGATTTGCGAAAGAACCCCACCGCCTTTTACACCGAGCTAGGTACCGCTCTGGGATCAACAATAATGACACTTGCCGACATAGACTTGTTCTTTGGGTTATGTTTGCCAGCAGATGTGTGGAAACAGATTAGGAAAATAGACCATACCGAACTGCTTGGTCATACCTGGGAACAACTTAACACACTAGATAAACAGCGGAACCCTGGTCAAAAACCGGTTAAAGCAATATTGGACCTCCCTGACAAAATAGTGCAGAAAGTGAAAACGCTGATCCCAGAGAAAAAGATAGACTGGTCCATAGTAACCGCGTGCCGCCAGAAACCACAAGAGGATGTCTCAGAGTATTTCTCCAGATTTGAAACAGTGTTCTCCGATTACAGTGGACAAGACATGTCCACCGCAACCGGACACCACTTATTTGTGCAGAACTATGTCAAAGGACTACTGCCAGATGTATCCCAGAAATTACAAGCCAGCGAAAGTAGTTGGGCAGCATCTAAACCGGCGGCCATTCTCCAAATGGCCCAGTACTATGAGCATCAGAGAAACGAAAATGACAGGGCTACAGAAAGGAAAAAGAAGGACTTGAAGGAAAGGGTAATGGTAGCACAACTCCAGGGGGCGAATACAGGAAGGGAGCAATATAGGGGAGGATACCAGCAGAATACCCCTAGAGTACAGCCACCTAGAAACAATTCATCGACATCATATGTAGGACGCCAAGACCTAGGACAGGATCAATGTGCATTTTGCAAAGAATATGGACACTGGAAAACCCAATGCCCGGCTTTGCTAGGAGCTGGTAGGGGCAGAGGGGCGAGGGAAATAGCAAGTGGACAGAGAGGAAGAGGACGTGGGAGAGGGTACGCGAGTGAAGCAAGCGAGGAAAGGCCAGGAAGAGTGAACACATTTGACCATCCCAAACAGAATCAGTACCAACAGACAGATTATGACAATGCGTACGACTTTGCATAGGACAGCCAGAGGCAAGGGAGGGATCCAGTCGAGCTCTATGTTGATCAGCAAGGCCCTTATGTTACCGCTGAGGTCCTGGGCACAAAGTCGCCATTTCTGGTAGACACGGGAGCAACACGTAGTGCACTATCCAAACGACTGATTCCAAGGGCACCCTTGTCAGGCTCACATGTGACCTCAATAGGATTTGACGGTACGCCCTCCACCAACCCTTTGTCCCGACCGATCCCTTTTAACCTTGACAACAATAGCGTTGAAACAACATTCCTCCTCTCTTCCAACACCCCAGACGCCATTATGGGTCTCGACCTTTTGAAACACTTCCATGCGACTATCAGATGCTCACCAGACGGAGTGCGTGTCGTCCTGTATGACAACCCCCAGCGCCATAGAGAGAACCCTAATCAGCACATGTTTCCCATCTCCGAGGCTGACGCATCCCTACTGGACACTTTGCCATCACACTTATGGGCTAGGGCTGATTCAGACGTAGGACGAATGATGATTGACCCAGTACACGTAACAATACGACAGGACGCAACCCTACCGAAAGTACCGCAGTACAAAATATCGCCAGAGGGTGAGAAGGCACTGACAGAGATCATACACTCTTTGGTAGAGGCAAGGGTGGTAGAGGAAGTAGTGAGCAACGTTTGTAATAGTCCCATACTACCGATTGTAAAGAGACAGGGAGAGGGAGACGGAAAAGCCTACCGCTTCATCATTGACCTGCGGGAGATAAACAAAATCGTAGTGCCACAATACCCAGTAGTTTCCGACATCACGACAATTTTGACCTTAATCCCCTCCACTGCCACCACCTTCACTGTAATTGACCTCAAAAACGCATTCTTTTCCATACCTATACACAAGGACAGCCGCTATCTATTTGGATTCACCCTAAACTCCCGTTCGTACAGATTTTGCAGAGCACCTCAGGGGTACACTGAGAGCCCAAGCATCTATAGCCAGGCGCTTAAAAGACAGTTGGACGCCATACAATTGCCAGATGGAGTGGCACTAATACAATATGTAGACGACATCCTTCTAGCAGCGGACACCATACCAATAGCCGTCACAGCCACCATCAAACTACTCCATTTTCTTGCTGAGAATGGTCACAAGGTCTCCCGAAAGAAATTGCAGTTCTGTAAATCACAAGTGACCTATTTGGGTCACCTTTTATCCAAAGAAGGGAGGAAACTCACGCCTGACAGGATCCAGACAATTCTAGACACCCCTGTCCCCAAAGATCAGAAACAAGTCCGCTCTTTGATAGGTCTCACCTCATTTTGCCGACAGTGGTTACCGAACTTTAGCCTCATTGTCAAACCCCTTCTCTCCCTCCTAGCTAAAGACATCCCCTCACCTCTCCCCTGGACCCCCGAATGCCAGTCAGCCTTTAAAGAACTACGCAATGCCCTTTGTTCAGCACCTGTCCTAGGAACCCCGGATTACTCCAAACCATTCTTCCTCTACACGCACGAGAGGGAAGGATGTGCATTGTCTGTCCTAACACAATCAATTGGTCAAAAACAACGCCCTTGTGCATATTTCTCTGCCACCCTCGATCCAGTAGCCAGAGCACTGCCAGCGTGCCTGCGCGCTGTGGCAGCTGCAGCAGTATCGATACGCCAGAGCGAAGGAATAGTACTCTCCAATCCAGTCACTGTTTTAGTACCCCATGCAGTCGACACACTACTAAACCAGACCAAAACCCAACACTTGACTAGCGCCCGACTGACAGGATATGAGTTGACCCTGCTAGCACCGCACATTACCCTAAAGCGATGCACCACCCTCAATCCAGCCACACTGTTACCCCTACCCGAAAATGATCCTAGCGTGACTCCACTACACGACTGTGTGACACTAACCGATGAACAAACAAAGAGTAGAATAGATCTCAGAGACACCGCCTTTCTAGAACCAGATGGAGAACTATGGGTGGATGGTTCGTGCATCAAACTCCCCGACGGCACCACCTCAGCTGCATACGCTGTCACCACAGCCCGAACCGTTCTGGAAACAGCCCGTATTCCTCAACGTTCAGCCCAGGCTGCAGAACTCATTGCCCTCACACGAGCATGTATCTTAGCGACTGACACGACAGTTAACATATACACCGACAGCCAATATGCCTTCGGGGTGGTTCACCATTTTGGGATCTTATGGAAAGAAAGAGGGTTCCTGACTTCACACGGTACACCCATCCTGCATGGAGATTTAGTCTCCGCCTTGACGCAAGCAGTCCTCCTCCCCAAGAAGTTAGCAGTGATAAAATGCCAAGCACATAGGAAAGTGACTGATCTCATTGGACAGGGAAATGCACTAGCAGACGTTACTGCCCGAGCCACGGCAGGAGACAGAACTACGACACGAATGTATGTGACCAGGTCACAAGCTGAACGATGGACTGACGCTAGGACCACTGTAAGGGACATACAGACTACAGGCACACAAGACGAATTGACCGAGTGGGAAAAGGTGGGACTAAAAGACGAGGAAGATTGCTGGAGAACTAAAGACGGAAATAAATGGCTGTTACCCAATGCCTACCTCATCCCCATATTGACCATGGCACATTTACCAGCACACATAGGCTCCACCCCCATGATTGAACTAATCACCAGAGTATGGCATAACGTCAAGATAGCAGAATCTGCAAAACGCCTAGTACAACAATGTATAGTCTGCCTACAACACAACCCAGGGAAGGGGACAGTAGTACCACGGGGAGGGTTTGGAGTCCCTGACCACCCCTTTGAAATCCTTCAAATGGATTACATTCAACTAGAGAGATGCCTTGGTCTAAAATATGTCCTGGTGGTTGTGTGCGCTTTTAGCAAATGGGTGGAGGCCTATCCCACCCGCGACAATACCGCCTTAGCCACTGCAAAAGTATTGCTGAAAGAATTCTTCCCCCGATACGGCCTTTGCAGAATTTTATGGAGCGACAACGGCCCCCACTTCGTAGCCGAGGTGATACAGAACATACTGAGAGGGTTGGGGGTAAAACAAAAGTTCCATGCCGTCTTCCACCCCCAATCAGCGGGCCTGGTAGAGAGACACAATGCAACGTTGAAACTAAAACTAGCCAAAATAGTTGCCACGACCGGGTTGAAATGGCCCGACGCCCTCCCATTGGCATTGTTATCGATGCGCTCCACCCCAACCAAACACCGACTGACCCCGTATGAGGTGGTCTTCGGCAGGCCTATGAGCATTTGGGCGGCACCAAGACCCACCTCCATTAACGATGTCCCGAACATATTAATGTCGGATTACTTGCATAAATTGACAAACGAGCTAACAATTATCCACCAACAGGTGCAGCAAGCCTTGCCTGACGTATCCAGGGGCCCGGGACATGAAATAAAGCCAGGCGACCATATATTAATTCGCAACTTCCAAAGAACGAAGAATCTGGAGCCTAGGTGGACGGGCCCCTGGCAAGTCCTGATCACCACCCGAACTGCCCTCCGAGTGCAAGGAAAACGAAACTGGCTGCATGCCCATCACTGCAAACGAGTCCCTCCAACCCTGGCAACCTGTGAAGGGGTGGAGGTGCAAGAGGAAGTACTCGCGAGAGACCGACCAGCTCTGAGTTGCTACCCACAAGAAGACACCCTCGAACTATCAGAATTTCCCGACCCCACGGTGCCATCCAGGAAAGGGTACAACCTAAGATCGACGAAAGGAGGGAGCTCCAACGACCAGGCCACTAACTGAGTCAAGGTCTCAGATCGGTAGCACAGTCAAACAACGCTACCAGGAAAGCGCCAGACAAAAGTCTGTGGTCCTAACAGTTGTTGAGCTCCTCGAAGATGATGGAAGAAACTGAACACCTGCAAAACCACCGCAAAGACACCAAGACTGCTAACCTGCACAGCACAAAGACAATTGCACTTGTAGCCGCATTTCTCACCTGTCTCCTGCTAATGGTCGCACTCTGGATCATTGAAGAGAATGCACCTGCATACAGAACATTGTCACCCACCATGCAACCAACCACCAAGAAAGAACACTACCTGGTATCACTACCGCCACATCTCCGAGAACGACGCAAAGAATTCTGGAATAATTCTTTCGTGCAGATGTTGCACCAACACAATCTTGCCACCAATGCTACCAACTGTTGGGTCTGTGGGCTGTTACCACATGCCACTGAACATTCCATCCCTTTCATCCCTTCGCCCTTTTCTATTCACGGATCTTGCCTTGCCTGGATGATGCTCCTACAAGAAAGTTACAAAGACAATGCCACTTCCGACGGAACAATCGCCCAGTTCTACAACGAGTTCTGGCGAAACAAAACAGGAACGACAGCCGCCCCCTTCTGCCCTCACACCTTCAATGCGACATTCCAGATTGATGTCCCCGCCAAAGAACGAGTGGAAATGCAAGTGTTCAATAATCCTAACAGAGCCACATTTTCCTACCTGAAGAAAAGAACTGCTGCAACACTGACTGTGGCCCTATCTGTGGTGAACGTCTCTGGCCTTGTATGCATTGAAGGCCGTGGGACTAAGAATGTGGGTCACAGCACCTGTAGCATTGTAAGGACTTTGAACACTGCCAACCCCCCAGCGCTTGTTGCATCACCCAATATGTACTTTGTTTGTGGAACCAAAGCCTACACCTGGCTCCCAAGAAACTGGGGGGCACATGCTACATCGCCTTTGTTTTGCCACCAACCTACACAGCCCCTGCAGAGCATCATCGAGAAAAGCGTTCTAAAGACATTGATCAAGCAGACTCTGCCTCATCACAGTTCCTCGACGCAGCAAAAGGGCTCGTCCCGCTATGGGGTCCGATGGCAAACAGCCGAGCCATCAGACATCTGTCCCAAGCGGTAGAGACCGCCCTGAACGTCACTGCTGGCATCCTCACCAACAACACTGCTGAGCTCCAAGCGGTCCGTCTGGTTACCCTGCAAAATCGCATGGTCCTGGACGTGGTACTAGCGGACCGTGGAGGAGCATGCCGCATCATCGGTGCCAGCTGCTGTGTATACATTCCTGATAATTCACCTTCTGTCTATGAAGCAATCGAACATCTCCATAGACTATCTTCAGAAATTCATCAAGGATCAGAGACTTGGACAGTTGGAAGTTGGCTTTGGGGCATCTTGAAGGAGTGGGGTTGGAAAATATCAATGATTCTCTTGGTCCCAGTATTGACAATATGTGGTTGTTGTTTGGGTATACACTGTATACCACCTTTGTGTTCTCTTTGCATAACTACCTTGCACCCTAAGACTATGGACACTCAGCTAACAAAAATGAGAGTAATGTATGATCAAGAGATACGGGACATTATGGAGATCGAAATAGACTGACAAGCTGGCTAGTTATGTTCAAAGGGGCCACTGTTAAAAGCAAAACAATAATCATGAACATTACCTGCGCCATCTTGTCTGGTGGAATTCTATGTGCACATAAGTTGCAGTCATTTTAATCTATCACAGCCATTTTGTACTCTGTTGGTCACCTTTGTTTCACCCTGCCCTTACTAGCATCCCTCTGACCCTCTGACCGACCTGGTATGTGTGCTGGGGGCTATAAACTCTATTGCCACAACAAACCTCAGCGCCACTTGCTGCCACAAACTCGTTTTTCCTCTCATCCCTGTTTTCAGACAAGCCTTTGGACGCTCTACCCTTCACTACACCTAGTTACACAAACAGGTTCCAAACACCAAAGAGACTCTTGCAAAATGATTTATTGCACTGCAAACAGCAAGACTTGTTGTTACCAACAATGGGACCTGTTTTTATCAACAGAACGGACTCTTAGATCTGACCGGTCTCACATGTTTTAGACCCTGAAGCAAGGTCCAGCTGCAAGATAAGATTGTCTGTTTGACCTGGGTGGGAAGAGAATTACTGTTGGGCTTGTGTGACAACCTGCCCGGGGCGGGGACCCCAAGCTTTTGTAACCATGTTGATCAAACAAATGCATTGTGTCAAACCTGTATAAAAGGAAGAGCCAAGGGAGTTGTCAGCAGAACACTTCCCTCAGACATCCCGGTGTCTCAGTTGACGTGATCTCCTCATGAGAAATAAACCATTTTCTTCTCTTCCAGTTTCCAGCGCTTGCCTCATTATTTTGATAGCGAACCCAAAGTGAATCAGAGGTGGAACCCTGCACCGGGCAGCATTGAGGGTCTTAGAAGACTCGCTGCCTTTCACAGCAGGGGCTGAGAAAAAAAGTGTGTTTCCAATTTTAGACACGACTACAGCCAGAACCGCTGAACGGAATTACACCAAATTTGGCAGAAAGCTAGATCTTGGTCCTGAAAGCTAAATTTTTTGTGTTTTGGTGTAAATCTGTTCAGTAGTTTTCGAGATATTAAAGAAAATCCAAATTTGTATATCTAGGGTCTCAAATACTTTGCGAATATTGAGGATCTTGCGAAGAGATCTGATTGGCTGCCAACACTTCATCCAGGAAGTGTTGACAGCCATTTTGGGACTCGACCTCAGCTGAGTTAAAAAAGAAATAAAAATAAAGATAAAGGGGCAGGATAGGAATTCCCTGACCTCCTTAGCCCTGGTGCTGGGGTACCCCAGGGAACCCGCCAGGCAAAAAAGCATGGAAAAAATAAAAATTTGCAGCAAAGTCGCAAGTATTCGTGAATTTGTAGCAAAATGGTTTTAAAGAACCAAGCGAAGTCTCCTGCGCTTGTTTAATGCTTAGCCGCCAGGTGGGCCAGGTCCCATGGGGGTTCTTTATATAAATCAAATGGGGTGGGGGCGCTCGTGGCCCATCTCCCATTGGCCAATCTTGGCCCCGGTGCCCGCCACCTCCCCGGGGCAGGCTAATCTAATTTTAAGTGAAGGGGCATGCTCGGCCCCCCTCCTGAGGCTTTTAAGAGCCCTGGGCACCACTACCTCCCTGGGGCCATGAATGAAATTTTAAGGGGGGAGGGGCTGCGCAACCCCCTCCGGGGCCATCTACGGCCCAGGGACCACCACCTCCCCGGGGCAGGGCTTTGAAAACGAAACAAGGGGGGCCGTGCAGACCCCCTCATGGAATCAATAATGGCCCTAGGGACAGCCACCCCCTAAGGCCGGCTCCCTATGCCCACCCCCGGGACATACCTGTTTGCTCTCGCTTGGCGGGAGCTTTGACAGCTCCCGCCAAGCAAGAGCAAACTGTAAGTCTGCTCCTAGCTGGCGGGAGCTGGAAAACTGGTCCCGCTCGCTGGGACCGGACTTTTCATCTGTTTTCCTGCCAGCTGTCAAGCAGGCAGGAAAACAGATGAAAGAATTGATCCTGCATGCAGGTAGCAGCATTTTTGGCTGCTCCCTACGTGTAGGAGCAATGCAGGCTTCCGCAGGGACATTAGGGCTCCCCCCGAAGTCACCAGCATAGCACACTCGGTGACCTGGGTGGGTTCCATGGCATCCAGGAGGAAGATTCCGGGGCATGGAGTCCCCAGGGACAAAATCGGCCCAGGGAGGGGTCAGTGGGCCCGCTCCCCCCAATAATTTTTTGACAGGCTCCGGACCACGTGGATGGGGGAAGCGCGGCCCCCCTCCCTCATTAATTCTTGGCCAGGCTCCAGAGGATGGGGTCCCCAAGCCGAAATCGGCCCGGGGAAGGGGGCCGTGCGGTCCCTCCCTTATATAAAAGGGGAAGGTGAGGGTGTTTTCTCAGCAATTCATCATTGAAAGACAATCTGAAATGCTTCATGGAGGTGAATGCATCGTTGTTCTATTGGAGTGCAATCTGTAGTGACTGTGACAAGTGGGTTCTTTGTTGTCCTGTCCTGGTGAGAGCAGAGTCCATGGTTCTACCTTTAAATTACTACAAGTGTTCAAATGTGCAAATCACTTGGAAGCTTCGCCCGTTTGACCCCACCCACCTTAGTAGTATGCAAAGGTCTCCCCGCCTTTTGCCAGGATGATGGACAGTTTAACAAATTGCCAGCAGCTCTTTTTCTGCCGATTTTGGTGACGCGTTCTTGATGCCGAGGGATATGAGGACATTTCCACCAAATAGAGAAGCACTTCATATAGTCAAGAAGAAGGACCCTTGTTTGGTGCAGATTTATCTCTTTGTAGTCACGTTCTCTTCTCTATAGGAAGATTCACGTTATCACAAATTTCTGGATGAAGACGCATGAGGAACAATCACATTGCCAAAACGCACACAAGCGACATTTCTTCATGCCCCAATACCCAGCTGTAGAGTAGAATACGTACTGGACATTTACCCAAGGAGGTAGCACTTAGTAGTTAACCAGGAGAAAGTACTCCACTTGGATAGATATTTTGTGCAAAACTGTGGACTCTTGTTGGATAAAGGGGCAGGTGCGGTTCAGTTGTGGCCCAGTCACTCATACTGCTACTGACACACCCACACATACAGTTAGACACTCACTAACACACTCAGGCACTCACACACCCACTGACAGACCCACTCAAGCACTGATACACCAACTCACAGACCCACTCACACACCCACTTACAGACCTACTCAGACACTCTCACATGCACTCATAGACCCACTCAGACACTCATGCACCCACTCACAGACACACTCAGATACTCATGTACTGACTCACAAACCCACTCAGAGACTCACACACCCATTCACAGACTCACACACCCACTCACAGACCCACTCAGAGACTCACACATCCACTCACAGACTCATTCAGACACTCATGCACTCACTCACAGACTCACTCAAACACTCATGGAGGCACTCGCAAACCCAGTCAGACACTCTCACACCCACTAACAGACCCACTCAGACACTCACTCAGACACTCATGCATCTACTCAAACACCCACTCAAACACTTCCACACCCATTCACAGACCCACTCAGACACTCACACACCCACTCACAGACCCACTCAGACACTCACGCACCGACTCACACACCCAGTAAGACACTTATGCACCCATTGAGACACTCACACACCCACTGAGGCACTAATGCACTCACTCACACACTCACTCTCAAAAGTTACAGGTTACAGTTTGGAAATAAAATTAAAAAACCTTAAAAATTCACTTATAAAACGAAAGGTTACAGGGACGTTATAGTTAGGAAATAACATTAAAAAAACGGAGAAATTCACAAAAAAAAACAAAGGGTACAGGGACGGTATAGTTAGAAAATAATATTTTTAAAAAACCTTAGAAATTCACTGAAAAAACAAAGGTTATGGGGACGGTATAGTTTGGGAAATATAATAAAAAGAACTTAGAAATTCACTGGAAAAAACAAAGGTTACAGGGGCATTATAGTTAAGCTCAGATTTCACTCGTACTAAACCAGTGAAATTCAGCAGTTATAGTTACCTGAGCTAACTATAACTTACGCCCCCGCAATGCACTACTTATGACCTCAGATATTGCATCACTCATGACATGTTCAGTGACATCACTGATGACATCTCCACTGACATCACTGCTGAATTTCACTGGTTTTGTACGAGTGAAATCTGAGCCTAACTGTAACGTCCCTGTAACCTTTGTTTTTTTCAGTGAATTTTGAAGTTTTTTAAAATTCTATTTCCTAACTATAATGTCCCTTTAACCATTGGTTGTATCAGCGAATATATATATATATATATATTCACTGAAAAAACCATAGGTTTTAGGGACGTTATAGTTACAAATTAGCATTTAAAAACCTTTGAAATTCACTGAAAAACCATAGGTTTTAGGGACAGTTATAGTTAGTTGGACATTGCACTCGTACAAAACCCGTGAAATTCCCCGTTATAGTTAGTTCAGCTAACTATAACTCGCGCCCCGCAATGCACTGCTGATGACGTCACATATTACATCACTCATGACATGGTCAGTGACATCACTGATGACATCACTGATGAC
Source organism: Calotriton arnoldi (assembly GCA_963921515.1). Taxonomy (NCBI): domain Eukaryota; kingdom Metazoa; phylum Chordata; class Amphibia; order Caudata; family Salamandridae; genus Calotriton; species Calotriton arnoldi. The sequence goes on along the minus strand of CAWUFW010000075.1, from coordinate 1,306,880 downwards.
ATCTCAAATGACATCACTGATGACATCATCCAGTGACTGTGTGTTTCTGTAAAGTTTAAATATTTTTTATATATATAGGGAAAGGCGTATTGAAGAATGAGTGGGTGTATAAGTGTCTGTATGGATGATTTAGTAGGTGCGTGACTAATTCTATAAGTGAGTGATTAAACATATCTTACTGAATGCATGGGTTAGTGACTAAACTGGGTGAATGTCTGTATCTGTCTGTTGCTGTGTAAGTGGCTGCATGGGTTTGTGAATAGCTACATGAGTGTCTATAAGAGTTATTGATTTGTTGTCTGAGTATCTGTATGGGTGCCTGAGTGTTTGTGTGGATGGGGTGTGTGCGACTGTGCATAGATGTGTGAGTGGGTGATTCACTGGGTGGATGGTTTCAAGAGTGCATCTGTGATAGACTGTATGGGTGGGTAAGTGTGTGTAAGAGTGTGTTAGTGAGTGAATGTATGTCCCAGGGGTACATGTGTGAGTAACTACATATGTGAAAGGCAGTATATATGTGTGTTGGAGTATATAAATAGCTATAAGCGAGAGTGAGTGATTGTGATAGTGGCTTATGGATGAGTGTGTGCTTGTATCAGTGATTGTATAAGAGCGTAACAATGTGCTAGTATTTGTATGATTAAGTGAGCTGGTGTGTGTATAACTGTATAGGTGAGTAAATGGCAGTGTGTTTAATTATTTGCATGACTGACTAGGTGTGTGAGTACCTCTATGGATGAGTGGCGGTGTTTGAGTGTCTATATAGGAGTAAGAGTGCATATGATAGTCCTGTATTGAGTGACCATAAGTATGAGTGACTGTACGGGTGAGTGAGTGGATGTGTGTGTGTAGACCTAAGAATCAGTGAGTGGGTATGTAGTTATTGGTGTTGGAGTGTCTATGGTTTTGCGAATGGCAGTCTGTAATTTAGATTGGGTGTATCAAAGGTTATATTAGGGTGTGAAGAGCTGCATCAGATTATCACGTGGATGATGTCATCAGTGATGTCATTTGAGATGTCATCAGTGATGTCATCAGTGATGTCACTGACCATGTCATGAGTGATGTAATATGTGACGTCATCAGCAGTGCATTGCGGGGGCGCGAGTTATAGTTAGCTGAACTAACTATAACGGGGGAATTTCACGGGTTTTGTACGAGTGCAATGTCCAACTAACTATAACTGTCCCTAAAACCTATGGTTTTTTCAGTGAATTTCAAAGGTTTTTTAAATGCTAATTTGTAACTATAACGTCCCTAAAACCTATGGTTTTTTCAGTGAATTTCAAAGGTTTTTTAAATGCTAATTTGTAACTATAACATGTCTGAAACCTACGGTTTTTTCAGTGAATTTCAAAGGTTTTGTAAATGACAATTTTTAAATGTATTAATTTGTTATATAAATTTTTTTCATACTGATTTCGAAATTTTTTAGAAAACATTTTTTTTACATATTTTATTTTTTAAATTACATTGTAATTATATTATACATTACAAAAAATACTTTCTCAGAATGAATTACTTTAGTTTAAATACTTTGCACATAGGCAATAGACTTTTAAGTACAGTAGTTACAGTTGTTGCAATGGGCAACACATTTTCAAACACAATGCAACATTCAGCTCAATGTGAATTTCTAGTTAAATGCAATTAGTTACTTTATGGATTACTTTTCTAACCACAGGACTGGATCCTAGATTCAGTCCTGGGACATCTCCTGTAAACAGTTGAGTAAAAGCGTTTTGGTTACAGTCGTGATTTTTAAGGAATATTATTGTACTTTAAAAGTTGACACTTAGAAACTTTTTCTCATAGAATGACCAATGTTATCCTATGGAAGGAAATTCACTTAGGAGGTAAAAACTGTTATCGTTACTTTTTGTTACTCAGTGTTGGATCCTGGATCCAGCACTGGTGCATCTCCTGTAAACAGTTGAAAGAATGCGTTTAAGTCATACAGGCGATTTTTAAGGAATATTTGTAGTTTGTGAAAATCGACACTTTGAAACTTTTCTGCTGAAAAACCAGACAAAGGATTCCTATGGAAGAAAATATAAGTTACTGGTAAGTACGGTTAAAATTACTTTTCAGGGTCAGTGCTGGGCTAAAAGATGCAGCACTGGGTTCTCTCCTGATAACAGGTGAGTAAATTGGAATTCGTACTTTGGTTGATTTTAGAGGAATATTATAAAGTTCCAAAACTCCACACTTAGAAGAATTTCCAAGTGAAACCAGTCAATGTTAGCCTATGAAGGAAATTCAAGTTACCGGTAAGTACGGTTAAAATTAATTTTGAGGATCAGTACTGGGCTGAAAGATGCAGCACTGAGGTCTCTCCTGATAACAGGTGAGTAAATCGGAATTCGTGATTTCGGCTGATTTTAGAGGAATATTTTAAAGTTCCAAAACTCCACACTTAGAAGAATTTCTCAAGTGAAACGCAGTCAATGTTAGCCTATGGAAGGAAATTCAAGTTACTGGTAAGTACGGTTAAAATTACTTTTCAGGACCAGTACTGGGCTGAAAGATGCAGCACTGAGGTCTCTCCTGATAACAGGTGAGTAAATCGGAATTCGTATTTCGGCTGATTTTAGAGGAATATTTTAAAGTTCCAAAACTCCACACTTAGAAGAATTTCCAAGTGAAACCAGTCAATGTTAGCCTATGAAGGAAATTCAAGTTACCGGTAAGTACGGTTAAAATTACTTTTCAGGATCAGTACTGGGCTGAAAGATGCAGCACTGAGGTCTCTCCTGATAACAGGTGAGTAAATCGGAATTCGTATTTCGGCTGATTTTAGAGGAATATTTTAAAGTTCCAAAACTCCACACTTAGAAGAATTTCCAAGTGAAACCAGTCAATGTTAGCCTATGAAGGAAATTCAAGTTACCGGTAAGTACGGTTAAAATTACTTTTCAGGACCAGTACTGGGCTGAAAGATGCATCACTGAGGTCTCTCCTGATAACAGGTGAGTAAATCGGAATTCGTATTTCGGCTGATTTTACAGGAATATTTTAAAGTTCCAAAACTCCACACTTAGAAGAATTTCCAATTGAAACCAGTCAATGTTAGCCTATGGAAGGAAATTCAAGTTACTGGTAAGTACGGTTAAAATTACTTTTCAGGACCAGTACTGGGCTGAAAGATACAGCACTGAGGTCTCTCCTTATAACAGGTGAGTAAATCGGAATTCGTATTTCGGCTGATTTTAGAGGAATATTTGCACAATGGTGAAGGGAGGGGCGGGGCCTGAGGTGACATCTGTGCAAACGCGCCCGTGGCGCGTTTTAAGTTGGGGGATTAAGTCCCCTTGAATCCTGAGGGTCCCTAGGGGCCAACTAGCCCACCAGGAACCTCCAATATGCGCCAGGGGCTGCGTTGCAGAGACGTGTAGAGAGGCCACACCCCTTTTGCACCTTTCTGCAACGCAGCTCTGTGGCGCTTTCTGGATGTACCTGTTGGGCTAGTTGGCCCCCAGGGACCCTCAGGATTGAAGAGGATTTAATTCCCCATCTTAAAACGCGCCACGGGGCCTGTTTGCACACATGTCACCTGAAGCCCCGCCCCTCCCTTCACCACTGTGCAAGCGCGCCCGTGGCGCGTTTTAAGTTGGGGATTAAGTCCCCTTGAATCCTGAGGGTCCCCGGAGTCCAACTAGCCCAACATATACCTCCAAAAGCGCCACAGAGCTGCGTTGCAGAGAGGTGTAAAAGGGGTGTGGCCTCTCTACACGTCTCTGCAAGGCAGCCCCTGGCGCATACTGGAGGTTCCTGGTGGGCTAGTTGGCCCAGGGACCCCCAGTATTCAAGGGAATTTGTTCCCCCTCTGCAAACGCGCCAGGGCGCGTTTGCAGAAGTGGTGAAGGAAGGGGCGGGGCCTGCGGGCCCGATCGTTTTTTTTTTTTTTTTTGTTTCCCTGAAGGGGGCTGTGTAGCCCCCTTCCTTTTTCTCTTTTTGGGCCCTGGGGACCCCATCCCCCAGGGCCTTACCCCTTTTAATTTTTACAAAAAAAAAAAAACGGGGAAGGGGCCGCGTGGCCCCCTTCCCTGGGCCTGTATTGGCCCGGGACCCCATCCCCCGGGGCATGGCCTCTATATTTATTATTTTGAGGGGGCAGCGTGGCCCCCTCCTCTGGCCATTCTAAGGCCCCGGGGACCCCATCCCCGGGGCCGGCCTTTCCATTTTTTTTTACATTTTTTTTCTCTTTTTTGGGGAGGGGGCGCGTGGCCCCTCCCGAGCCACTACTTGCCCGGGGACCCCATCCCCGGGCTGGCCCTCTCCGTTGGGGACTGTGGGGGTCCCCAATCCCCCACAGTCCCGCCGGCTCCCACGTCCCTTGGGAGCCGGCATTGCTGATCCACATGGGGAGCAGCTGACATGCTGCTCCCCATGTGGAAAAGCAATCGCTTTGGATATTGGAAGAGAGAGCAGGTTTCCTGCTCTCTCTTCCAATATCCAAAGCAGTTTGCTATGGCAGGACGGGGCCGCGAGGCTCCGTCCTGCCATAGCAAACTACAGTGTCCCGGGGTAGGCACCCCGGGACACTGCAGAGGCCGACCCTGGGGGTGGTGGTCCCCAGGGCCATCAAGGGCTCCAGGAGGGGCCGTGCGGCCCCCTCCCATTCAGTACACAGCCCGGGGAGGTGGTGGTCCCCGGGGCTCTGAGGTCGTAACGGACCCCCATATTAAATGTTTAGTGCCCCGGGGAGGTGGCGGTCCCGGGCGTGTGGGGGCTGGAGCTTCCCCACACTGGTTTTATTTTTGATTAAAAAAGCCCGGGGAGGTGGTGGTCCCCGCGGAGCACTCTGCAGCAAAAGCCCTGGTGAGGCCCCCGAGCACACATTAAATTATCCCCCACCATGCCCCGGGACTTGGGCCACCCGGGGCCAATTAACTATCGAGCGCGGAGACCGCGCTTCGATTTCCGGCAGGATTCGCGCACCCTGAGCGCATCCTGCCGATTTAAAAAATTTTTTTTTTTTGCCCAGGGGTCCTTGTGGGACCCCTGAGCAAACCTAGGGGGTCAGGGTGTTTCTACCCTGTCCCCTTTGTGCGCTTTGCGCACTTGTTTCTGTCCCTCGGTTCTACCGAGGGATCAAAATGGCTGCCAACATTTCCTGAATCGGAATGTTGACAGCCAGCTGACAGCCAATTAACATGCAGCTCGTGATCGGGACGGTGCGCGCAGGGTGCGCTGAGGGTACGCGGACCCTACTCGGCCATAGATATCACTAACTTTTACTTTTCATTTTCTCAGCAACTACTGAGCAGATTTACACCATTTAACAAAAGGGTTCTTTCTGAACCAAGAACTACCTCTTTGCCAAATTTGGTGTAATTCCGTTCAGCAGTTCAGGCTGTAGCCGTGTCTAAAGTTTCCTATGGAAAAGTGCATGGGGAAAACGCGTTTTGGGACCCCCTTTTTCTCGGCCCCGCGCAGCGAATCCCCCGAGACTTTCAGGGTAGGAGCGGACCGGAGCGGGCCACAAAGTTTGAAAATTTCGCAAAGATACGTCAACCGGCAAGAGAGTTATTTGAAATAGAATGTCGCGGATTTCCTATGGATAATAGGTTGTAACTATAACTATCTACTGGCGACCGCCAGTAGATAATATATAGATATATATATATATATAGATATAGCTATATATATGTGTGTGTGTGTATGTGTATATATATATATATGTATATATATGTATATATATGTATGTATATATATATATATATATATATATATATATTCATATATATATATATATATACTGTACTCTTGCCTATTATAGGGGTGGGTGGTCTGGTATTATTTTTACCATATTTTTTCGTTCCTTTCTTGCCTGCCTTTATTTATTTATGTGCGGTTTTGTTGCAGTTCCTGAGCATGCCCACATGTGGTGTGTGACCTACTTCAAAGCTGGGCTGGAGTAAATTTTATCCTGGGTTTCCTGCAGTTTGACTTGAGAAGGATTGCTTCATGATCTCCTTTGTCTCCAGCAGGATACTGACAGTATAAATCTTGGAATCAGTCAAGAACAGCCAACATGTATGATGGCATTAAAAACTCCTTTTAAACCGAAGTCCAAGTTTTTTCCTATCATGCTAAGAGACAATATTGACGTGTTCAACGACAAAGTAACCCAAGAACTAAAAATTCTTTACAAAAAACAAACAAAAGTAATCAAGCACTACACAAAGCAGGACAATGTGTATTTCCAATTGATGAAAAAATTACAGGCCAACGATGACCTAATCATCCGTCAATCGGACAAAGGAGGGAACGTGGTGATGTGGCCACACAATCTATACATGGAAGAGGCGTTGAAACAACTTAACGACCGTGATTGTTACAGGCGCAGCACCATGTTGATTTTTAGGTCTTCATGGAACAATTTTTACATCAGTCTTGTTGCGTGGAAAAGTGCAGGCCTTTTGTCCATTGATGAGTTCAAGTTCTTAAAAAACGATCATCCTGTTATGCCGGTGGTATATTTTATACCCAAAATCCACAAAGATGTGAAAAAACCACCTGGAAGGCCTATAATATCGGCCTGTAACAGCATACAGGAAAATGCGTCGAAGTATGTTGATTTCTATTTGCAGGAACATGTGAAAAGCCTTCCTTTCTATGTGCAAGATACCAGCGATCTACTGAGAAAATTGACCAGTATCAAATGGCAACCTGAATATCTTTTGATCTCGCTTGACGTATCGTCTCTCTATACAAGTATCAATCACAGAGACGGACTGAAGGCAATCAAACACTATTTGGACAATCGACCTTTGTATTTTTATGAACACAATAAGATGTTGCTAGCAATGATTACAACCTGCTTAGAACATAACTATTTTCTTTTTCAGAACCAAGTATTTCAACAGGTGAGAGGCGTGGCTATGGGGGCATGTTTTTCCCCTAGCTACGCCTGTTTACACATGGGGTTCTGGGAAGAACAGGTCCTTAGAGTGTTCTTTGCTGATACTGTATCTAAGCATGGGATGCGCTGGTATCGCTATATCGACGATTTGCTTATAATTTGGAAGGGCACTGATGAGAGTGCCCTCCATTTTATAGAGCAGATCAACGATAATAGCTTAAACTTGCAATTTAGTGGTCAACTAAGCAGGGACTCCATTTTCTTTTTGGATGTTGAAATAATGGTTGTCGGCAACAATCTCGAAACTAGGGGGCCGATTCCGATTTGGGCCGGAAAACTCTCCGACCGAGCCGGATCTGGTGAGTTTTCCGACCGAGCCGGACTCCAGCAGTCCGACCGAGCGAGTACAATGCGGCCGCATGCTGCCGGACTCGACTCGGTCGGGCTCCCATTGAAGTCAATGGGAGCCTGTCATACAACGCGTACACGGGCTCCCATTGACTGAATGGGCACGTCGCGAACAGGGGGGCCCCTACAGTGGGTACATGTTGGTGCGACTCGCACCGCACATGCATGTGTATGGGGGACCCTTGGGTCCCCCCTGTGTGCGACTCGCGCGGCTACGCGTGCAGGGGGGTCCGACACGGACCGCCCAAGTCCGGCTCCGACAGCTCTTCTGAGCCGGACGCTACGAGTCGGTCGGGCTGTTCGAGGTGCGCATCATACTGGCTTGGTCGGGTAACATCTCCATTGCGTAGTGCGAGCCGTGTCCGTACGAGTCGGTCGGAGCGGTTCGGACCCGGGAACGAGTCGGTCGGCGATTTCGCGTGCGCTCGCATCGTACTTCCTCGCGCGGACGCCCGTACGAATCGGTCGGGAACTAGGCCTCCGAATCGGATCCGGTAAAGCCGAATCCGATTCGGTGCCCTACCGGCCGAGATCGGAATCGGCCCCTAGGTTGTTTAGGAAACCAACAGCCGGCAACACATTGTTGCATGCCACAAGTCACCATCCCGCACACTTGGTCCGTAGCATCCCTTATGGCGAGATGCTGCGAATTCGTAGAATTTGCAGCACCAATTCTGAATGTGAGAAAGCCCAACAAGACAGCTGCAGGAGATTCCTGGCTAGGGGCTACTCTATAGGCGAAATCAATCGAGCCATAGAGAAAACCAGAAGGATGGAAAGATCACAGGCCCTGATTTGTAAAGCCCAAATAACAACAGAATAGCCCTCATTATCTGAACAACCATCAAGACTTATTCTGACCTACAGTAACCAGCATAAGGCCATCCGTAGAATAGTAAATAAAAATTGGATCTTGGTAAAATACGATCCTCTATTGGGTGTGAATCTTACAAAGTCACCTAATACAACATTTAGGAAGGCAAGGACTATGAGTAACTCATTGGTTAGGAGCAGCCCTGAGTTAAAACCAAGCATTTCTTGGCTGGATGCTAGCAAGGGCTTCCGCAAATGTGCAACTTGCAAGGCCTGTAAATACGGGATTAACAAAACAGAATATGAAACACCATTTAAAAAAGAGCCCACTTGCATAAAGAAAAAACTAACATGCAAAACAGAGTTTGCAGTTTATGGGCTGGAGTGTCCGTGTGGCCTGCGCTACGTGGGTAGTACGAAGTTGCAGGTCCACAAGAGGATACTCCAGCACATACGGGCAATTAACAATGGTGATCAAGCCTATCCCGTTGCCAGGCATTTTGGAAAGTATCATGAGAAGGATGTTAGTGTCCTCAGATATTTTGTGGTGGACACAATCCCCCCTTTGAGACGAGGGGGTGACCGAGAAGCTCTCCTCAGACAACTTGAGACAAGATATATACTAGAGCTAGATTGTAAAACACCTCATGGTCTTAACTCTAGTGAGGATTTTTATACTTGTCTTTAGTTCCCAAGCTGTGATCAAACATGTATATATAATTTTTATCCGCTGCCTCTGCAATTGTTTTTATTATCATCTATTTATCATTCGCATTTTTTGCGCATTTGTACCTTTGGGTGGCACTTTATGATATAGTGCACTTGCACTTTTATGGAGATTAGACTTTGAAGGTCAATAAGGCCCACTTGGGCATAATTAATCTAACATCTAGCACATCAACAACTTGAGATGGTTATGTACAGATGGGAATATCTACTCTTGAAGAGGTTTTTATTGAAGAACTTTTTAATGTGTATTTTACCATGTTTACATGTATTTTACCATTCAAGCTGTATTTTGCATTTAACAGGTTTTAACAGTTTTTGCACCTATTTAAAATATTTATTTTTTATGGATGCATTTTTATTGATATTTTATCAAGCTGTTTATAAATGTATTTTACATTTATTAATTTACCGTTATATGCAATCAAATGTTGATGATGTTCTGACAGACTTTTCTATGTCTATCTTTGGTTCAGTCACGGGTTACTTGCACTGTCACTTTAAATGAAAGCAAAGTATGATGAAGCGCGTCATGTGATCAAGGCCTTTGGAAGGCCGAAACGCGTAATGGCGGTTGGTGCAGGGCACATAACAAAATAAAATATAGCGCCAGCAAATCGGGTCCGCATCATCTTTTTCCTGAGTCAAGGGATGCGTGTGTGAGACGAGGAACTTGAAATAAATATTATCTACTGGCGGTCGCCAGTAGATAGTTATAGTTAGGACCTATTTTCCATAGGAAATCCGCACCATTCTATTTGAAATAACTTTGGCGCCAGTTGACGAATCTTCGCGAAATTTTCCAACTTGTTGGGGCGCTCTGGTCCGCTCCTATCCTGAAAGTCTCGGGGTGATTCGGCAAGCGGGGGCTGAGAAAAAAGGGGGGTCCCAAAATGTGTTTTCCCCATGCAATTTTCCATAGGAACCTTTAGTCGCAGCTACAGCCCGAACTGCTGAACGGAATTAAACCAAATTTGCCAAAAAGGTAGCCCTTGGTTCAGGGTCGTGCCTCTTGCTTAAATGGTGTAAATCCGTTCAGTAGTTCCTGAGAAATTTGAAAAAGTAAAACACATATATATCTGGGCGGAGCCTAACCACACATGTCATCGTGAGATCTGATTGGCTGTCAGCACTTCATCCTGGAATTGCTGGCAGCCATCTTGGGACCAATATAAATGATAGTACCCCATTGAAATGCATTGTAGTGAATCGAAGATTTTGAGGGTTACCAAAAGGCGAACTATAAAGGGTGATAACAGACTTTAGTTACATTAGAATTCATTTGTTGATGGTACCATACTAATTTCAGGAATTGTGGTGTGTTCTAAGGTGATTTTACCCTGTGAAAAACCTTCTGCTGGGATATTATGAATCATGTTTGAGAGAAAACTATTTTCACATGCTTGTCCCATACAGTTTTGGAAGGTGCTCCAGAAGCTAAAATGAGAGCATATTTTCTGTAAATTCACATTATCTTTCTCAGTCATGTGAGAATGAAGTCTGACATTCTCAGTAAAACATGTACATCCAACAAGGTCAGAGACTGTCAGTTGATTCCTTTGTGTTCTACTGCAGCTTCCCAGAGTGTTCTAAAGAACAACTAGAGTGCTAACAGCCTTACTTATGACAAAAGTATGGCACACCTGAAGCCATCTTGATTGGAATAAACTGGTAACACTTAAAACATTTAATTTAAAAGGAACAAAATGATGGGGTTCATTTTGTCATAGAAATTAGGGTTAGTGCTGTAGAAAGAAAAATTAGGACATGTTTCAAGTGTGATCTCAAATATCTTCCTGTTATATTTCAACAGGAGCAGCCTGTCAGTTGATGCCTTTGTGTTCTACTGCAGCTTCCCAGAGTGTTCTAAAGAACAACTAGAGCGCTAACAGTCTTACTTATGACAAAATTAAGGCACACCTGAAGCCATCTTGATTGGAATAAAATGGTAACACTTAAAACATTTAATTTAAAAAGGAACAAAATGAGGGGTTCATTTTGTCATAGAAATTATGGTTAGTGCTGTAGAAAGAAAAATTAGGACATGTTTCAAGTGTGATCTCAAATATCTTCCTGTTATATTTCAACAGGAGCAGCCTGCCAGTTGATGCCTTTGTGTTCTACTGCAGCTTCCCAGAGTGTTCTAAAGAACAACTAGAGCGCTAACAGCCTTACTTATGACAAAAGTATGGCACACCTGAAGCCATCTTGATTGGAATAAACCGGTAACACTTAAAACATTTAATTTAAAAAGGAACAAAATGAGGGGTTCTTTTTGAAATAGAAATTATGGTTAGTGCTGCAGAAAGAAAAATTAGGGCATGTTTTAAGTGAGATCTCAAATCCTCTTCTATTTCATTAGAAAATTCTGACATGCAGACTGAAACAATCACTTTCAATACCAGCAGCAGACTTCCAGTTAACTCCCTGGTGAGCAGTAGCTTTACTACAGTGATCTAATGAGCAACTAGAGTGCTAACATTCTGAATTTATGGCAAATGTGAGACACATCTGAATGACTTCTTGATGGAATCAAAGTAAAAACTGAAAGCATTTCCTACTGAGGAGACTGCAGTAAATGAGGAAATTAGGAAACTTCATAACAAAGAAGTCTTCCAAGATGGCCACCAGAGAAAAAAGAGCCCAAATGTAGCACAAATATCACCCAGATGTAGCCCACATATAGCCCAATGACAAAAGTGTGCAAAACACTTTTTATTTTTAGTTTTTTGCAGTTTTATGTAGTACAGACTGGTCAGGTATTGGAGCGTTGCATCTTAAAACATGACCCCCTACACTACAAAAACACCACTGCACTACCCTAAACCCTAAAACACTACCCCCAGCATGACCCCCTACACTACACAAGCACCACTGCACTATCCTAAACCCTAAAACACTACCCCCAGCACGACCCCCTACACTACCCAAACACCACTGCACTAACCTAAATCCTAAAACACTACCCCCAGCACGACCCCTACACTACCCAAACACCACTGCACTACCCTAAAACATGACCCCTACACTACACAAACACCACTGCACTACCCTAAACCCTAAAACACTACCCCCAGCACGACCCCCTATACTACCCGAACACCACTGCACTACCCTAAACCCTAAAACACTACCCCCAGCACGACCCCCTACACTACCCAAACACCACTGCACTACCCTAAAACATGACCCCCTACACTACAGAAACACCACTGCACTACCCTAAACCCTAAAACACTACCCCCAGCACGACCCCTACACTACACAAGCACCACTGCACTACCCTAAACCTTGAAACACCACCCCCAGCACGACCCCCTACACTGCCCGAGCACCACTGCACTGCCCTAAACCCTGAAACACCAGCCCCAGCACGACCCCCTACACTGCCCGAACACCACTGCACTGCCCTAAACCCTGAAACACCAGCCCCAGCACGACCGCCTACACTGCCCGAACACCACTGCACTGCCCCAAACCCTGAAACACCAGCCCCAGCACGACCCCCTACACTGCCCGAACACCACTGCACTGCCCTAAACCGTGAAACACCAGCCCCAGCACGACCCCCTACACTGCCCGAACACCACTGCACTGCCCTAAACCCTGAAACACCAGCCCCAGCACGACCCCCTACACTGCCCGAACACCACTGCACTGCCCTAAACCCTGAAACACCACCCGTAGCACGACCCCCTACACTGCCCGAACACCACTGCACTGACCTAAACCCTGAAACACCACCCCCAGCACGACACCCTACACTGCCCGAACACCACTGCACTGCCCTAAACCCTGAAACACCACCCCTAGCACGACCCAATACACTGCCCGAACACCACTGCACTGCCCTAAACCCTGAAACACCAGCCCCTGCACGACCCCCTACACTGCCCGAACACTACTGCACTGCCCTAAACCCTGAAACACCAGCCCCAGCACGACCCCCTACACTGCCCGAACACCACTGCACTGCCCTAAACCCTGAAACACTCATCCCCAGCAAGACCCCCTACACTGCCCGAACACCACTGCACTGCCCTAAACCCTGAAACATCACCCCCAGCAAGACCCCCTACACTGCCCGAACACCACTGCACTGCCTAAACCCTGAAACACCACCCCCAGCAAGACTTCCTACACTGCCTGAACACCACTGCACTGCCCTAAACCCTGAAACACCAGCCCCAGCACAACCCCCTACACTGCCCGAACACCACTGCACTGCCCTAAACCCTGAAACACCAGCCCCAGCACGACCCCCTACACTGCCCGAACACCACTGCACTGCCCTAAACCCTGAAACACCAGCCCCAGCACGACCCCCTACACTGCCCGAACACCACTGCACTGCCCTAAACCCTGAAACACCACCCCCTGCATGACCCCCTACACTGCCCGAACACCACTGCACTGCCCTAAACCCTGAAACACCACCCCCAGCATGACCCCCTACACTGCCCGAACACCACTGCACTGCCCTAAACCCTGAAACACCACCCCCAGCACGACACCCTACACTGCCCGAACACCACTGCACTGCCCTAAACCCTGAAACACCATCCCCAGCACGACCCCCTACACTGCCCGAACACCACTGCACTGCCCTAAACCCTGAAACACCACCCCCAGCAAGACCCCCTACACTGCCCGAACACCACTGCACTGCCCTAAACCCTGAAACACCAGCCCCAGCACGACCCCCTACACTGCCCGAACACCACTGCACTGCCCTAAACCCTGAAACACCAGCCCCAGCACAGACCCCCTACACTGCCCAAACACCACTGCACTGCCCTAAACCCTGAAACACCAGCCCCAGCACGACCCCTACACTGCCCGAACACCACTGCACTGCCCTAAACCCTGAAACACCAGCCCCAGCACGACCCCTACACTGCCCGAACACCACTGCACTGCCCTAAACCCTGAAACACCAGCCCCAGCACGACCCCCTACACTGCCCGAACACCACTGCACTGCCCTAAACCCTGAAACACCAGCCCCAGCACGATCCCCTACACTGCCCGAACACCACTGCACTGCCCTAAACCCTGAAACACCAGCCCCAGCAAGACCCCCTACACTGCCCGAACACCACTGCACTGCCCTAAACCCTGAAACACCACCCCAGCAAGACCCCCTACACTGCCCGAACACCACTGCACTGCCCTAAACCCTGAAACACCACCCCCAGCAAGACCCCCTACACTGCCCGAACACCACTGCACTGCCCTAAACCCTGAAACACCACCCCCAGCATGACCCCCTACACTGCCCGAACACCACTGCACTGCCCTAAACCCTGAAACACCAGCCCCAGCACGACCCCCTACACTGCCCGAACACCACTGCACTGCCCTAAACCCTGAAACACCAGCCCCAGCACGACCCCCTACACTGCCCGAACACCACTGCACTGCCCTAAACCCTGAAACACCACCCCCAGCACGACCCCCTACACTGCCCGAACACCACTGCACTGCCCTAAACCCTGAAACACCACCCCCAGCACGACCGCCTACACTGCCCGAACACCACTGCACTGCCCTAAACCCTGAAACACCACCCCCAGCACGACCCCCTACACTGCCCAAACACCACTGCACTGCCCTAAACCCTGAAACACCACCCCTCAGCACGACACCCTACACTGCCCGAACACCACTGCACTGCCCTAAACCCTGAAACACCACCCCAGCACGACCCCCTACACTGCCCGAACACCACTGCACTGCCCTAAACCCTGAAACACCACCCCCTGCACGACCCCTACACTGCCCGAACACCACTGCACTGCCCTAAACCCTGAAACACCACCCCCAGCACGACCCCCTACACTGCCCGAACACCACTGCACTGCCCTAAACCCTGAAACACCACCCCCAGCACGACCCCCTACACTGCCTGAGCACCATTGCTCTGCCCTAAACCCTGAAACACCAGCCCCAGCACGACCCCCTACACTGCCCGAACACCACTGCACTGCCCTAAACCCTGAAACACCACCCCCAGCACGACCCCCTACACTGCCCGAACACCACTGCACTGCCCTAAACCCTGAAACACCAGCCCCAAGCACGACCCCCTACACTGCCCGAACACCACTGCACTGCCCTAAACCCTGAAACACCAGCCCCAGCACGACCCCTACACTGCCCGAACACCACTGCACTGCCCTAAACCCTGAAACACCAGCCCCAGCATGACCCCCTACACTGCCCGAACACCACTGCACTACCCTAAACCCTGAAACACCACCCCAGCACGACCCCCTACACTGCCCTAACACCACTGCACTACCCTAAACCCTCAAACACCAGCCCCAGCACGACCCCCTACACTGCCCGAACACCACTGCACTGCCCTAAACCCTGAAACACCAGCCCCAGCACGACACCCTACACTGCCCGAACACCACTGCACTGCCCTAAACCCTGAAACACCACCCCCAGCACGACCCCCTACACTGCCCGAACACCACTGCACTGCCCTAAACCCTGAAACACCACCCCCTGCACGACCCCCTACACTGCCGGAACACCACTGCACTGCCCTAAACCCTGAAACACCACCCCCAGCACGACCCCCTACACTGCCCGAACACCACTGCACTGCCCTAAACCCTGAAACACCACCCCCTGCACCGACCCCTACACTGCCCGAACACCACTGCACTGCCCTAAACCCTGAAACACCACCCCAGCACGACCCCCTACACTGCTCGAACACCACTGCACTGCCCTAAACCCTGAAACACCACCCCCAGCATGACCCCTACACTGCCCGAACACCACTGCACTGCCCTAAACCCTGAAACACCACCCCTAGCACGACCCCTACACTGCCCGAACACCACTGCACTGCCCTAAACCCTGAAACACCACCCCTAGCACGACCCCCTACACTGCCCGAACACCACTGCACTGCCCTAAATCCTGAAACACCACCCCCAGCACGACCCCCTACACTACCCGAACACCACTGCACTGCCCTAAACCCTAAAACACTCCCCCAGCACGACCCCCTACACTACCCGAACACCACTGCACTGCCCTAAACCCTAAAACACTACCCCCAGCATGACCCCTACACTACCCAAACACCAATGCACTGCCCTAATCCCTAAAACACTACCCCCGCATGAACCCCTACACTACCCAAAGACCACTGCACTACCCTAAACCCTAAAACACTACCCCCGCACGACTCCCTACACTACCCAAAGACCACTGCACTACCCTAAACCCTAAAACACGACCTCCTACACTACACAAACACCACTGCACTACCCTAAACCCTAAAAAACTACCCCAGCACGAACCCCTACACTACCCAAACACCACTGCACTACCCTAAACCATAAAACACTACCCCCAGCAGTACCCCTACGCTACCCAAACACCACTGCACTACCCTAAACCCTAAAACACTACCCCAGCAGTACCCCCTACACTACCCAAACACCATTGCACTACCCTAAACCCTAAAACACTACCCCCAGCAGTATCCCCTACACTACCCAAACACCACTGCACTGCCCTAAATCACTACCCCCAGCACGACCCCCTACACTACCCAAACACCACTGCACTACCCTAAACCCTAAAACACTACCCCCAGCACGACCCCCTACACTACCCAAACACCACTGTACTACCCTAAACCCTAAAACACTCCCCCAGCACGACTCCCTACACTACCCAAACACCACTGCACTACCCTAAACCCTAAATCTACCCCCAGCATGACCCCCTACACTACACAAACACCACTGCACTACCCTAAACCCTAAAACACTACCCCCAGCACGACCCTCTTCACTACCTAAACACAACTGCACAATTTGTTACAGGCGTTGCAACGCAGGCCTGTGGTGCTTACTGGAAGTACCTGGTGGGCTAGTTGGGCCCCAGGGACCCTCAGGATTCAAGGTGACCTAATCCCCCAACTTAAAACGCGCCACGGGGCGCGTTTGCACAGTGGTGAAGGGAGGGGTGGGGCCTCAGGTGACATGTGCGCAAACACGCCCTGTGGTGCGTTTTAAGTTGGGGAGTTAATTCCCTTTGAATCCTGGGGGCCAACTAGCCCACCAGGTACCTTCAGTAAGCACAACAGAGTTGCGTTGCAGAGAGGTGAAAAAGGTGCGTGGCCTCGGAACGCCTCTCTGCAACTCAGCTCTGTGGTCCTAACTGTAGGTACCTGGGGGCTAGTTGGGCCCCAGGGACCCTCAGGATTCAAGGGGACTTAATCCCGCAACTTAAAACGCGCCACGAGCGCGTTTGCACACATGTCACCTCAGGCCCCCTCCCTTCACCACTGTGCAAACGCGCACTGGCTCTGGTTAGTCAGAGTCAGTTTTAATCCACCAGTGCCCGTCTGATGTAGCTAGGGACTTGCAGAGGATGGTCATGCTAATCACAGGGGTACCCCATCGTATAGTGTTCCTCTAGTGTATGTAGGTGTCTTTCACTGTATTCTAAGTGTCTTTTAGCATAGCACTGGCTCTGGTTAGTCAGAGTCAGTTACCATCAGTACCCGTCTGAAAAGTTGTGGGCACAGGATGATTTTGCAACAAGGCCTCTTTCTGCTCCTCTGTTGGTTCTTTCTGCACATCTTTAGCTTCTTTCTGTGCGTTTTAACTTCTTTCTTCACATGTCACTACCTCGTTTTTGGCACGTTATAGTTAGAAACTAGCATTTAAAAACCTTTGAAATTCACTTAAAAATCATAGGTTTCAGGCACGTTATAGTAAGAAATTAGCATTTAAAAACCTTTGAAATTCACTGAAAAAACCATAGGTTTCAGACACGTTATAGTTAGAAATTAGCATTTAAAAAACCTTTGAAATTCACTGAAAAAACCATAGGTTTTAGGGACAGTTATAGTTAGTTTGACATTTCACTCGTACAAAACCAGTAGAAATTCCCCGTTATAGTTAGTTCAGCTAACTATAACTCGCGCCCCGCAATGCACTGCTGATGACGTCACATATTACATCACTCATGACATGGTCAGTGACATCACTGATGACATCACTGATGACATCTCAAATGACATCACTGATGACATCATCCATGTGATAATTTCATGCATCTTCTCACACCCTAATATAACTTTTGATACACCCACTCTAAATTACAGACTGCCATTCTCAAAACCATTATGGCCACAATGGATTCAGGATTCAAGCCAAAATCAACTTTTACACCCATTATGCCCAGGGACAACATCGATATTTTCAATGAAATAATCACAAAAGAAATTAAGGCGTTATATGGCAAAATCCAAACAAACAAGAAAAAGTTCAATATACAGCAACACAAATATAAACAATTGGTTGAGAAACTACAGAAAGATGACAAAGTAGTTATACGAAATTCAGACAAAGGGGCAATATTGTGTTGTGGCCTAAACTACCAATACCTAGAGGAAGCCATGAGACAACTGGGGAACAGGAGCTGTTATAAACTGGCAAGTAAACAAACAATGATAACAGCACAGAATGAACTGTTCTCAAAGCTTTTGGCATGGAAAAGTATGGGTATGATTAATCAGGAGGAATACAAATTTCTAAAAAGACCATCCCATTACACCAGTTATATATTTCATACCAAAAATACACAAAGACAAACACAAACCCCCGGGTAGACCAATAATATCGGCTAAACAGAGCCTTCTGGAGAATATTTCGGTGTATATTGATCATTTCTTGCAAAATCTAGTAAAAACGTTACCATCTTATGTACAGGACACGACAGACTTCTTAAGACAAATCCATGAGGTCCAATGGTGTGAGGACTATCTTTTAATAACATTGGATGTATCAGACCTATATACGTCAATTAATCACAGTGATGGTCTAAGGGCACTTGAACATTTTTTGAGTACTAGGCCAATAGAATTGTATATGCATAACAAAATGATTGTTGATTTAACCAAATTTTGCCTAGAAAACAACTATTTTTATTTCTACAACAGGTGTACCACCAAACCAGAGGCGTGGCTATGGGGGCAAGCTTTTCCCCTAGCTACGCCTGTTTGCACATGGGATGGTGGGAGGAACGAGTTGTAGCTACCACCCATAGAGATGTATTAGCCAACCATGTTATCAAATGGATACGCTACATTGATGACTTATTCATTATATGGCGGGGTGATAGACAAAGTGCAGAAGAGTTTATTCAGAAATTGAATAACAATAACATAAATTTACATCTGACTCACAACATCAGTAAAAATGCAGTTTGTTTTCTAGATGTGGAGGTATATATAAATGAGGGCAGGTTAAATACAAAATTACACCGAAAACCAACAGCGGGCAATACAATACTACATTCAAGTAGTTTCCACCCAAAACACACGATCAGCAGCATTCCATATGGGGAAATGCTGCGGATACGTAGAATCTGCAACAATGAGCATGATCTAATAGAGGCCCAAGAAGAATGTAAGTTGAGGTTTCTAGCTAGAGGATATACCTGTACCACAATTAATAAAGCTATGTCTCGTACTAGAACAATGAACAGGGAGGACCTGCTTTTAAACCTTCCAACAGCAAGATAAAACAGATACAAAATGCAGGGCATAATACAGGTAATCCCAGATTGATCATGACTTATAACAAACAAAAGGACAGCCTCGCCAGGATCATCAAAAAGAATTGGCAGTTGGTCCGTAGCGATCCCATACTAGGAGATACAGTATCTCAATCTCCAGTAATCACCTATAGAAAAGCCCCTAGCACGAGTGACTTTCTAGTAAGCAGTAGTCCGGAAGTCCAAACTAGTACCGGTTGGCTAACTGGTGGCAAGGGATTTGTGAGATGCACAACATGCAGAGCATGCAAGTTCGGCACCAGCAAAACATCATTTAAAACACCCTTTAAGGACAGACCGGTGCTGATTGATAAACATCTCACTTGCAAAACTGAATTTGCAATCTACGTGCTGGAGTGCTCCTGTGGGCTGCGATATGTGGGCAGTACAAAACTGCCGGCCCACAAGAGAATTCTCCAGCACTTACGTGCCATAACAAATCTAGATATTACTTACCCAGTGGCCCGTCATTTCAGTGAGGTCCATGATAAGAATCTGGACCACTTGAAGTACTATGTGATAGATTGCATCCCAGCACAAAGACGTGGGGGTAATAGGGAGGCCAGTTTGAGAAGACTAGAAACCAAGTATATTCTAGAATTAGACAGTAAGAGCCCTCAAGGATTAAATACGACTGAGGACTTACATACTTGGTTATGAGGTCTACACAATGCTCACACACTTTTAAATCTAGATTCAAACCATTGGGGTTTTATATAATTCTTAGGCCGCTATATCACGAATACTGCATAACACAAGTTCTCTTTTTTACCCTTTTTATTAATTTTATCTTTACTTCTTAGCACTAGACACTTTTGCACACAGGGGCACTTAGCACTTTATGATCAAACAGTACATTCTTGAGGATAAAAACCAAAGGGGGCAATAGTGTCCGGGATATGAGCAGTAGTTGCACAGGAGGTTGTTTTTAAATGGTTTTTATATATATATACAATTTGTTGGGAAAAAAATTTTTTTAGAGAGCAATTGTTTACGAGTAATGATCAGTGGTTTTTAACATTCAATTTCAAGGCCGCAATTGGCGTACTCGTATTTAATTGTTTTTGTAAATATTACCTAATTGTTGTGTATTAGATTTTATCCATTAATGTTGCTATTTAAAATGTATTTATACAGATAAAATTGCGTAATTTGCACATGGTGGTAGATAATATATAACCATAAAACAACCGTTGTGAACATCTGTCTACCCACAATTGTACTGTAACATCACAAAGTCAGACGAGTAGTCTGTCTTTAATGTCTATTTGAGCACTTGGCACTTTAAATATGGGGAGGAAGTGACGAAAGAAACATGTGATCAAGGCCCTGCGAGGCCGAAACGCGTCATGGCAGCACAGCAATAATAAATATCAAGCACAAGAAAAAGAGGAGTCCGTTTCCATCTTTTTGGCGTAAAACCAGAGACAAGAAGGAGAAAACGTACGACATATATATATATATATATATATATATATATATATATATATATACCGTACTCTTGCCTATTATAGGGGTGGGTGGTCTGGTATTATTTTTACCATATTTTTTCGTTCCTTTCTTGCCTGCCTTTATTTATTTATGTGTGGTTTTGTTGCAGTTCCTGAGCATGCCCACATGTGGTGTGTGACCTACTTCAAAGCTGGGCTGGAGTAAATTTTATCCTGGGTTGCCTGCAGTTTGACTTGAGAAGATATGGATGTAAGTTTTGGGAATTGCACCTGGCTCACACTTTGTAGATGTGTTCTTGTGTTTGCATGACCCTCTCTGTGTCCCTCTTAGATTTTTCCCATTGTCCCTCACCCCCATTTTGGAGGAGATGCTTGCCACTTTGACTCAATGCCCCATATCACTCCCACATTTATTCCTCAGTAGTAGATTTACATGTGAGTATTAATACACACATGCAGCCTACAATTATTCTTAGAAGAAATAGGAGGCCTCTATGCATGGAGTTACGTGCAACCCTTAGAAATCTCAATTTATGAGTATGTGAGGTAGTTGTAAAGGAGTACTACTTCTCATGCTTGTAAATGTTTTGTGGATCTGGCCTGGTGTGTCCAGGTTTCAGATGTGTTTCTGATTGTCCAGGTGCTTCTTGACTCTCCCCAATGAGTGAAATTAGTCCACTGCAGAGGTAGCATATAGCCCCTGAGGTACATACTGAGAATATATGCTGTACACAGCTTTACTCATGCTCTTCTTGTTTGGTATGTGGCACTGGTGCTGCCATAAATCAACTGAAGCGTGGAAGGGAAAACAGAGCAATGAAGGGCATTAGAGAGAGCAAGACGGGTTAGAAGGGACAGGGGTGAAAGACAAGAATGGAAAAAAAGAGAGAGAAGGAAGGTGCAAAAGAGAGGGAATGCGTGCATATGGAGCACAGGAAAAAGTAAAAAGTGTCAGGAAATGACACTGTCTTTGTCTACTTACTACTTGTGGTCTTTGTAGACAGCTTCCCTGCTTTGTCTCTCACGCAGGGGCGGCTTCTCCGTAATGGCAGAGGAGCATTGCCCCACTGGTCAGTCAGTCAGCGGTCAAGCAAATGACCGCTGACTGATGGAGCCATGCCAGTAGTGTAGGGAGGGGCAGGGCCGGGCATAGCAGGGTAGAGGGGTAGGCACAGTTTAAGTGAACATGTCTGTTTGACCGGGCATCTTAGACCACCCAAACAGACATACGCACTTAGGTTTCTCCAATCCAGCTGTGTTGGAGAAACACCACAGACACCTAGGCACTGTCTAAGCGGGTAACCACGCTGCCCAGACTAATCCTGGTGCTGCTCTCATAACATGAGAGCAGCACCAGGATTTGGTGCGGAGCCTGTGCCCCAGTGAATGCTGGGAATTGAGGAGAGCCGGAGAACAGGTCCGAGGTAGCACCCGCATACTCAGGTACGTTTTTTAATGCAATTATTATTCTCCCATCCTGCCCCCCCCACTTTGGTACTGCGGAAGTGGCCACTGCTCTCACGCTCTATCAGATAATTCCCCATACCTCGCCGTTGCCATATCCCCTCAGCAGCAAAAGGCAGGCTATTGGTGGGTTAAGGGTTTGACAATAGGTCAAAATGTTGATGAAATTGGCAGTCAAATGGTGCAAGATCTCTCTTCTGCTGCTCCTGGGATTTTGGTGAATTGATGTCCATGGGTTGGGTCAGGAGCATGTCTCAAGACTTTTGTCCTCCTAAGCAGCCGAGTCTACGGCACTACATATATCACAAACCCCTGACTTAATTGAGACAAACTGAACTAGCCAATCACTTAGGATGACTAGGAGAGTGACCCAATCGGCAGGCAGTTTGTCTAAGAGTCATAATGTCTGTTAGAAACGGGGTAGCGTGGTGCGGAGCGGGTAGGCCAAACTCGGAGGCATTGTGTAAAGCATCGGCGCAGCACACTCACAGGCGACACACCAGGCACACTACAAAAAGACTTCTCACCAGGTTGCATGAAAAATAACTTGTGTATTATAACAACACATCAGGATGCAAACACAGGTACATATCTACCGTGCCAGCCGGCACCGGGTAACCATTCACAGGGGGACTATTTACAAGGCAGGGCCAATCGGGCCGCTGCCAGAACCATCATAAGTCCAAGAATGAATGTAAGTCCATCAATAAATGCGCAACATCCAGTTCCTACTGGCAAGTCCATGTACTGGGCAACATTGCTATAAATATCAGGCCTAAACATAAGGCATCGTCATTAGCATAGGTCCTGAAACCGTAATCAGGCAGGAACATAAAGCAATATAATTTTAGAACCAGGCATGAATCACCTTTGCCGTAGGCCTGGAATGGAAGCGTCAGGTTAGGCATAGAATTGCAAAATGCATACACATATGAGCATTGGCATCAAAGGCAACCTTATTAGCATAAACCCCGCAGTGCAGCATCAGGGGAGGACATTAGGCATCAATACATTATGTATACCTCCTGGCATCGTCACTGGGGAAAAGGCCTTCCCTTAAGCACAGAAACACATTAGCATGTGGCATCGCGTTCGCAGGAACACATTAGGTCTAACAGCAGCAATGCCAACCTTAGGGAAAAGCATTAGGTAACCTTAGGCATAGAATGAACGCATCCTTAGGATAACAAGAAAACATTATGCATAACTATATTAGCATCTTCTGGGCATCACCACCCCTTAGGCCTAACAGCAGGCATGGAATCATTGGGCGTAAGGCACAGAACCTGTGAAACATATGCTGCATAACATTAGGCATAAAACATGTGAGCATTAGGCATAAACATCTGCATTACCATATTAGGATGGGGCCTAGAACGAAACCAGCATTGCATGGCATTAGACAAAAATCATATTCCGCATAGACATAGGAATAAACGTCATTAACCGTGGGTATCAGGCGCATTAGCATGAGGCAGAACCCCAACAGCATAACTGCAATAGGCATAACCCTGCGAGCATGGAGGCATCATCCTTGGGCAGAGGCACCACCCTCAGTGTAAAAGCCTAACCTTAGGTCATAAGAACACATTGTGCATCATATCCACAGGAATACCACATTAGGCACGCACATATCAGCAGGGCCCCCCTTAGGGAAAAGCATTAGGCAATAATCAGCAGTAGGGTAGACATATCACGCCACCAACATTGCGGATTAGTCTTTTGGTGCCACTGCGCCTGGGGAGCCCCCTCCTTCCAGGGACTCTAAAAGGAAAGTTGCCCAATTGTTGCAACTGCCCACTGTCCGGTGGGGCAGTTGTGGAAAGCCCAGTCAGCACTGGCACTACCGTGCCTCCAGAGCCCCCACTGGGACTCTAACAATCACCTTGCCCCATGTTGCAGCTGCCCACTGTCAGATGGGGCAGCTGTAAGTTCAGCACGGGCACCACGGTGCCCTCAGAGCGTCCACCGGCGGGGGCGGGCACCGACAATGTGCCCCGACACACCCCTCAACCCCCGGCAGACTGGGCCCCCTTTACTCACCGGGGCTTGCAGGCCGATCCAGGAGCGGGCAGGCGGCTCCTCCTCTTGACCACGCTACCGGGGAAGACTCCGGTCTTCAGGCTCAGCACACGGGGCTCTCCTCAGGGCATGGGAGCCCCGCTACCTTACGCCGCACTGCCGCCTCCTCCCCTTGGGACTCCGGACCTCACCCGGGCCCTCGAGGCTCCAACGTCGGGACTCTTCCTTGGTTGCTCCTGCCTGGATTCTCCTTCCGTCTCGAGGGAGGCAGGCCACGCCCCCAAGCAGTCTTGGGCTTCCGGGTCGCCGCAGGCAGCGCAGCGGCCCTCTGCTAATTCGCAACCCCGGTTGCGGCGGTGAGTTCCCCGGCGATCGCAGGAGTGCGGGGTGGGCACCCGCTACTCAAAGAGGCATCAATGCGGGGTGGGCACCCACTCTTGATTTACCCAGGCAGGAAGGCACGGGGTAGGCTCCCGCTGCACTTCCAAATAAGCCGCTCCCAAGGCAGCACTCTAATGCGGCACAAGCGCGGGGTAGGCTCCCGCTAGCAAAAGTAAACATAAGTGCGGGGTGGGCACCCGCTTTCATTTAAATCAGCAAAAGTGCGCAATCACGCAGGGTAGGCTCCCGCTGAGCTTGTAACACAACCTCTCTCCCTGGTAGCACGCGCTGTAGGACCCACGCACCTTCTTCTACTGGGCAGGTGCTGGAGGTAGCGCTCATGAGGCGCTAAGCGGCAGGAAAGTTCTTGGGGGCTTGGATAGCGCTGCAGCCCTCCCAAGGCGCTAGGCAGCAGGAAGAGCACAGTCACTGCTGGAATAAAGTTGTAGCGCTTCCCAGGCGCTAGGTCCCACCAAATAAAGCTGCAGCCCTCACAAGGCGCTAGGGGGCTGGCGAGGATCCAGAGTCCCACACAAGGAAGTAGTGCCCACACTCCTCACCTCCTTGGAATACAGGCAGTCAAAGTAAAGCGCTCACGAGGCGCTAGGGCAGCAGAGCAGGCAGGCAAGGCTGGGCAAGATCAGCAGACACTGGGCACTCATCAGTACAGGACAGCAGCTCCTAGAAGCAGTCATCTCCCATAAAGTGGCACTCCTCTTGACACAGCAGTCTTCACTCCAGCAAAGGCTCTCACTGGCCCTGTGGACAGCAGAGGGGTACAGATGGGCTCAGGGGCCAGCACACAGGCCATTGCAGCGGTACCTCCTGGCAGAGTGTCCCCTCTCAATCAAGTCCACGTTCAGTCTGTCTCATGGAGGCACAGCCCCCCCTATAAATATACACCCCTCACCCCACCTACCAGAAAGGGCCAGAAGCTTCTAGAAGGCTCTCTGGTAATCCGGTCCCAACTGGTTTTGGGGGAGGTGTAGAGCACCCTGCCTGCCAGGCTTCCCTCCAAAAGCTGGGGGTGCTGGGAGACAGACAACTAGACCGCCACCCACCTCAGACAGGCAGGCACAAAGCACACCAAACAGGGTGACATTTTAAAAGTGACATTTTTAAACAGCGTAAATAAACCTCTGCACATCATTGCGCAGCATTCCATCACACACATACAGCAAAAGGCTAGGAGGAAAAGGCGAAAAAGTTCGGGATGACCCTGCAAGCAGGGCCAAGTCCAACAATGTCACATGGGTTTCTTTATCTAATCTGCATGACACTTTTTCTTTCCATTGCTTCTCTCATTCATTTAACTTTTACGGCTCAGCATAGGCCATAATTTTGTACTTCAGCTTCATGTAGTCCAGTGCTTATTTTGTAAAAGAAATACACGCCAGGTTCCTCATCAGGAGTCCACTGTAGCTTGCACCACCCATTGCCCCTGCCAGTGCTCCAATGACAGTACCTACACAATTACTAACCATCACACTCCTGCAAGTGTGATAATTCAGACTATTCCAGGCCCCAAAAGATATCAGAATGACTTGGGTGGCAGGTATCAGTCATTTTTAATGTATATTGAATTAACAAACACATGTTGTTCTGCTCATCTTTAAATTACACAAACAGTGCCACCATGTGGCAGACTGTCATAAGAGCCGGTGTTGACAATCAAGTGTTGGTGCCGAGCACTGGAAACCACTGGCTCAAATTAAAAGCACTGATTGTAGTCGTTTTAGGGGCTTATCCTGCACTGGGACCAAAGATGGGCCTCTGTTCAGCTCTCTAGTGGGTTTCCTCAGCTGGTGTGACCCCCAAAAAAGGACTGGCAGATCAGTGATCTGCTGAGTGACTTAGAGACCACAAGTGGATGGGACATCTGTCGGTTCTGCGCCTTGGCTACAGTACTGGTCCCAACATCACCACCAAATGACGAGGGGGACATTTTTTCCAGGAATCAGGCTATGAAGGTCTACAACACTAAAGGCTATTGGAGAACTTTTTGTTTCCACTGCATGCATACAAGCCTTCAAAATTAAGGAAACGCCCTTTTATTTATATTCACTGAAACTTTGTTCACTCATAGAACACAATTTATTGTTTAGGTAACAGAAATGTACATATTGTATCACCACATATGTGACTCAGACATATGTGTAAAAGGTTAGTAAAGGCAATCCTTACCTATGCCATCACTGGACTACATCGCCCCAAGGGGACCACATTGCCATCTTTCACTGGCTTAGGTAGCCCAGCATGGTTAGAGCTACAACCATAGACTGTGACATTCTTGCCCTCCAGCCAAGGCAGGTCTGGGAGGGGCTGAGGGCTCTGCCCACTGTATTGTAGGAGGGTCCATGCACTGCAACACCACCCGAGTACTGATCCACAGAGAGCAGAGCACACTCATCTGTAGGGTAGCTGACCAGATAGGGTACAGCTATATGAAAGACCCAGGCTTCATAGAAGACGCAGGACTGCTAGGCCTCCCGGGGAGCTGTGCATGAACCGAGAATGAGCACTGGATGTTACATCTGCATGCCCTCTGTAGTAAGATGTCTTGTGGATGCAAGAACCTCTTCTAGAGCGGAGATGGATTACTTCCGTGCTGGAATTATATGACCTGCTGATCTAATTATAGTCTGTCATTGTGCTCTAAGCCCATTGGAGTGTAAACCCCCTGACACTACAATCTATGGTTGTTGATGACAGCAGAGAGTTCCATGACAGCCCTCGTTCTTCTCTTTGGTGCATCTGAACGTCAGGACAGCTGTTGCCTCTAGGTCTGCAAGGACAGGCTAGACCTCAACATGTGCAGCAGCCCAGGTCACTTAAAGATGCCCCTGTGCTTGAACCTCTTGGGTGGTGTGTTTTATCACTTATCTCTCCATTCCAAGGCTAGGAACCAGGAGACCACCGATTCTGTATCACAATATGTGTTATCTGCACTCGCTAAACCTTTACCATCTCAGCAGAGTGCTGTTGCTATGACCTACTGTATAGTTAAGACTCTTTTTCTTTTCACTGTACCACCAGCGAGGACCCAGGCTGGATCTACAACATACCTCATCCTACAGGGGCTAGCCATCTCCCCGGATGATGTTCTGGAGGAGCATTCCAACTCTGCCTCAGGGACATTCAAAATATGTCTAAGGGGCATTCCAACTCTGCCTCAGGGACATTCCAACTCTGCCTCAGGCACATTCCAACTCTGCCTCAGTGGCATTCCAACTCTGCCTCAGTGGCATTCCAACTCTGCTTCAAGGGCATTCTAACTCTGCCTCAGAGACATTCTAACTCTGCCTCAGGGACATTCCAACTCTACCTCAAGGACATTCCAACTCTGCCTCAGGGACATTCCAACTCTGCCTCAAGGATATTCCAACTCTGCCTCAAGGATATTCCAACTCTGCCTCAGGAACATTCCAACACTGCCTCAAGGACATTCCAACTCTGCCTCAGGGACATTCCAACTCTGCTTCAAGGGCATTCTAACTCTGCCTCAGAGACATTCTAACTCTGCCTCAGGGACATTCCAACTCTACTTCAAGGACATTCCAACTCTGCCTCAGGGACATTCCAACTCTGCCTCAAGGATATTCCAACTCTGCCTCAGGGACATTCCAACACTGCCTCAAGGACATTCCAACTCTGCCTCAGGGACATTTAAACTCTGCCTCAAGGACATTCCAACTCTGCCTCAGGGACATTCCAAATCTGCCTCAGGGCCATTCCAAATCTGCCTCAGGGACATTCCAATTATGCCTCAGGGACATTCCAACTCTGCCTCAGGGACATTCCAACTCTGCCTCAGGGACATTCCAACTCTGCCTCAAGGACATTCCAACTCTGCCTCGGGGAGATTCCAACTCTGCCTCTGGGACATTCCAACTCTGCCTCAAGGACATTCCAACTCTCCCTCAGGGACATTCCAACCCTGCCTCAGGGACATTCCAACTCTGCCTCAGGGACATTCCAACTCTACCTCAAGGACATTCAAGCTCTGCCTCGGGGAGATTCCAACTCTGCCTCGGGGACATTCCAACTCTGCCTCAAGGACATTCCAACTCTCCCTCAGGGACATTCCAACCCTGCCTCAGGGACATTCCAACTCTGCCTCAGGGACATTCCAACTCTGCCTCAGGGACATTCCATTATTCCTTGTGACTCTGTGCCAACCGATGGCCATCGTGGAGGGACCCCCCCCCTTCTGCAGTCCGAATGCCCTCATTCCCTGTTATGTTATGTTACTTTAATTTATTACGCACTCGAATCACCCACGAAGGGGTATCTCAGCGCGGGGCCAGGACAATACGGACAGGCTGAAAGTGAACCTAAAATAGGTGGGTCTTAAGCGCCTTCCTGAAAAGGGAATGATTGTCACAGAAGCATAATTGCGTGGGCAAATTATTCCAGAGATGAGGGGCAAGGAAAGAGAAAGATCTACAGCCTGCTCTGGCCTTCTTAAACCTAGGGACTTTGAGCAAGGCCTTATCGCATGATCTAAGAAGTCTCGAATGAGTGTAGAGCAGAAGCTTGGAGGCTAAGTTTGAGGGCCCTTGACCAGGGAGAGCGCGGTGGGTTAGAAGGCATAGCTTAAATATGATTCTCTTTCTCACCGGTAGCCAATGTAGAGACTGAAGAAGAGGGGCTGTTGCCATGCCCGGGGGGAGGTTGCATATGAGACGAGCTGCAGTGTTTTGGACAACCTGAAGTTTAGAGAGCGAATTCTCATTTATGGAGGCCAAAATTGAGTTGCCGTAATCTAGGTGACTGAATACCAGGGCCTGGATAAGGGTTTTCCTTCAGGAGAGTGGTAAAAGAGGGAAAACTCTTCTCAACAGACGTAGCATATGAAAACAAGAGCCAGTAGAGGCCGAGGTGTGTTCCTTCATAGAGAGGGATTGGTCCAGGCTGACTCCCAGGTTTTTTACCACTGGTTTAGGTGCAGGGTTAGGGCGCACCTCTGCTGGGCACCAGTCAGGAGCCCTAAGAAGTTGGGCTTGTCCAAATAACATGATTTCTGTTTTAGAAGGGTTGAGCTGAAGTCTGTTTTCCAACATCCAGGTAGCTTTGGCTTTCATCCCGGAGGAGAACGAAGCTTTAGATTTATATAGATTATTTCCAAAGGAAAAAAGTAGCTGCGTATCATCAGCGTATGAGATAATCTCAAACCCAGAAACTCTGACTAGCTTAGCAAGGGGGGCCATAGAGATATTAAAAAGCATAGGGCTAAGACAGGAGCCTTGGGGGACCCCAGAGTCAAGTGACATGGTTCTCGACTAGAATGGGGCATAGAATGACTGTTTGGGATCTCAGAGACAGGAAGTCTGCTAACCATTTGAGAGCCATTCCATGGATCCCGATCTCCAGTAGTCGTCCAAGAAGTCGAGGATGAAACACCTTATCAAATGCTGCTGACAAATCTAGCAGAACCAGCATTGTAGGGACATTGGCATCAAGAGAGCATTTGATATGGTCAGTGACCGCAAGCAAGGCTGGCGCAGTACTGTGAAGAGGTCTAAAGCCAGACTGAGAACTGTCTGATAGGCTGTTAGCCTCAAGGTAGGTTGTCAGTTGCTGATTAATGTATTTTTCCACTAAATTAGCCAACAGAGGGAGGAGTGAAATAGGACGGTAGTTAGCAAGATCAGTAGAGAATAAATTAGACTTTTTTTGATTGGGCCTGATCAAGGCCGACTTCATGTCTAAGGGGACTTTTCCAGTAGTTATTGATAAATTGATTAAGGAGCAGATTTGTGGGGCCAATTCACAAGCAAGATTCGACAGAGCTCTGGGAGGACAGACGTCTGTAGGAGAGCCGGATGTCGGAGACCTCAAAAGATTAAAGGTGACTTATGGGGAGATTTCTTTGAAATTACCTAAATTGATGGTTGGGTCAGTGAGAAGAGTAGGGACTACAAGCTTCTCATGGGGCTTGGCAGTGATGGTAGAGAAGTTTAGGTAGATCTCATAAATGATCTGCCAGGGCGTGGCAAAGAGATTGCGACGGAATTGGTTCTGAGGAGCAGGCCGCTGGATTTATGAAGGAGTTGAGTATTTTAAAAAGTGTTTTAGATGAGTTCCCTGCCTCATCAATTTTTGTCGCAATATGGATTTTGCGGGCTAACTTGATGTTGCAATGGTATGCAGTTAGGGCCAATTTATAGATATTTTTATCAGCAGGGAGATTAGCCAAACGCCATCTCCTTTCCTGTCTTTTACAGGAGGCTTTCTCAGTCCTTAGGTCAGGCGTATACCAAGGAGCATGAGGTCTATGAGTTCGCTTTCTGCTATGACTTTGAGGGGTGATTTTGGGAGTCTGAATTACCGGTCCAGTACTCGCTGCCTTGCCGCCATTGTACACGCCATTGCCCACGCTGCCATTTGGGGTGCTCTGCCGGACTCCTCGGTCTAGTGGGAGGAGACCAGGAGACCGGGAACTACCACCTCCAGCAGCCCCTGTGGCGTTCGCCGCCAAACACTCAAGGAAGCGCCAGGAGGCGCATAAAAAGACACCGGGACCCCCGCAGCGCGGGAGTCTGAATTACCGGTCCAGCACTCGCTGCCTTGCCGCCATTGTACACGCCATTGCCCACGCTGCCATTTGGGGTGCTCTGCCGGACTCCTCGGTCTAGTGGGAGGAGACCGGGAACTACCACCTCCAGCAGCCCCTGCGGCGCGCACGCCGCCAAACACTCAAGGAAGCGCCAGGAGGCGTATGAAAAGACGCCGGGACCCCCGCAGCGTGGGAAGCGCGCGGGTGTGCCTGGGCAAAGCCCGGGCCAAGGGCGGGCCCGTCTGCGCCCGTCAGTGACCGGAGGAGACTGGGCTGGGCCACTTCTCTGAGAAGTGCTTTCACGATTTGAACTGCTGGTAAGACTGCAAGACTGTCTTTACGATATCAGAACATTGCGGCATTGATTGGGACTCAAATATTAAGTAATCGATTGTTGTTAGCCTATATGTCCAAGATCATGAGCAAGCGCAAAGGCGCAGCAGGCACTTTAGATGCCTTTTTAACAAGAGCTGAATCCCTATTGACACACGAAATTCAAATGACAGAGAGACGTTTGTCATTTGATCTTATCCAATCTCCAATGCATAAACAACCACATACTTCTGACTCACCACAACAGCCTTCATTAAGTCCAAAAATAATTGTCCAAAATAAACAAATGTTACTTGTTCCGCCAAATACATCGCCAATATTCATAAATCCTGCCCCAGATGACCACAGTAGACTGGGTATAGAAACGAGATCACGAGCTCCAAAAGTATTAGAAGAGCCTAAAGGGAAGGTCCCCCGAGCAAAACAGAAGCGAGCCATGGGTCACCCAAAATCTAAAACTAAGAGAACAGGGGGATCTCGGCTCACGCCTCAAACAACTCCCCACGTAGACGATCTAGCTAGAATGTTGACAAACACTGTTAGCACGCAGACAGAAGTAATTTCCCCCCTTTCCACCTCAGTAACGATAGAAAGTTTTGGGGATCATGATCGTACACTTACAACGATACTAGAATCAGCACTAGGGTCTATGTTATCACAGATCAATGAATTAATGGTTAAAACATTTGGCTTACTAGACAAAAAGATTGAACAGTTATATACTGTGGTAGAAAATTTGCGAGGTAGAAAGGATATTAATCACCCTGCCATTATAGAAGGGGCGCGTGAACCAAAGCAACTAGAGGGTCTCCCAACCTTTAGTTTAGCTGGAAGGAGTAATAGGGGCAATGGTATTTCCGTGGCAAATCCCATGAAACAAAGAGAAAACAGGGAGAAAAGCGTTCGGGGCAAAGCCCAGAAATCGGATGATAAAATAGGGGAAAGGCGTGATCCACGCCCTGAACAGGTAGCCTCAAATCTACCCGTAAATTGTTCTGGTTCTGCTGCAACGAATGACTCACAAGGCATAATCTTGAATCCAAGCACTGATGTTTTAGGACTACCTCCTGCCTCATGTCCCTATGTATTAATTTTAGCTGGGGTCCCTGCTCTAAGGAAGGAGCAAAGTGAATCCTGGACTAATCTGCGAAACAAGACCGTTGATTGGTTGACAAAATATAAAAATTTTAGCTCACGGAATATGAATTACATTTTGATGGTTCGCAGAATAGGGTGGATCGGCGATTCGCCCAAGATGATTGATGGCAACTGTATAGTAATAAACTTTCGCCGACCCCAGATGGTTCAGAGACTGTTAAACACGCAAGAGGAGACATCCCTTCAAAAAACTTGTATCATCGTGCTCCCTTTAGCCTATTTTTATAAACCACACCCTAGGGAACCTGCCCATGATGGCGCCTTAATACTATTCCCAAACAGATTTCAGGCGTTATCTGATTTAGACGCCCTAGATTGACAACCAACTCCTGTAGAGAATGATATACACTTTCCTGCTATCATCCAGACAATTTGCAGTGTGGATCAGATATGCCTCTCACCCATACAGCACCTAAAGGAGAATCAGGGCGAGTTAAATGGCCGTAACGTATCTGAGCCAAACGAACAACTAGGGGTAGAAGAGCCACAGGGG
This sequence comes from Calotriton arnoldi, assembly GCA_963921515.1. Lineage (NCBI taxonomy): Eukaryota > Metazoa > Chordata > Amphibia > Caudata > Salamandridae > Calotriton > Calotriton arnoldi. The sequence goes on along the minus strand of CAWUFW010000075.1, from coordinate 1,273,606 downwards.
TTGTCATCTAGCTTTTTTAAGCCTCTTTCTGATGTAACAACTAAACGGCCTAGGCTGAACATAATAAAGACAGGAGCAAGGAGTCAGAAATACGACTTACTTCTTGGAATATTGCGGGACTTAATAGGAATCTTAGGGACACTGAATGGCTGGAATACATAGAACAAAGTGATATCTGTCTTTTGCAAGAGACGTGGGCATTAGAAACCCCCCATAAGGTTGGGTTTAAGACCTTCAGTATCAATGCTATTCCATCAGCAAGAGGTAGGCCATCAGGGGGTCTCGTTATATGGATAAGAATTACTCTTAAAATCGAGCCAACCCAGCTGGACATACCATCCCAGGATTTGGTTGGTGTGAAAATTAAAACACGGGATAAAAAAGTAATATACCTGATTAACATCTATAATAGACCAAGTCCAGCTACAAAAGAATCCATGGTAATAGAACAGCTTGATTCTTTTCTAAATTCATTAGAGCTCGGGGCAATGGTAATTGTAGGGGGCGATTTAAATTGTAAATTCGAACCAGTGAGGGGTTTTGAGAACCTCGTTTATGAGGAAGATACAGTAAATAATATCCCTGCTCTAGAAAGTTGCCCGACAGTGCCATGCACCATAGCTGTCGCACAAATTATGAAATTGATAACGGGGCAGGGACTTAGAGCTTGCAATGGTCGCTTACCTTCAGATAGACCAAACGCTTTTACCTTTAGCAGAGGCAATTGCAAGAGTAACATAGACTATATATTGGTATCAATTGAGTTCTGGCCAAATGTATTTGATTTGATAATAGATTCCAGAACCGATAGTGATCACCGTCCCTTACATTTGACATTAGCAACTGATTCTTTTATTGATATTACTGTGAGCAATGAAGATATTAATATCTCTACTGATGAGACTCTCGTTAGCAATAATCGTCGAGCCTTAAAGTGGCCATATATATTAGGAAACATCCAATCTATGATGCAGATTTACAACATCTTTGCAGACATTGTCTCTCTCTATATAGATTTACCTGCAGCAGAGTTTCCAATATTGGCCGCGCATTATGCCTTGTTAGAAGCCTTAGCACCGATTGTAAGTAGAATAACTAAGGATCGTAGTGGGAGTGACTCAAAAATAGGAGATAACCCATGGTATAATAAAGAGTGTCGGGAAGCAAAAGCTGACCTTATATTGGCAATAAAAAAAAACGACATAATGGACACAAGGGAGAAAAGAACTAATTATAAGCGAATCCTTGCTCATGAAAAAAAAACCTGGGACGACAATATTTGGACTGATCTAATTTGTGCAGCTAAGTCCAAAGATCAAGTAGGTTTTTGGCGACTAATATCAAAGGGCAATAAGACTGGTAGGGATACTAAGGACCTCTTTCTCGACGCTAAAACTTGGGAGGACCATTTCTCCAACCTTTATGCGGCAGCACAAACTGGAAAAATATTTTCTATTGCAGCTCCTGTACTAAACCCCAATATCAACCATCTTCATTTTAGTTTGGAAGAAACACTGATGGCAGTTAATGCAGTCAAGTCAGGGAAAGCGCCCGGCCCCGACAAAATTCCGGGAGATTTGTTGAAGCATGACAGTAGTGTTTGGGGCCCATATATAAACCGCTTATGCAATGCTATCGCTTCGGGCTCTCCCATACCTGAATCTTGGAAAGGGGCAGAGATCATTGCGATTTTTAAGAAGGGTAATCGTTATGATCCCGCAAATTACCGACCACTAAGTTTAATTGACATTTTACAAAAACTTTTTGCTAGGCATATTTTAATGAGATTAAACGATTGGGTTATAGAGAACAATGTGCTCTCAAAATTCCAGGCTGGATTCAGATCTAAAATCAGCACAATCGATCAGGTTTTTAGATTTATATGTCTATGCTGGAAATACATTAATTTAAAAAAGGGCCACTTGTATATTGCTTTTGTAGACCTAAGGGCCGCTTTCGACCTCATACCACGGAACCTACTTTGGGAATCGTTGAAATGCCAAGGAGTGCCTGACGAAATACTCGTGCAAATAACAAGATTACACGAGGACAATTTCGCCAAAGTAAGATGGGGTCCGAGGGGCGAACTCACAAAGGCAATCCCGGTAAAAAGGGGCGTGCGCCAGGGGTGTGTACTGGCGCCCACCTTATTTTCTTTATATGTTAATGATATCCCAAGATATTTGCTCGGGTGCACTCATGATTCGCCCAAGTTGGGAGGGGATTTGGTGCCAGCGCTCTTATTCGCTGACGACACAATATTAATATCACAAACCCCCAAAGGTCTACAATGCTTATTGGATTCTTTTAATACCTATTGTAACAACAAGCATTTGCAATGCAATAGGTCTCGCATTTGGGAGAGTTTAAGCTATTGGCACTGTAAATGACAACGCCTTCTATTTATTTGTTTTGCTAATAAATACATAAATAAAAGGCATTTTCTTTTGCAATGCCAATAGCTCAAACTCTTGTGAATGAGAGACCTATTAAAGGAAGCGCCGCCATTGTCCCGGCTGCTCAGAAAGTTAAAGCACATTGCAGGAAAGCATGTCGTGCCTGCAGTAGGAGAAACTCATTAAAGACAAGTGAATAACTAATGTGTTACCACTAACTTTTAATCTTACCTTGTCATGTTTTTGTATTGCTTTTGGCCCTGGGTAAAGGAGCCATATAAACTGTTAAATAAAACAGCCTACTGATTTTGATTATGCTTTGCTCAATGAGGCCCCCTAATTATGAATATGTCAAATCCAGGATTCCATTTCATATGTATAAATGCCATAGGCATGCCTCAGGTGAAGGCTTTACGACCTCCCACTATTTACCAAGCACTGCAAGCGTGGGCCAACACCTAAGGGGGAGAATCAGCGCTTTATGAGGAAGAAAGTTAAAATAATGTTTTGGTTGAACGAAAACCATCTCTTTTCCCCCACAGAGGTGTTTAAGTATGGTGATGTGCGCGTTTGCAAGCCACTGAGTCGACTTGTGGAGCCACGCTCACCATCAGGAAGAACTTACTGGGTGCATCTTCCGTCGTCAGGCAGCGTGCGTGTTACCCACCGGAAGGACAAGTGCCAGATCAGGGTTATTACAGTGCATAAAACAGCGCGTGCCACCGGAGTGTCAACAGCACCTGAGAGCTTGCAAATAGAAAACAAGCAGCTGAACCATGAAACGTGCACTGTGCCCATGCCCTGGCCCCGATAGTGAGTGCGTAATGAGTTCATTACCTGAGACCTGCAAAAAACAGGAGGTAATCCAAACCGGACTGTAGGTTGAAACAAACGGAGTATCAGTGCGTAGTAGAGCTATTTAATAGTGAAGTAATTCCCACCTGTATCTGAATAAGGAGACTCACCGGAGTTAGCCGTAGAACTTCGTGCCAAACCCGGTCAGTAAGCCAACATGGAAACTGGTCTTAACGAAGAGTGGCCAACATGAAAACCAATTAGCTATACTAGCAACTCAAAGGCTGGTCCACATGCAAGTGAATGCTCAAACAACGAACTCACAACGATTTAATGTAGTGCTGTGTCATCAGGTAAACCGACGTCATGAGGAGTGTATACATGTAGTGAGGAGACGAAGTCCCTTTGGCCGCCGCGAGTATTATTTATTTAATTTTTATGTAAGAAGTTTTATATAGCGCTGGCTAAACCCGGAGGTATCAGAGCGCTTTACATACGGTAAGCATTTTTACATAGTTAAATCAGTTAAATTTTTACATAGTTACGTCAGTTACAAGAACGAATCATGGCATGGAGAAAAGCCGAGTTACATTCATTACTAGAGCCTTAAATGTGATATAAAACAAGCCCAATGGTGCATAGAGTGGGGATAGAGGGGAGTTGGAATATAGAACAGAACTAGGCAAATGGTCATGGAGGATTGAGCATCAGGGGAACACAACACAGTTAGGGTAAGCGAGTAGAAAACAAACCGGAAAGTGTCAAATAGAACAGCAACATCCAGAGCCTGCTGCACGGGTCGGATTAGAAATGGGAAGGGACGGGTAGGGAGGGGAGAAAGGGAGCATAATGGTGACCATACGAGTAAAGCGGGGTGCAGGAGTTTCAGCGGGGAGATCGATTGAGGCAATGGTCAGACTGTAACGCACAAGGCGCTGACTGGAGGAAGGAGTAAATTTGAGAAACGGAAGAGACCGCAATATGGAGGATCCAGGAATGAACCCCGTTACTTTTAGAAACAAAAGGGCGGGAGAACAAAAATCCTGTTAACAAGTTCTTAAGGAAACCTACCCCTGGAGCAGGGCTGAAGGGGAAGGCAGTCACCAGATGTGGCGGGGGAAGGCTGTAGTTCATCGATCGTTCTAAGGTCGTCGAAGTCAGGGGGAAATCAGCGTGGGTGACTAGGCAGTGGCCCCGGGAGAGGAAGGCAGCTGCGGGTCAGGGGGCGGGCTGACTTGGATGAAGAAGGGGAAAAAGGCTCGGTGGTACAGGGCAGCAGCGGTTGCGCCATTCTCGTTGTTGCTGTGGGGGCGACTAGAAAATCCAGCAGCAGTCCCAGCGAGGCGAAGCAGGACACCATGCATCCCCGTCTCAGGCTCGGGAGGCAGGGGAACGGCCGGAGAGGAGTTCCCCGTCAACTCACCAGCAACCACCAGGGCAGCTCAACCGGGCGTCATCAGCAACGAAAGAGGATCCGCCATCGTTATGCCCGTGCTTTAAAATACGTGCGCGCGTAAAAGTGCTGCCCGGAAATAAAGCTAGAAACTGTTCATTTGTGATTTAAAGAAACAGTGTAAACCACAGTGAAAGCATTGCCAAAGTCAGCAAGTCAATCAGGTGCCTGCTAAAATATTAAGCATGGCGCCCGTGTTGTTGGTAATGCTAAATGCGGACCCAGGAGCAGGACGGCAACGAGGAGCACGTTGACCCGCTGACAAACAACCATGCCATTGTCCCGGATCAAATTCAGAGGCACTCACCTTTGGGGTCGCTGTCCTTGCGTGATGCAAATGGTGCTCATGCACAGCGCTCCGATGCCGAGTTGGCGCTGTATAAACCTGCAAGTGCGGGAAGCCGGAGGGCGCCTCACAGACTCGTGCAAAGAGGGAGGCGCGCGAGCTATGCCGGCTGCCGCCAGAGCACGTCAGGGAGGAATGCGGCCCGGAGACATGGGAACGAGGCGGCGAGCGACGGAAATCATGTGGGGAGACATGGGGAACGAGGCGGCGAGCGACGGAAATCATGTGGGGAGCGGGGCCGCGAGCGGTGAGCCGCAGAAGGTGAGCGAAGCCGGAAACTACGGGCGCATCGGGGGACATGGAGCGGGGGCGAGCGGCGCGGCAGCCTGCAGAGCTGATCAAACGCTCGTGCGTCGTGGCTGGCCTTTGGATGAGTACGCGCGGCAGACATGTGTTTCCACTTATCGCGCCCGCGTCTGGGCACGATAATTGGAAACATATGTTTGCCGCGCGTACTCCATCTCAAAAGGCCAGCCACGACGCACGAGCGTTTGTTGGACTGCTTTTCAAACTCGCTTACATTAAGTCTTCGCCTCTAAGCAGCGCTTGCGCGCTACTCGAGGCTCGACCTAAAAAGGGCCTTGAAATCAATGCCAGCAAAACAAAATATATGGCAATAAACCCACATAAGTCTTTTAAAAAGGAGTTAGCAATTAATAACCAAAAACTAGAATATGTACAATATTTTAATTATCTAGGTATAATCTTGGATACAAAGTTGTCCTGGAAACCGCAATAAGGAAAAAAATAAGATCACTTTGCTCCAAAACTCGCTACCCATAATAAAGAAACACGGAAGCAGTATCTCGAAGGCGGTGTCCCCCGCCTTAGAGGTCTTCAAACATAGAGCTCAATCAGCTTCTCTTTATGGGGCTGAAATATGGGGGCCCAATTGTAAAAAGAGCTTTGAATTAGGAGAAAATAATTTTTTTAGAAGACTGTTAAGTTTACCAGTACGAACACCCTTAATTCCCATTGTTATGGATTTAAATGTCAAACGTACAGACCACCATGCAATATTAAGACCCTAACTATTTTGGGTGCGGCTCTGGTCAACCTTAGAATTGTCACACTATAAGGAAGGTCTAGAGGAGATCTTAAAGATTGACCAGAGCATGAGCATCCCGTGGCTTAAGCATGTTTCTTCTTGGTTTGAAAAATTAGGACTGCGCCACTTTTGGGAATTTCCGACACAGCTGACATTGATATCCAGGAAATTGTTAAAATTCACATTCTGGGCTTATATCCAAAACAATGTGCTATAATGGTTCATAAACAACTAAGTTCCTTCTTTTCAAAGAGGTAGCAAGTTTTGAGTCCTTTTTAGATGAAGTTCGCCCACAACTGGCTAAATCCTTATATATGAAGTTCAGATATGGTGTGTTACAAATTAATACGAATACATCAAAATGGGCTACAAATCGAGATGGAAACAGTAATGAATTCTGTGAATTATGTCAAAATGTGTCCAAGGAAAATGATATTCACATTTTATTCTCCTGCCCGGCATACGGCAAACCCAGGAACAAATGGATTAAACCTATTTGTCGAAATATGAATACCAGATTTTGCCTAGAGGCAGGAAGAATATTGAAAACTGACACATCACAAAAAAATTGTCTTCAGTGTCAGCAGATTTTTATTTAATATGAGCCTTATAAGGGCAAAAGCTGGGCTAAAACTTTAAAGTCTAACAAATCAAGAATAGGTGCTTTCTAAGCCTAATGCTTGTAGTAAATTATGCTTATGTATTTTAGGAATAATGGTGCTATAAGGCAACTTGTGTACCTATTGATTGCTAAAAAGCATCTGTATGCTCATGTTGATTAAGTGGGAATAGCATTGAAAGCTATATACAATGGAATGTGAGCCCATATTAGAGAATGGATATTCATTCGAACACATTATATAAATGAATTTTAAGGTATTTTATGTCTAGTTTTAACTTATTTATATATTTTACTTGTCATTTTTGCGGTTAGGTATTTGTACTAACTTTTTTTTAAATAGCCCCTACCTTGATGAAGTGTTTTCAAATGCAGGCGAAGCTGTTATACCTGTATCCTAACAAATTGTATACGAATATTTATGGCGTATCTTTTATGGTTTTATGTGAACCGAAATAAAGAATTTTGAGATTGCGACGGAATTGGTTCTGAGGAGCAGGCCGCTGGATTTATGAAGGAGTTGAGTATTTTAAAAAGTGTTTTAGATGAGTTCCCTGCCTCATCAATTTTTGTCGCAATATGGATTTTGCGGGCTAACTTGATGTTGCAATGGTATGCAGTTAGGGCCAATTTATAGATATTTTTATCAGCAGGGAGATTAGCCAAACGCCATCTCGTTTCCTGTCTTTTACAGGAGGCTTTCTCAGTCCTTAGGTCAGGCGTATACCAAGGAGCATGAGGTCTATGAGTTCGCTTTCTGCTATGACTTTGAGGGGTGATTTTGTCAAAAGCCGAATTCGATTGCATAGTGAAATTGGAGAGCACTAGTTCCACGTCAGCGATGTCAGAGGGCAAAGGGGGCACTTGTTCCTTGGCCCAGGCAAGCGGGGTAACTTTTTGCCACTGTCTGGATGGCTTGTTATGGCACGTAAGTACTTGACTTTTTGTCTTGAGGGCGGGGAGATGAAAACAGATACGTGAATGATCAGACCAAAGCACAGGTTTAGGAGGGTCAATGCTAGCTAGTGGTGCCATTGAAAAAATTAAGTCAAAGGTGTGACCTGCAGAGTGAGTTGGTCCCGTAACTTGTTGGTGTAACCCCAGCGTTTCTAAGTCAGAAAGTGATTGATTAGTGTCAGGGTTCATTGTGTCTTCGCCATGGAAGTTAAAAACTCCCAATAGAAGAAACTCCTGGGTTGAAAGTACATGGGGGGCTATAAATTCTAGAAGACGATGGCTGAAATAATTTTTAGGGCCGGGTGGACGATAGACTAGGACTCCTTTCCAAGAGAGGTTGGGGAAAAGGTCAAGTTTGAAGATACATGATTCTAACCAGTCTTCTGGGATGGAGTCAATTATTGTTGCCTTAACATTTTTATAAAAAATAAAATCGATACCCCCACCAGGCTTACTGACCCTGTCTAGTCTAAGTATTTTAAAATTGGCAGGAAGAGCGAGTGAGATAGAAGGGGTAGAAGTGGAACTTACCAAGTTTCAGTGAGGAATCCTATCTCATAGGAGGAGAGAGATAGTATGTCCCAAAGTTCCACAGCATGTTTCGGCAGGGATCTCATATTGATAAGAAAACAGTTTAAGCTATTGCCAGGGGTAACACCGTCAAGATGGAGAGGCTTAGGAGGGCCCGAAGAAACTACTGTCAAAAGAAAATCATTGAAGGGATTAGGATCTGAGTGTGAAATACCTTTTAAAAAGGGCAAGCTTTGAAATCTACATTTTAAACAGGTTACAGGGCCTACTAGGAATGGAAGGGTAGAAGCCCAGGTAGAGGAGTCACGAGGTCAGAGTTCCCTGACTTTTATGTTGCTGTTCACCCTCTGATATTTGCTTGAAGAGTCCTCATAGCGTCTGGTTCACCTTTCACCTTGCAGCCTCCTCGTTAGCTACCAGGTCCCACACCTTGAACCCTTCTTCACTCCATTGGGGCTAGGCTTGCCACCCTCCCATCTGCAACAGTCCTGCCCTTGGCACACCTTCGCTCACCCCAGCAGCGGCTTCTTTGCTGGGCTAGGGACCAGGCTACTCCTTGCAGACTTCCTTGGACTCAACCACTGCTGGTAACTCCAACGCATACCAGCTACATCTGATCTATTGCACATCACAGGACAATGTACCTTTCTACAAATACTCCCACTGTGATCAACGTACCGACACCGCGGGGAAGGGATTATAGTCCCGGGGAGGGAACTCAATATTGAGGCCCTGGGCTAGGCTCATGTAAAGTTTACTATACTGTTCTTCTAAACTCAGTCTGCCCAGAGGAGGGGATAATATGGTGTGTGTCCTTCTTCCACATATGCTTACATCATTAGGTTTGTCGTATGTGCTTGGTGTTGTGGGCTTGTTACACATGTGATTGCTGTGCTAGGTGTCATCTTTGTATTCATGTTCATCCCTCTGTAGGGACATTGTCTTTGGTAGTAAGACACATGTCTAACACTGAGAGGGGGCCCTGCAGAAACTTCACTGGGAGCAGTATTTTATGGTCTTGCCCGAGACAGGGCATGTGCCGTCACTTGCAAGAACTTTTATTGGCTTAAAAGGGCTTACAGCCCGCCTATTGCTTACCATTGGTTGGCGCCATCATCTCTCTTATTTCCGTGCTTTTGTATGGTTAGCGCATACTGGTTTTATTTTCTCTTTGTACATCTGCCCCTCCTCTGGTGCATAACCAAAGTACTGCTTCAGTTCTCACTTGAGGGCCTTCCACCGCTTGCACTTTGATGGCTGCCCTAATTTTTTCTTTTGGAGGAAGCACTCCATAGTGCTGCATCTGTGAAGAAGCCCTTCATGGTGCTGCATCTGTGACGAAGCACTCCATAGTGCTGCATATGCGACGAAGCACTCCATAGTGCTGCATCTGTAACAAAGCACTCCATAGTGCTGCATCTGCGACAAAGCACTCCATAGTGCTGCATCTGCGACAAAGCACTCCATAGAGCTGCATATCCAACGAAGCACTCCATAGTGCTGCATCTGCGACAAAGCACTACATAGTACTGCATCTGTGACAAAGCACTTCATAGTGCTGCATCTGCGACAAAGCACTCCATAGTACTGCATCTGTGACGAAGCACTCCATAGTGCTGCATCTGTGACAAAGCACTCCATAGTACTGCATCTGTGACGAAGCACTCCATAGCGATACATCTGCGACAAAGCACTCCATAGTGCTGCATCTGCGACAAAGCACTCCATAGTGCTGAATCTGTGATGAAGCACTCCATGGTGCTGCATCTGCGACAAAGCACTCCATAGTGCTGCATCTGCGACAAAGCACTCCATAGTGCTGCATCTGCGACAAAGCACTCCATCATGCTGCATATGCGACGAAGCACTCCATAGTGCTGCATCTGCAACAAAGCACTCCATAGTGCTGTATCTGCGACAAAGCACTCCATAGTGCTGCATCTGCAACAAAGCACTCCATAGTGCTGCATATGCGATGAAGCACTCCATAGTGCTGCATCTGCGACAAAGCACTCCATAGTACTGCATCTGTGATCAAGCACTCCATAGTGCTGCATCTGCGACAAAGCACTCCATAGTACTTCATCTGTGACGAAGCACTCCGTAGTACTGCATCTGTGACGAAGCCCTCCATAGCGATGCATCTGCGACAAAGCACTCCATAGTGCTGCATCTGCGACAAAGCACTCCATAGTGCTGCATCTGCGACAAAGCACTCCATAGTGCTGCATCTGCGACAAAGCACTCCATAGTACTGCATCTGTGACGAAGCCCTCCATGGTGCTGCATCTGCAACAAAGCACTCCATAGTGCTTCATCTGTGAAGAAGCCCTCCATAGTACTGCATCTGTGATGAAGCTCTCCATAGTGCTGCATCTGCGACAAAGCACTCCATAGTGCTGCATCCGCGACAAAGCACTCCATAGTGCTGTATCTGCGACAAAGCACTCCATAGTACTGCATCTGTGACGAAGCACTCCATAGTACTGCATCTGTGACGAAGCCCTCCATGGTGCTGCATCTGCAACAAAGCACTCCATAGTGCTGCATCTGTGAAGAAGCCCTCCATGGTGCTGCATCTGTGACAAAGCACTCCATAGTGCTGCATCTGCAATAAAGCACTCCATAGTGCTGCATTTGCGACAAAGCACTCCATAGTGCTGCATATGCGACGAAGCACTCCATAGTGCTGCATCTGCGACAAAGCACTCCATAGTGCTGCATCTGTGAAGAAGCCCTCCATGGTGCTGCATCTGTGACAAAGCACTCCATAGTGCTGCATCTGCGACAAAGTACTCCATAGTGCTGCATCTGCGACAAAGCACTCCATAGTGCTGCATCTGCGACAAAGCACTCCATAGTGCTGCATCTGCGACAAAGCACTACATAGTGCTGCATCTGCGACAAAGCACTCCATAGTGCTGCATCTGTGACGAAGCCCTCCATGGTGCTGCATCTGCAACAAAGCACTCCATAGTGCTGCATCTGCGACAAAGCACTCCATAGTGCTGCATCTGCGACAAAACACTCCATGGTGCTGCATCTGCAACAAAGCACTCCATTTTGTTTTGTTTACATTTTTTTTTATTCATTTTATATATGCTTTTCGTTTTTAATCCACAACACTTCATACATCTGCAACCCAGTGCAATTTACACATTAGCATTGTGCTTAGTACATTTGTTGCATGGTACAACTACAACTGTGAGTGACAGAATCATGTCCAGTGCATTAACATCAGATGCGATACAGTGGTGGCCAAAACGTAAACATTTTTGTTTTCCAGCATAACATTGATAAAACCTGGGGAGAAAGAAAACGAAAACAGTACAATTGCCCTTCCTCTAGGTTTAAAAAAAAAAACATTGTATTAGTGCGCCCTTAGTAATAGCATGCACATTATTACTGTGCATCGCCGTACAGTTCCATCCACCCACTTCGCCTTGTTGTGAGTGATCTTAAATACGTGTCCCTACCAGTGCCTATGTTGCTTAATCAATGCGTAGTTAGCCCGGTTGACTGTCAGGGAGAGCGCCATGCCTGCGGATCTGTGCGTCTGTCACCAGTTGGGTATCGTTTGTCGCGCGTTGTTTCCTATGTTCTCTTTGCCTTGGTGATTTCTACCCCTCATCTCTCTCGGGTGCATCCACTAGCGCTTCTGAGTGTCTCTGCCAGGAAGCACGAAAGTCTGTTAATATTGCATCCCATGCTGACGATATTGGTTGCTTTCGCAACCCCAACGCGTCCTCGCGGCAGAGCGCTATACTCTCTGCCTGTGCCCACCATAAAAGTGATTGAAACCAGGCCTTCTCTACTGGGGGATCAGGGGATTTCCAGCGTCTTGTGAGTAATCGCTGGGCCACTATAAGCCCCAAGTCCATGTACCGTGATGTGACTTTGTGTTTTTTGGGTCTTTGGTATAGTCCTAATATACATATCTCCCATGTCCATTCCAAGTAAGCCTGGGCATAGTTCGCGAAGTAGCGCTACGCGAAGCTACGCAAAGTGCAGTTCGCACTACGCGAGCTACGCGTAGCACTACGCGAACTGCGTAGTGCACTGTTCGCAATGATTGCACAGTGCCGGATGCTTGTCCGCACTGTGCAATCATTGAAAACGGCATCTTGCACAGTGCGAGCTGTCTTTTACTGCCGCTCGAGTAGATTTTTACTCGAGCGGCAGCTTTCTCAACGCGGACTGGTAGTTTCTCATCGCGAGCGGTCGCGAGCATACGCGACCACTCGCAATGAGAAACCTGACCTCCCCGCGTTGAGAATCTCGCCAGGAGGTTTATTTTCCACGCTCGCGAACCCCATGCATGCACTACTATGTCTGTATACTTGCATGCCCACGGACTGCAAGTGGTCTGTTACATTAAGTCATCTGCAGTCTGGAGTGTTACAACTGGCAACGACTGCGAGTCTTTGTTGACGGGCCACACGTCCAGCGAACTGTCTTCACTCAGTGAACGTTCTGATGAGGCGTCTGTGTCTCTGCTGTGCTAACGTTTTCTCAGATCCGCCACCGCTTGCAGGGCATCTTGTCACTCCTGTAGCACTTGCTCTAGATTGGGGGCAGTTTTTAATTGTCTCGGTGACTCTGCAGCTCGCAGCCTGTTTCTCCTGCGGTATCCTCTTCGGGCCCCTGCGTTCGTTTACGTGCTGTTACGTCTCTGGCTTGGCGAGGTGTGATGTCCCATGGTTTCGAGCCAGTCCCATGCATCCTCTGCTTTGTTGAAGAAGTGTGTGGTCCCATCTGCGACCACACGCAGGCGAGCCGGGAATATGAGGGACTATTTCATGTTCAGGTCACGCATTCTCCTCTTGACTGTGAGGAACGTGCTTCGTTGTTTCTGCACTCCCAGTGCGTAGTGTGGAAAGAGAAGGACCTGAGAGTTGCCCACCTTGATCGTTTCCATTTTCCTGGCCTCACGGAGTATTGCATCCCTATCCTTAAAGTTTAAGAGTCGAAACAGGAAGGGTAGGGGTCCAGCGGCGGACGGCTCGATGGCACTTTTATGTGCCCGTTCTAATGCAAAGAAGGCGGAAAGTGTGCCTGCTGGCATTAGGGATTGTAGCCAGGTCTCAGTGTACAATACTGCATCTCTGCTTTCCGTGCCCTCCGGTAGTCCCACCACCCGGATGTTGTTCCTGTGGGACTGGCCTTCCGCATCATCTACTCTGCGCTCCAGGGAGTTCAGTCTGGATGTAAGATCCCTTATTTCTGTGGACATTGCCTTAGCCGCTGGTGTGACTTCCTCGATCTCTGTCGCCAGCTCGCTGACTCTCCCTGCTAGTTTTCTGTGATCCGCATGTAGGAGCGTAAAGTCCGATGTGACTTTATCTATTCGGCCCTCGAGTGATGCACGGGTTTGCGTCAGCATCTCGCTGATTTGCGCCACTGCCTTGAGCACAGAGTCTATTTTTTACTTCAATGTGGAAGTTCCGGAGGTGCCCGACACTTCGGGCTCTTGGTCCGACTGTGTTGGGCCTGGTGCTGGCTGCGTGGCTGTTGCGCCCGTGCCCGCGCGTTGCCTGCCCATCTTGATAAGGTGGTTTGCTTGGTGGTGAGGCAATTCACAGCGCCTCACAGTCCATGTTAGTGTTTCAGAGAGGGGGCTCCCCACGAGTGGCCCAGCAATTGTTCGTATATTACATCGTAGTCTGGGGCTGGGGCCACGATGCTCTGCTTGCGAGGGGGGTGGGCGCCCACAGCACAGGTTCGGACTCTAGTGGTATCTCGCCAACCGCTAATGGCGCCTCTACGGATGCTTTCACGCCTCTCCACCGCAACAGACCCTCCCCTGTTGTTGCCGTAAGACGCTGCACTGGCTCGCCAGTGACTGTGCTGCACACCTCACAAACTTGCTCCCCGGATATCCGTTAGGCCGCTCCAGGATTCTCGCGGACTGCGCTTTGCGGGGTTTCTTCAACCCGCCTGTAGTTCCAGGTACTGCTCGATTCACGGTTGTATCCGCTTGTGGAGATCGAGACGTGGCTCCCAACTTGGACTGTAGGCCTTCTTCACAGGTCTCACCGCCACCGCATGCGTGCCATGCACACCCGACGTGTCCACCGTCGCAGGTTGCCCCCAAGGCAAGTTGGCAGCCACTCATGTCTACGCGAGCTGTGCGGTGCAGGTTTATGCTTTATTGGCACTGTTTTAGGCCGAGATGCGGGGACGGCCTCAGAGTCGGTACTTTTTCCTGTTCCGATACGCAGCAGGCGACAGCTAGGGCCGGGTGCGTGGCCCCCAGACTATGGCGATCGGTAACAGATGTCTGTAGTGTGCCTCCGGCCCCAGGGAGAATGGCACAGACTTTACCTTCGTGCCCACGCATGTCCTTTGTCGGCCTTTTTTCCCTGAACGACTCCTGTAGTGGGGCCTGATTTAGACCGGGTCTGTGACGTCCTGCGTTTTATTACTTGTGCGCGCTGCTGCTTACTTGGGACGGCGGCGCTTCCCTCCTCGGGACCTCCGCTCGCCCCAGTCACCACATCAGAGACCGCAGGCCGTTCCGCACCGTGGTAGAGCGCCGCGTCTCCGCAGACCGTGGCACTGCCTGAACGTGGTTGCAGGGGTCTCGCCTCAGCGGGCCACCTCCGCGCTGGCGCGCTGACTCAGTTCGCCTCTGCTTCGCCGTTGCTGCGTAGTGGGTTCTATCTCGGCCTGGGCGACGTCCAGTGTCCCCAAATTTGCTGTGCCTGTTCTCGCTGATGTCTGGAACACAGCAGGCCGGCTACAGCATTCCGATGGCAACTTACTGCGCAGGATAATTGGCTAATTAACAGGCCGCGATATGGAGCCTCATTAGAGTGCGTCCGTCATGTTGGCTTGTTAGCCACGCCACTGCCATGAAGCACTCCATGGTGCTGAATCTGCGACGAAGCTCTCCATAGTCCTGCATCTGCGACGAAGCACTTCATAGTGATGCATCTGCGACGAAGCACTCCATAGTGCTGCATAGACGACGAAGCTCTCCATAGTCCTGCATCTGTCACGAAGCTCTCCATTGTCCTGCATCTGTCACGAAGCTCTCCATTGTCCTGCATCTGCGACGAAGCACTCCATAGTGCTGTATCTGCGGCGAAGCACTCCATAGTGCTGCATCTGCGATGAAGCAATCCTTATTGCTGCATCTGCGATGAAGCTCTCAATAGTACTGCATCTATTTGCAGGCCATCTATATCCGTCCAGCTCCATCAACTTCTTTAAACACTCTTCACTGTGACAGAGAAAGTTTATTTTCAGAGTGCTCATGCTCATTATATTTTCCATGTTGCCTTTGGACCCTCCCTACTTCCCACTGCCTATGTTGTCTATGCCCACCTCCCTTCCACTCTCCGTCCCTGTGGCTTTTGACCACTGTTTCCGTTTATCCATCTGTTACACTTCAAACATGCTACACCACAGTTGGAAAACTCTATTTTTGGAGATTGAGTGTTGCTTACTTTTTTTGACTTTTGTTGTTTTAGTTGCATTGGAGCATTATATTTCTTTGTGATGCCCTCTCTCCCTCCATCCATCTGTGTAGCATTTATCTGCTCGCTCCCGCTCACCCTCTGTCCGTGCGCCGTTTGCCCCTCCCACCCTCATTATCTCCATCTGTGTTGCCTTTGCCTGCAAACCTCCTAATCCCGTCTCGCCTGTGCAATTGCATCCCTCCCTCCCACTATCATTCCGTCTATCTGTGTGCCTTTGCTTACCTTCCACCACCATCCATCCCTGTGGCATTTGAACTATCTCTCCATTACAATACTGTACCATACCATGCCATACCATACCATACAATGACAGGCCATACCATACCATAATATAAAATTACAGGCCAAAACATTGCATACCATTCTATACAAAACCAGGCCATGCCACACAATAATATACAATTACAGGCTATACAATATCATACTATACAAATACAGACCATAACACAACATACCATACTATACACTGACAGGCCATACCATACCATAATATATAATTACAGGCTATACCATACCATACTATATAATGACAGGCCACATCATACTATATAGTGACAGGTCATACCATACCATAATATAAAATTACAGGCCATACCATACTATACAATAACAGGCCATAACATACAATACCATACCATAATATACAATGACAGGCCATACCATACCATAATATAAAATTACAGACCATACCATACTATACAATAACAGGCCATAACACACAATACCATACCATAATATACAATGACAGGCCATACCATACCATAATATACAATGACAGGCCATACCATACCATAATATAAAATTACAGACCATACCATACTATACAATAACAGGCCATAACACACAATACCATACCATACTATACAATGACAGGCCATAACATGCCATACCATACTATACAATGATAGACCATACCATACCATACATACAACAAGCAATACAATACCATACTATATAATGGCAGGCCATACCATACCATAATATACAATTACAGTCCATACCATACCATACCATGGCTGGCCATACCATATCATACTATACAGGGACAGGCCACACCATAACATACTATGCCATACCATACTATACAATGACAGGCCACACCATACCATGTCATATTATACCATACTATACAATGACAGGCCACACCATACCATATCATACCATACTATACAATGACAGGCCACACCATACCATACCATGGCAGGCCATACCATACCATATCATATACTATACAGTGACAGGCCATATCATAACATACCATACTATGCAATGATTAGGCAACACCATAACACACCATACTGTAATATACATGGACAGGCTACGCCATAGCATATCATACCATACTATACCATAACATACACATTGACAAGCCATTCCATACCATACCATACCATAGCAGGTCATACCATACCATACCATACCATATCATATACTATATAGTGACAGGCCATTAACATACCATACTATACCATACTATGCAATGATAAGCAACACCATTCCATACCATACCATACTATACAATGACTGGCCACACCATACCATACAATGACAGGCCATACCATACATTTTTCTGACTTTTGTTGTTTCATTTGTATTGCAGTCATAATATTCCTTTGTGTTACCCTCTCTCACTCCCTTCATCCACGTTGCCTTTAACCGCTTCCTACCTTCCACCTTCCGTCCTTGAGTCTTTGCCCCTTCCCTTCCACCCTCAGTCCCTGTAGCTTTTCACTCCATCTCAATCAATCAATCAGGGTTTTGTAAAGCGCACTACTCACCCGTGAGGGTCTCAAGGCGCTGGGGGTGGGTGTGAGCAGCTCCGTTGGGGTCATTCGAAGAGCCGGTTTTGAGGTCCCTCCTGAATTGGTGCAGTATCGGGCTCCGCCGGAGGTGAAGGGGGAGTTCATTCATGGTCTTGGCTGTGAGGTAGAAGAAGGACCTTCCACCTGCTCTGGTCCTGTAGAAGTGTGGGACGGTGACTAGAGCGAGGTTGACTGAGCTGAGGTTTCTCTTTGGAGCATGAAAGGAGATGCGGTCGTTGAGGTATTGGGGTCTGGTGTTGTGGAGGGCCTTGTAGGAGTGAGTGAGCAGCTTGAAAGTTATTCTTCTCTCGACGGGGAGCCAGTGGAGGTCGCGGAGGTGTTGGGTGATGTGGTTGTGCCATGGGATATCGAGGATTAGCCTGGCTGCGGGGTTCTGGAGTTTGCGGAGGTGTTTTTTGTTGATTCCAGCATAGAAGATGTTGCCGTAGTCCAGTCTGCTGGTGATGAGTGCATGAGTGACAGTTTTCCTGGAGTTGGGGGGATCCACTTGAATGTCTTGCGTAGTATGCAGAGGGTGTTGAAGCATGCGGAGGAGACTGTGTTGATCTGGCGATTCATGGTGAGTGATGAGTCCAGTATGACGCCAAGGTTACGTGCATGGTCTGTTGGGGTTGGTGGGTTTCCGAGGGCGGGGTGCCACCAGGTGTCGTCCCATGCGGAGGGGGTGGAGTCGAGGATGAGGACTTCAGTTTTCTCCGAGTTGAGTTTCAGGCAGCAGTTCCTCATCCAGGATGCGACGGCTTTCATCCCTTCTTGGAAATTGTGCCTGGTGATGTTGGGTTCCTTGGTGAGGGAGAGGATGAACTGGGTGTCATCGGCGTAGGAGATGATGTTGAGCCCGTGGTTTCTGACGACAGTTGCGAGGGGGGCCATGTACACGTTGAAGAGGGTGGGGCTAAGGGAGGATCCATGGGGTACTCCGCATCTGATCTCTGTCTGTTCTGAGAGGAAGGGCGGGAATCTTATTATCTGTATTCTGCCTGAGAGTAATGATCGTAACCAGTCTAGGGCCTTTCCTTGGATGCCGGCGTCGTGGAGCCTGGTGGCTAGTGTGCAGTGGGAGACGTTGTCGAAGGCTGCTGATAGGTCCATGAGGATGAGGGCTGTTGGCCTTGGTCGAGGAGGGCGCAAATGTCATCAGTGGTGGCGAGGAGGGTGGTCTCGGTGCTGTGGTTGCTGGCCAGGGCAAGATACATCTCTGTATCTTCATCTTTGTTACTGCTTCATAGTTGAGAAAGTTTATTTTCATAGTGCACATCACTTACATTTTTTCTGATTTTTGTTGTTTTTATTGTATTGCGACATAATATTCAGTTATGTTGCCCTCTCTTCCTTTGTCCATCTGTATTGCTTTTACCTGCTCCCTCCCTCCCTCCCACCATCCATCCATGTTTCTTTGGCCCCCTCCCTCCCATCCTCCATCACAAGAAAATTAAGTCAAGGGTGTGACCTGCAGAGTGAGTTGGTCCCGTAACTTGTTGTCGTAACCCCAGTGTTTTTAAGTCAGAAAGTAGTTTGTTAGTGTCAGGGTTCATTGTGTCTTCGCCATGGAAGTTAAAATCTCCCAATAGAAGAAACTGCTGGGTTGAAAGTACATGGGAAGCTATGAATTCTAGAAGACGATGGCTGAAATACTTTTTAGAGCCGGGTGAACGATAGACTAGGGCTCCTTTCCAAGAGAGGTTGGGGGTAGGTCAAGTTTGAAGATACATGATTCTAAACAGTCTTCTGAGATGGAGTCAATTATTGTTGCCTTAACATTTTTATCAAAAATAATACCAATTCCCCCTACCACATCACACCATGCCATAAAAGGACAGGCGATACTATACGATGGGTCATACCAGATCATACCATGCCATACACTGACAGGCCATACTATACTGTGCAATGGCAGGCCATACCATACCATATTATACAACGACAAGCCATATCATACCATACTGTACCATACCACAGTATACAATGACAGACCATACCATACCACACAATACCATACCATACTATATTATGCACAGCAGCTGCGCTGTTGTACAACATGGAAAAAAAAATTAAAATGCAAACAAATTTCACATAGGCAAGACCTACTGGCTTTGTCAAAGCTTGTTTATGTTCCTTTAATATCATAAAAAACTAGGATGGAGACATGGCAGTTATTGTACTGCCGTGGCCAACATTTTCAGGTGAAGGCCTTTAAGAAGTTGAGAAAAGCAGCATAAGCCAGTATTATTCTACCCTTTAAACATAAACTTAAAATAGCAAATACAGAAAGAAATCACTTTGAAAGTATTTTTGGCCTGGCTGTACGATTCGTAAACTATTTCTAAAGCAAATAAATGCGGATTTCCCATGTAAAAGATGATGGGGGAATTTAGAGAAAGTTACTTTACAGAATCTCAAACATACCCAAATAACTGTTATGTTTGGCTGAGCAAGGTTGGGACCCTACTCAAAACATCTATTTATTTGAAAAGTTTTATAAAGCGCGAACATGACCCTTGCGGGTATCAGAGCGCTGTACACAGAGGCAAAAGCATGAATAAACTCAGTACATTAGAGGTCAGCACAGTAATACCACACGGAGTAAACAATCCAGATCAGGGACCGGGTAGTGGGCCCCGCTAGTTCAGTTTCACAAAGAGTGCAAAAGATTTCCAGTAACATTCAGCAAGACAGTCATAAAGTGACTCGTCACAACATAGTAAAATAAATGACAAATCTGTAATCGGCCCAGCTAGTATAGTTCCGGAAGGGCCCTAGTGTAAAATAGCAATTTACCAACCAATCATAAAATAAACAGAGCACGATAAGTAGGGATAAATGTCAAATCATCTATCCCTGCTTGGGCCCAACGGGTCAGCATGGCAGAGAATCCTGCCTGACCCTTAACCCCCAGAAACAGGTAATCACCTACCCTCCCTAGCTACACATGTTAACTGCATTGTATTTGTATTGCATTTATATAGTGCTTACTACCGCTGATGAGGGATCAAAGTGCTTTGACCGAGCAGCACGCTACTCCAGAACCCAAAAGTAGTGTTTCTAGGTCGAGCCATCAGGCAACACATATGCGCTGCTGTCGCTTGGCGACCTATTGTATCTAAAAAAAATCCTTAAAAGGGGTTTATAGCCCGCCATCTAATCCACTCCACTCCAACCCACTCTAATCCACTCGAATCCACTCCACTCTAATCTAATACACTCTAATGCACTCAACTCTAATCCATTCCAATCCACTCCACTCTAATCCATTCAACTCTAATCCACTCCAATCCACTCCACTCTTATCCATTCAATTCTACTCCACTCTAATCCACTCCAATCCACTCTAATCGACTCCATTCCACTCTATTCCAACCCACTGTAATCCGCTCTAATACACTCCACTCTAATCCAACTAATCCCCTCCACTCCTCTGTAATCCTTTCCATTCCACTTTAATCCACTCCACTCTAATTCCCTTGAATCCACTCCATTCGAATCCACTCCTCTCTAACCCACTTAATTCACTCCACTTCACTCCACTCTAATCCACTCCAATTCACAGCACTCCACTCTAATGCACTCCACTCCACACCAATCCACCCTAATCATCTCCACTCTAATCCACTCCAATCCACTTTAATCCACCCCACTATAATCCACTCCACTCCTATCCACTTCAATCTAATCCACTTCAATCCACTCTAATTTAATCCATGATAATCCACTCTACTCTAATTCACTCCAATTCAGTCCCTGCTAATTCACTCCAATCCAATCTACTCTAAACCAATCTACTCTAATAAACACCACTCTAATCCACTCCACTCTAAACTACTTTAATCCACTCCACTCAAATCCACCCCAATCCACTCCAGTCCATTCCGAACCACTCTATTCCACTCCGCTCTCACCCACTCCACTCTAATCCACTCCAATCCACTCCACTCTATGCCACTCCACTTTATGACATTCTATTCCACTCTACACTATGACACTCTAACACTCTAAGCCACTCCACTCTACTCCACTCTATGTCACTCTACTACACTCGATGACACTCCATTCTACGACACGCCACGCCATTAACATTTAGCCATGCTGAACAGCAGCCACACTGGCTAAAACACATTGCCAAAGCTAATAGCTCTCGAATAGGTTAGACCTATTGGCTTTGACAATGCTTTTTTCAATGGTTATTGGGATTAGTCTTGTGCTATTATGGAAACCATTCCATACATTCAGTCTAGTTTCTATGTGGTAGTTTAAATTAATATGGATTAAGTATGATCTTTACTGGAGTAAAGGTTATGCACATTCATGCAAATGGTTGGCGGTGTTAATAGATGAGGTATAGGAGATCAGGTATTGTTACATTGCAGGGGTATGAGATTTAAAGGAGAGGTCATGACCTTTGACATGAGGTGAAGGCAGTTTGTAGAAATACAATAATAAGGAAGAAGGCAAACACGTATGTGACTTGGAGTACGCTGAGAGATGAGGGTGCAGAGGATGGCATGTCATCTGGCTAGCCATTTACTGCTGTAATTGCGTCTTCGCCATTAACCAGGCTCACACAAATACTGTTAGGTGTTTGGTCGTTGATCACCTCCTGAGATGGTGCCAGCCACGATTCTGGAACAATCTCTGCATCATTAGCTGTGAAAACAACAGATCTGTAAATCTGCCAGAGGACAATATCTGTTTTTTTTCATGCGACATGTACAGAAATAGCAGCGTTCAGCCGCCGTGCCATTCAGAAACATTCTCTCCATAAAGCTTGGCAGCCTCCGTGCCACCCGCCCTCTGTAAGGTGCCACCTGAGGGCGG
Source organism: Calotriton arnoldi (assembly GCA_963921515.1). Classification (NCBI taxonomy): domain Eukaryota; kingdom Metazoa; phylum Chordata; class Amphibia; order Caudata; family Salamandridae; genus Calotriton; species Calotriton arnoldi. Next base: position 1,251,342 of record CAWUFW010000075.1, on the reverse strand, counting down.
AGGGAGACTGTGTGCGGGCCTGATGCACCTGTGCGACAGAAGATCAGCAAGACGAGGGGACAGCCCACCTCTGCCCCCGCACTCTGCAGAGAGAGGTCACAGCCGCGCGCCCAGGGCCTCTCACCGCCGGGAGCGCGCGCACCTGCCCACGCGCCCTGATTCATTCAAGCGCCTCTCTGAAGCAGGTCGCCAGAGGCGCAGCACGCACGTGATCGGTGAAATTTCAGTGGTCGGGGGCCCCTGGGCATCAGGCGGCGCCTGGCACTGCCTCTGGGATGCGCCCCGTAGCTACCCACGTCAACGCCATGCTAATTGGCCGCGCGCTTTGCTTCACTGCGCCTGCTGTCCTCCTAGGACTTGCACAGTAGCTGCAGATAGATTTTAGGTCTGCGTGCAGAAAGCATCAGCTCTCTGCTGCCAATGGCCTTTTGTAAATAAGAGCATAATACAAGAATACAACTGCAAGAAGGGGTCCTACAATTTCCCGCCTATTTGAAATGCAATTCCCTCGTACATGACCCATTCCACCATGGAGAAAGGAGTGTGTTCAGAGATGTTTTAAGGCATGGGCAAAGTGGGCTCTGACCCAGGGCCCCAGTCTTTCATGGGGCCCCCTGATAAAGGGGGCTCGTTCTGCATAAAGTCCACAGATCGTTTTAAATACCGCTTTCCTTTAACTTATTTCTAATATGGGTGATGTATGAGAGTCTATTACAGATATTTTGCCGAGAAATGTTGTGTTCATGTTTCATGAAACATTCATTAAAAAAGTTTCCTTTAGATTAAAACATGACCTCACATATGAGAAATGGGAGGGTGACACAGATTATTTGCAGTAATATTAGTGAGCTGCTGCTGTGTTAGAATACTGAAAACACACATCACTATCCCTGAATATTAGATATAAACATATTTAGAATCTGGACGAGTGTGCCTGTGCACTCTCAGTGGCCTGGCCAAAGATGGCTTGAAAGAGCTGAAACTGGATCATAAATTCAAAGCTGTTCCAAATCGGAACCCCCAAAACATGTTTGACCCAAGGCGCTCAAAATCCTTAAAATATCCCTGAGTGTGTTGTTTAGCATGCAGAGTTTGAAAGAGATTGTAGCAAATAAAAGGAGTGCAGACAGCAGAGGACAGTCAAAGAGAAGAGGGCTGTTTGGGATGCAGGCTTTTAAAGGGACGGTGGCACTCATATAATGAGCGCAGCCTGCAGTTGGCATTCAAAGAGTTTGGTGAATTGCTTAACTGTGCAGAGGCTGCACAGCAGCTGGTATTCAGGGAGACTGGTGCATTGTTTGGTGTGCAGACTTTGAAAAAGAATGTAAACAATAGAAACACTGCAATTATCAGCTAGATCTGTAGAGTGCTAAATACACAGCTTGCGGCTAGCCCTATTAGAGGTGGCCACGTCAGCAAATTAACAGGAAGAGTCAATCCGGATTCGAGCTAGGGGCCTGGGTTGGCTCTACGTAATGGTATGTTACTAGTATTTGTTGAGCGCACATACACCGGGTCAGTTTCTTGGCCCTTGGGTAACAGCAGCACATCACGCTGCTCATGGCTTTAGTCATATGCCTGTCTAAAGAGCCATTTTTAGGTCTCGCTGAGCCAGCACGCATGCGCTGCTCTGCGAGACATTTAGTAAGGGGCTTTTGAAAGTGCTACCAAAGAGGCTTTTTCTGGCCACAGGCGTGCGGTTACGCGCACAATGACGAGCAGAGGCACCATATGGCTTTCCTCTCTCGTCATGGTGCGCGCACATCGTACACCACTCGCCAGCCTGCTTTCACTTTTCCCATCGCACGCGCGCACCACTCGCGTCCTTGTTCTGTCTGTGCTGCTTCAACCCAGTGCAGTCTCCCCGCCAAGCAGTTGTACACCAGGTTTAGGGCTGTCTTGTTCTAATACGGGTTTATTCCAGGGCGATCTGATTCTATTGTTACCTCGCCCCGCGCGTTTCATTCTTATTTTTAAAGTTCGCAGTCATGGAGAAGTACACTGCTTCTATGACGGCGACTGCAGAGCGCCAGGCGCGTTTCGGGCAGGCAGTAAAGGACTGTTTACCGAGAAAGTGAACACCTTGTAGCGTTCACGTCATCGCCCTCACCAAGTAGTTGCTGAAGGGGTCGCGCAGCTCTAAGGTGAGTTGTGCCGCGCTATAGCGCTTCACCAGCTGACTTATTTCCTGCTCCCGCATCGCTTGGGACTCCGGTCTCTAGCCCTGGTCTCTCCAGTTTACAGGTGCTGGTTCTTATCCTCGCGCGCGCCCTAATCCGTCACTTCCTATTCCCTTCACATTCTGGTAAGATAATGACCCAGCTCTTCAACAGCGCGGACAGCTGTGTTATTATTGCTTCATCTCTCTTTATTTCCCCATCCCCCACACTTCCTTTTTCCATCCATGCTCGAAGGTTCTTCATTTTTCCTCAGCATGAGCCTGATCTAAACATTGCGCCACTCGAGAACCTCCTGCTGAGATATCCTTCTCTTCTACTTGCAATTTCAGCAGCATAGCTTTCTCTGGGAAGAAGCATGCTCCAATAACGGTCGTTCCATTCACGAGAGGTTCAAGAGAGCGCCACCAGCTCGTCCATTATCTCCCTTTTTCAAGCCCCCCGAGAAAACCGATGAACCCCTGAGGCTCGGAAGAAATGAGTTCGAGGCTAAAGGCTGGGGTAGTTTGAAGGATGTTTCCCCTCTAAACCGGCATGAGTCACTCACTCTAGGGGACTCTGAATACAAGGGAGTTCATTAATTAACAATAAATCGTAATCTAAATGTAGTATCCTGGCTCTCTCAAAACATTTAGGATCGAATTTTACGGATAGCAGAGCAGAGTTTTTCTTCTTTACGTTTTGGTGTATTCTTGGAACCGTTTTTTGTTTGTGTGCATTTAAAGGCCAAATTGTACCTACAAAACTGGACATTTTACTGCTAATCTACTGATTACTCAATTTTCAATATTGTGATTTCTTTTTGACGTAAGTGCTTTGCCTAATGTTTAGTTTCTCTTGGGTCGAACAACACCAACACGTTTTTTTCCAACCTGTTTGTCCTGTAATCTTGTGCAGCGAGGGGGGGGGGGTTGCTTTTCCCTCCTGCTGCTGTCAAGGTCAAAGCAAAGTTCTGCAGACAGTGCCATTTTACAGTAAATAATGAATGAATGAAAACAAATACGGTCTCCCTTACAATGAGTACCTGAACACAATTTTCCGTAATTGTGTGAAGTTTAAAAAATATATTATATCTATTGGGAAAATCAAGTGAGGGTCGATTTTGTTTATTCAATAATAAATCGCATGAATGGTTATTTTCTGGACTAAATACAATTAATAGCAAAGGGTCTGACTATTTACTTCACTCAAAGAAACACACTCCGACTTCGAAGAACATATCAGCCTCGCAGAAAACTTCACAAAATCAGATGCTTGTGCTTATTACAAGAATGAAAACAACGTGTTCGAATCGCTTCTTACAACTTCTGTCTGCACACTTTTTTCTCTCCTTGCACCACGATTCAAAACAAGCACGATTTACTTGATTTTTGTGTTCATTTCATAAAATGGAAGTCCAGTCTAGCATGAAAACTCTATGTCTTAAACTAAGCCAACCATCTCAAATCAGAACTACCAGTCCCAGCATGCAAAGTGGGCCTGGCCGGACTACCCTTTCCCCGCATGTATTCAACTGGGAAACTGATCTGACATGTTTTGAAGGACAAGTATATTTCTTTCCTACATAATTGTTTTCAGGACACTGTGTTTCTAGTCCAGGGATTTCATGTTCCACTATTATCAGGTGGGTGAGTTCAAATAGTTTGTTATCATTGCCTGACTACAAGTCCTGCTACACATTAGGTTGCAAAATGAAATCAGAGTACTAGAAATGAGGCGTCTTGATGAGTCGTGTGGCAACCTCATGGTCATGGCCGACAGTAACAAGCACGTGTAGGGACTGAGGTGTGTTTTCACACAAAAATTGGATAATATATGGAAATGTTAAAGACTACGGCTCATAGCTTGCTATTTTATTGAAATTTTTAGGAAACAGTCCATTTTAAAGCACATTGCACTGGCAAACTTGGTCAAAATCAGATACGATTCTACAAATGGGTGGGGTGAGGTTTACCCAGCTCTTTCTGGTAAATATATAGCACATTTACAGTTGTAACGCACTTTTCGCCAAAATCACAGATGGAAATATCTCTAGTCCTGGGTTTTCGTTTTTATAGGTCATTGTTTTTAGGAGTGTGTTTCCAATTTGTTTGAGTCACTTGAACGGAGACTACTCACTGCATGCACTAGTTTATTAGAAAAGGCATCGGACAAGGAGTTCCAACAGCTAAAAGTGAACTGGTAACAATAGGGTGGGGGTTTACAACAAGTAATATAAGGAAAATTGCGTAAATAGTGCTTTACAAATTACATGGAGGGCATGCAATTTCTGCTCAAGAAATATGTGAGAAATTGTTCCATTTAGAGCACAACATTATAGGAATATTTGACAAACTCAGTGTTGTAATTCGCAACTGCTGACTGGCTTCCAGGTCGAGTGCAAAGCACCATTAACACACTCTCCTCTTCCTTCTTTCCTTGTCTTCGGCATACACAAGCGCAGTCTCTTTATACGTCTATAATCTTCTCTTCCTTTCTTTCTCTCTTTCTTGCACACCATTTCTCCTACACAGTCTGGAGTTCATTCACCACTTCATGTACAAACTATCTATCCCTCTCAATCTTCCTTTCTATCTATTCTATACAGATCTCACCCCCTATCTGTTCACCATGCTACATAATTCCAATACACAAATACACTACATCCCACACAATTCGACAACTAACAATTCTAATTCAAGCCACATAATTCCACTATAAACAACATACATCCACTCCACTGCAAACAAAAAAACATAAGTTAAAAAATATTGTCATTTACAACACCAATAGCTCTAACTTTCACCAATGCGAGACCAATTTGCATTGCAAATGCTTGTTTTAAGAGTTGCCTGAATCTCGTAGCTGGGGGTAGTTCTCACAGCCAAAAGAATGAGAGGAGGCATCAAAATATTTAGTATGTAAATTAAGTAACACTCGTTATGTAAAAACAGACTTGGAAACTAAAATAAAAGTCTGTTTTGTTAACATCTGGATGTGTTCAATTTTAGTACCTTACATGTCAGCACTGCAATCAGCAAAGTTTCTGAACAGGACCTTAGAAACATTCATATCCCCCATTCCCTGACATTGAAGCCATGAGTGAACCAAGAGACGTGAGTTACATTATCGCCATCTGAAAAAGAAATTGAAATGGCGATCAAGAGGATGCGATCCTCTGGAGCGATGGGTCCCGATGAATTACCAATCACAGTTTAAAAACAAAATAGTTCACTGTGGAGTAAAATCCTTTATCCGGTGTTTAATTATTGCTACGCAAATAAAATGGTTCCCCTCTCTTGGAAGGGAAGTATATTAGTCCCCCTGTTTAAGAAAGGAGATCGAGATGCCCCACACAATTATCGTCAAATTGCCCTTCTTGACGCAGTGGGTAAAGTTTTTGCTAAATGCCTCTTGACTCAAATTAATGATTGGGTGGATGTGGAAAATATTTTACCATTTGAACAAACCGGGTTTAGGACAAAACATGGAACTATTGATAATCTAACCGCACTACAGGTAATAAACAAAAAATATGTTAAAGTTAGAGGAGGAAGAGTGTACACAGCCTTTATAGACTTCTCCACAGCATTCGATAAAGTAGATCGGCTTTTGCTGTGGAGAAAACTGTCGGACCTGGGTATGCCGGCCATCCTCTTGGAGCTAGTTCGTGCACTTTATATAGACACTTGGTGTAGAGTTTTAATGGGAGGGGAAATAGGTCTCTCCCAAACTATCCTTACTGCAAATGGTTTAAAACAAGGTTGTTTATTGGCTCCTCTACTTTTCTCCCTATATATATCTGACCTTCCGTACACTTTGGCACAAAGTGAGGGCATCGCCCCATTACTAGGGGGAAAACCGATCGCTTGTTTACTTTATGCTGACGACATTTTAATCTTGGATTTAACACCTAAGGGATTGAATAGTCGTCTGCAGGCACTATATAAATTTGCAGAGGCTCACTATTTAAAGATTAATGTATCTAAAAGTAAAATAATGTGCATGCATGGAAGAAAAAAGCTCCAGTATGAGAATTTTGTTTGGTCTGTAGGTGGCCAAAAATTGGAATTTGTAAAATCTTACGTTTGTTTGGGAAAAACGGTGTGTGGTAACCTAAATGATAAAGCCCATATAGAAAATAACATCTATAAAGCTACTACACAGGGGAAAAGCTTGGGCTCCCTATACAGATCTACTGGAAAAAGACATTTTGCACTTTTATTAGAGGTATTTCGTGCAAAAATTCCTGCTTCCCTGCTGTATGGTATTGAATTACTTGATATAGAAAAATGGTCTTTTTAAATACAACAGAAGGCAAAATTTTGAGGAGCCTAGCCTCAGTTAACACTGCTTGCGCCGTGGCTGCACTAAGGTTAGAGTTTGGTTTAAGAAGTAGTTGGGTACAGGGTCTTGCAGGGATAGTGCGGTGGGTTACAAGTCTGGTAAAGGGTGATCCTGGCACACTAAGATTTTTAATCCAAAAAGAAATATTAGAAAGTTTAAAGGAGCAGTCATTAATTGTTAAAAATTTTAGAATTGCAGTTGATTTGCTACAACTGGATGAATCCCTACTTTTTACTCTATCGCCATATCAATTAAGGGCCACTTTGAAGCAGGCCACTTGGAAATTAAGTTTTACCAGGGATAAGGAAGCTCGTATTTTAAAGAGAGGTACCCACCCGGCCACAGATTCCTGCGTGATAAAAAAAGCACAGGTTTACATCTCTTGGAACCTGCCCCATGGAGTGCGCCGCTTTTGGCTATTATTGAGGCAGGGTATGCTCCCGTTGAACAATGTACTATCTAAATGGTATGGTTCTTCTCCAATTTGTAATCTGTGTAATAATTCTATCCAGGATGTTAATCATGTGCTATTTATCTGCCCCGCTCTATTATTGTATCGGCGTAAATGGATGAAACCAATCTGTCTACAATTATCTATCCTTTCGGCCTCTGCACTAATAGATTCTATTTATGAACCACCAAATGAAATGTTTTGTCACAGGATTTTTAACTTTTTTAAGTGTTTTTTAAATATGTACTAATATACATTTATATGATGGCTATAATTATCAATTTTGGTTTTATCTGATGTTTTATAATGACTGTAGAAACCTTGTTTTATAAAATGTTGTATTTATATGTTGTTGGCCTGTTAAATTGTGTGGATCTCTTTGGAGTTCCAAAATCATAAACAAATAAACTTGAACTTGAGTTACATTATCAAGTGAAAAGGACATTGTCTGGGATGCCAATAGCTGCCTAGTTTAAGGCTGCTCATGTGTGACATTTCCATGATTTAAGTGTGCTTACGTGTGACATTCCAGGCTTTATGTGTGACATTATAAATTAAACTTAATTGCGATTAAAATCAAGCATAAAATCCCTGTAAAGAATAAGTTCAGAAAGTCCCCCACTTGGTGCCCTATGAAGCGTTAGAAGTAAGTGCCAATTACCTTTTGTTCAAATGTACTTGCACTGAGGTAGTGCTGCTCACTGGTGGCATACTGCCATTGGATTTAAAGTTACCTGCCTCTGCAGAGAGCAGGGGCCACCCACAATCAGCCTGGAAAAACAGTGCACACTGTCCGAGGATTAACAATGACCGCTGTCAATCTTTTGTTCACCCCCTGATCATCTGCCCTGGCTGCAGACACTGGTAGCAGCTAAATGCTGAGTTTCAGAGTGTTTTTCAGTGCGCTGACAAATAGGTTTTCACAATTGTGGCACACAAAGAACTGCTGCTGAGTGCAGAGGAACTCCCCAAACCGCGGCACAAAATGCTCCAGTGCTGAATGGCCAACACAGTGGAGCTGGAACAATTTTCAGAGTGGGGTGCTGCTATCAGTGTTACATCACAGAAGTCATAGGAAATGTGAAAAGTCCAAAGTTTGCACATATAATAAGTATAGCAAATAAGCCACGCCTATTCATCACGAGAGTGGTATGGGTGTGGCATGTGGCCAGTGTTGCATTATCCTGCAATAATTTTGAGAAGCAGGGCCCAGGACATTTTCACTATCTGGCTAATTGTCCTAAGGTTCATTGGTTGATGTCCACAAATAAGCAAATCAAAACATTTTGTTTTTTAAACATACAGACTACATTATCAACTAGGATCCTTGGTTACAATCCATTTTGAAGGCACATGCTGACTTCATAGCAAACCAAGAGACGTGAGTTGCATGGATTCTTAATGTTCCCTAGCAAAAATATTAGAGAAGACATCTAACTGGATTTTACTGTACTTACTATTTAGGACCAGAACCTTATGGCCAGGTACAGCCGAGTCCCCCTCCTCCCTTAACTCCCACCCTTGGGGGTGGCCACATTTCCCGGTGCCCAAGCTGCTCACCGCCCATCTTCCCCCAAGACAAACAACTTCATAAGTACCAATTTTGGGATTAAGGGTCGTAAACCCCGGCCGTATTTTCCTGTCACGCGGGAGGGAAACTTGCAGCGGCTCGTCATCTGTCAGCATCTACGGTGGACCAGGTACTCGCCTGGGAACATGGAGCAAACGACGTATGGGTCATTGGCCACTCTTATGTGAAAGGGTTGCAACAATGTTTCTTACAGGCAATTACGAGCTTAGAGCAAGGCAGGCTGGTTTTAGGGTCTCTTTTCATGAACAGGGGGGCCTCCGCTTTGGCAAATTCAGGGATTTTGGTGGTAGGCCTGCTGGACCGGGAGAGGACTCCACCTAAAGTCTTTATTCTGCACCTGGGGGGGGAACGACCGGGTGCATCTGGGTAGAAGGAGGTTACTGGAAACATTGATCACTGAAGTGGGATGGTTGGCCAAAAGATGCCCTGGGGCTATACTGGTATGGTCACATATGATTCCAAGATTTCAGTGGAGGGGGGGGAGTCCGTGTGGGCCTTGAACCATTCAATAAAAGAATCAATAACAGGTTTGATCGACTACTTCAGATCCCCCGAAAATTTCAGACGATAGCGCATGGGTGCATTAGGGGGGAGCCGTTTGTCCTACAGGATGGCGTGCACCTCTCTAAGCTGGGTAATGAGCTGGTCATGGAAAACCTTCTTGCCTGGTTAGTAGGGACACGGAACGGAGCATGACCTTCAGAGGGGCAGAGGGGGGAGGCCAGATAGTCGGGCAACTATACTGGCCTGTGGCGGTAAGGTAATGATTGGTGAGCATAGTTTTACGGTCCTTAGCGGGCATTGCCATTGTAAAATGGAGACGCCAGAGGGGGGGGACAGATGGTCTCTCATGGAACTCCAGGGGCAGTTACAGCCGGTAGGCTGGAAGGGTGCGGGGGAGAGGAGTTACGCTTCCGGTAGGCTGGTTGGCCACCCCGCACGCGCACAAGGGTGCAAGTAATCTGCGCATAACTGCAAGGGCCCCTTATGGAGATAGTCTTCAGGGCGTAGGGGGTGCCCGGGGGGTGAGGTATCCTCCCGGTGAACGGGGCCCCCTGCGCAAGGTCACTCCGGTAGGAGTTTGGGACTTAGCTTGATCAGGATCTGGGGCCAGTCATTGACCTTGCCGTAGGCTCAAACAGGGATACGCAGAAAGATAATGTTATGTTATTGAATGATTAGCTTAGGATAGGAATGGCTATGTATTAGAAACATGTTAAGGTTAGCCAAATGACATACTGTACCTATCAATGTAGCAAAACAGACTTTCTGCATATTGTGTATATAATGTAAATATATTAATGTTTGATTATTGTTATGTAATAAATACGGCCGGGGTTTACGACCCTTAATCCAAAAATTGGTACTTATGAAGTTGTTTGTCTTGGGGGAAGATGGGCGGTGAGCAGCTTGGGCACCGGGAAATGTGGCCACCCCCAAGGGCGGGAGTTAAGGGAGGAGGGGGACTTGGCCATATGCCAAAGGCGGGGACGGACTCGGACATGCTGCGCTTATGGCGGTCGTGCCGGTCCCCCGCAGCCGGCAGGGAGGCGGGGCTGCGCCGCGCACAGCAGTGACGCGGCGCTTCTCGCCTCCCTTGCCCTTCCCTGATAGGCGGTCGGCGCGCGACCCAGAAGCGGTAGTAATTGCTTCCGGGTCGCGCGTCGTCCTAATGCCGGCAAAGCTGGACAGAACCGGCTGCCGGCGATGAGGGGTTTTTTAAAGGCTGTGGAACGGCGGGGACGTTCTCTTTCCTCGCCACTCCACAGCTGAGCACACGCCAGGACCTTGTTCGGAGGTCCCAACGAATTCCGGGTCGCGCGCCGCCAGCCTATCAAGGAAGGGCAAGGGAGGCGAGAAGCGACGCGTCACTGCTGTGCGCGGCGCAGCCCCGCCTCCCTGCCGGCTGCGGGGGACCGGCACGACCGCCATAATCGCTGCGTGTCCGAGTCCGTCCCCGCCTTTGGCAGATTCGTTCTTCTTGTTTTAAACAAGATTGGCCAGTGTCCAACACATTTTTATATTTCATGTCTTCCTTCAGCTCGTCACTAAATACCTGTCCAGTTTCTAGGCAGCGTTTTGTTTCTCTGCTCTTTTTCATCAATGCAAACATCTGATTGTACTCTCTGAAATTCACACATCAATGAAACTAGTTCATCACCCTATTTACATATGCATGCTCTGTCTGAACTATGATTGGCGCCCCCAGTGCTTGATTTGTAAAAGAAAGAGTGCAGGTGTCTGAAGGTCTACTCAGAAGCCTGTGGCCGGTGTACTACAACATCTGCATGCCAAATACCAATGGCGACAGTCTTAAACTACCTCATGCCTCTTTAATCCACTACCAGACACTGCCTGTCCCTTTATTTCACTCTTGCAGGTTCCTGCTTTCTATGTTTGTGACGGCTTTTTCGTGTTTCTCTTTCCCTGTCTTTGCGATTTGTGTATTTTCTCTGAGCTGCTCTCAGTAATTATCTAATGTGGAATAATAAGTGCCGGTGGCAAAAAATAAGTGCTTGTAGCCCACACTGGCTCAAATTAAGCATTGGGAATTCCGCATGGTTGCACAAATAAGTGTTCTGCTACCGTCATACCTTGACTATGCGCTGTTCACATGGTATGTGCCACCAGCAGACAGTTTCACAAATATAGAACAAGATTACAGCTCAAAGTGAGCCCAGAATGGCATAGGACACACAACAAAGTGCCTTTTCCAGGGCTACCCACCTCTTACTTTGGAAAGTGGTCGCCGGAAGCTCCTGCTCAGGGAAAGTTATTTTGCTGTCAGTGCCCCACTACACTCACAGCTCTGCCATTACCCTACCTGTCTTTTGGGCCGTACCCCTGCACGGGGAGGGGGATCAAGCCCCTCTGCATTTCTTGTGCCCATTGCTCCTTCACGTCAGGTGATGACTCAATGGTCTCCTCTGTGCGCTTTGTTGCTGGAGTGGCTTGCAGGAGAGAGCGGTGCCTTGTAGCAGTTCAATGAATTTTAGTGCGGTGATGTGGACTACCACACTAAAATGTGTTAGTCTAACCAGGGGCGGCTCCTCCGTTAAGGCGGAGGAGAGTCGTCCTCCTAAACAAATGCCCCACAGGGATAGAAAAATAAAATGGTTATAAATTACCATTTTATTATCCAAAGCTCTGTCCCGAGCCGAGCGTCAGGACAGGGGGCGGGGCTTTCTGTTGCTGCCAGTCAGCCAGGAGCAGAAAACAGTGATAGACAGGGCACTTAGGCTTAAAGTGAGATTGTCTTTTTGTCCAGCCGTCTTGCGCGGGCCAGCCAGACATGCATCCTTTAAACCTCTCTAACCCAGCTGTCCTATACAGCTGGGTTAGAGTCAGCATAGGGCTCCAGTGCTCTCGGGAGTGGCGAGAGAGGCCTCTCCCTCCAATCCTGGCACTGCTCTCATGCAGCATGAGAGCAGTGCCAGTATTGGTTACTGCAGTTTCCTGGAGTCTGCCTGCCTGGAGAAGCCCAGAGCGAGGAGGAGGACATCACGCAAAGAAGGTAAGTGGGAATATTTAAAAAAAAAATTTTTTTTACTTTTTTGTCCCCCAACCACACTCCATACATTCCAGCCACCACTGAGTCTAACTTCTGATGTGTGGTACTTGGCAGGGCTGGATGCCAGCCTGGCTCTTTCTGATGAGCCAGTCCACATGGTCACAGGACAGCACACTACTAAACCTTCGGCCTGAGCCCTGTTCAAGTCTTGCTTGACTCACACACCTACAAGCAAAATATCTGGAACAGTTTATTTAAGTACCTTGCAGAACATTTTCAAAGAGCACCATGGCTGGACAGTTTGCACAAAACAATTGCATATATTGTTATGCAAATATATTTTAACTATGACAGATAAGGACCACCATGCCCAAGACGTCTGCCTATTTGTCAGGCTAAAGAAATACCACAGGCTCTGTCTGCAGGTCAGTCTATGCTCTCACACTGTAAACACTGTAACTTTGTCATATGTGCCCCTTTCCCTTCCATGTGGTAGATATACTCTTTATTACCACTGATCTTTGTCAACAATTACCTACATAATCTTGTTACATACATTAAATAGTTACGACTTCATTCCCAAAAACCTTTTACTATAAGCACAAAACCAGACCTAATAGCTTTGTCAATATTTTTTACTAACAAAACAAAAATCTCTGTTTCAGGTCGAACCACTGGCGCTATCACCGTAGAATAGCAAATACACCACAAATCGTGTGCTTCAGCTTTGCACAATAGTACGCTGAATCGATAATTCTGATACTTTAGTCCTGCTTAATCCATTATAAAATCACGACTACAGGCAGTGATGGAATATAGGGCAATCTAGCTGGATTCGGGATCCAGCTGCTTCTCTTGGGCCTCATCCTGGATCCGAGCCAGTCTCAACACATTGGTTTCCCAGGTAGATCGTGCAAACACTGACGCACAGCAGCAACGACAGAGCACGCTGAATGTGCTTAGCTTTGCCTGCAGAGAAGATGCAAATGGCTCCCTTAACACACCATTGTCTGAGTCCTGTTCTGGCTAAGATCAGGTGGACCTCTTGCTCAGCACAGCTGGAGCCTACTGCCTGACCTATCAGTTGAAACCATGATACGCACATCATGTCACTAAACAAGTTGCCAGGAGTTAAAGTGAGATCTTAAAGTCTTTGTTTAGATGTTTGCAAGCTATGCATGTAGGTCTATGCATACTCTGTGAGAATGTCAGGTATAGCTGTCTACGTTCAAATACACTCAGGTAATAACCATTTAGACAACATGCAAAGCAAATTGAATTTTTGGCACTCAATAACAAGTGTTTAGTGCAACCAAAGGAAACAATTAGTCAACCCTAGAATAACACAAGCTGGAGTTAAACACCAATGCTTTGCAGTTTACATAGGAATGTTTGAAGTGACTCCATTAGCCACCAGAGCTAACTTGCCAGTATCATGCCCGGACACCTGCTGGATACACCTAGACCTGTGCAGGAGGTGCCTTAATTCCAGTCTTTTCATTGGGCAGGTCCTGCCGGTGCGCAGTAGCAGCCTAAGTCTCCACTGGGCTCTTTGTTCCTATCCTCTATGTCCTCGCAACATTAAAAGAAAATCCAAAAGTGGCAAAAAAAAAGGTACAAAAACCCGAATGACAGACTTGGAGGTAGTACCTGGCTGGCCAGGAGTTGAGAAGGAGAACCAGTAGTACCAGGAGGACCAGAAAGACTAAGACCAAAAGGAACAAGACAATGAGGAAAAGCAAGACTGGAACAACCAGGAGGATCAAAACCAGGTAGACCAAATGGGCCCGGATCAGGAGGAAAAGACCAGGGCCAGAAGGATCAAGACCAGAAGGCCCGGGGGACAAGGACAACAAAGTCCAGATGGATCAGAGCCATGTGGACTGGTGCGAGAAGAAACAGAACCAGGATAATGAGACAAGCACTGACCCCAGGGCTGGCAACAGGAGGATCAGGACTAAGAAGCCCAGGAAAAACAGGATCAGACCTAGGAGGCACAAGAGCAAAACTACATCTAGGAGGTCCAGGATGCAGACACAAAACTACAGCCAGGAGTTAAGATAAGTACCTAGAGGAGGAATAAAACCAGTAGGATCAAGACCAGAATAGCCAAGTCCAGGAGGACTAGTATCAAGAGGACCAGGAGGGCAGGAACAAGTGTATTACAGAAAGAATAAACAAGATCAGGAGGCCATGACAAGGACGACTAGGGGTTCAAGGGCAAAGAGGAACAGGGTGAGGTGAATCAGGAGGATCAAGAGAATCAGGGCCAGGGGGACCAGAGAGGCCAGGGTCACAGGTCCAGGGCTACGGGTGACAACCATAAGACAGGAGCAGAGCCAGAAGGACCAGGAACAGTAACAGGACCTGAGGATGACCAAGACCAGAAGGACCCGAACTGGGACGAGTAGGAGGGCCAGTATCAAGAAGACCAAAAAGAGCAAAAGTTGGAGGATCAGGACCTGGATGAGCAGAAGGACTGGAGCAAGCAGACCAGCTCAGAACCAGGAGGGAGATGACTTTGCTGAGGTAAGAATGGAAGAGGACCAGGGTGTAGTGAGCCAGCCGGCCACTACAATACATTGTATGAGCACTCACCCCAAGGGCCGGGCGCGGCACCGGGGGATAAATAATCGCTCGGGATCCAGCATGTAACCAGTGCAGTGTCTGCCATACATGTGTGTCCTGTGCACTAGACGAGGGAGGCCTAACAAGGATTTAGCCCACCTCTAAACTGGTGACAAGGGGATACTTACCTCGTGGGGAAAAGCAGTACCGCAAGGCTGGGCAGGCAGCACAGGAGTGACGTTGTGTCTCTCCCACGCCCATTAAGAGGTGGCTGGGCTCAGAAAAGGCAGGAGGAGGCCGGTCCAAGTGAGAGCGGGCTGGTGAAGAAGCAGCAGAGCGAGTCACTGCGGCGGCAGGAGAGACGGAGCGGCCGAGTGGTGCGGCTTCGGCAGACCGACGTTATGGAAGCTGAAGGGTGTGGCTGACGGCGCGGCCCAAGTGGCGAGGAGCTACGGTGGCAGCTGGTGGGAGAGCGAGGTACGCTAGAGCCGCACTGAGCAGAGCGGCAGTGTGGTGAAGCACCGGAGACCCCGTATGTAACAGTGAAGGGGCATGGAAGACCAAGGAAGGAAAGGCCCATTGAACAGCCAGCACGGAGGAAGAGTATTTTTAAAATAAATAAATAAATAAGAGACAAAAGAGTAAAGAAAACAAAAAAGGAAGCTCACACACAAGTCACAACTTTAGTCTGACATCAATAAAACAACAAAAAAAAATAACATATACAACAGAGGCACGTCAGCAGAAGAGAGTAACACAGAATTGGCCCTAGAATGTCGGTGCAGGATCGCGAAGACCAAGACCACCCCCATGAATGTTGTTTCCAATCATCCCTAGCTTCACTACCCCCGTTTAGTCACCTAGCTGACCCAGCAAGCGCTGTGCTAAGATAGAGAAAGTGGATAGGGAGGCTGGAAAACTACTTTCACGCGGTGCGCGAAATGGATGGTGCAATAAAAAGATCAACCATGCTACACATGGGGGGGGGGGCGAACTGTACGACCTATTCCTTGACTTACCGAATACTGGAGATGATAATGACTATGACACCGCTGTGGCAGCACTCAACTGATATTTTGATACGCAATTGAACCCAGATTATG
Source organism: Calotriton arnoldi (assembly GCA_963921515.1). NCBI lineage: Eukaryota > Metazoa > Chordata > Amphibia > Caudata > Salamandridae > Calotriton > Calotriton arnoldi. Next base: position 1,235,615 of record CAWUFW010000075.1, on the reverse strand, counting down.
AACATTTTAAATTAAGATAAGCTCGCCAACAAGAAGGGGACTCAGTAAACACTTTTTTTGCGTGCCTCCTAAAATTAGCCATCACCTGCGCCGGCATCGACAAACAGATAGAAATAAGGGCACAACTGGTTCAAGGATGTCGATCCGCCAATCTAAGAAAGCTGATCCTCTGCCAGCCGGGAATATCACATGATGAAATCCTGATACTGGGCAGGTCTCATGAGCTAGCAGATGTGAGGGCTGGTGAGATGAAGTCTGCTCTGGCCCGCAGCACAGGGGCACCGTCACACTCGACCCAGGTAAAAGTAAAAAAAGAACGTCCACTGGCAAGACCAGGAGCAGATGGTACTGAGGAGCAAGACAGCAAGACCTTAGTAGTCAATCTCTCTTCCAGACCGTTGGTTGAGGGCGATTACAGGCTCTTGGAGAAGGGCCTGGGCTTTGTCCCCACACCTAAGGAGGACGACTTCAAACTACATCAGGAGCTGCACCAGTTTTTTCGGAAGGTGCGATTAAAAGCATTTTTTCAAGATAAACCGGAGCTCCCGAGTAAAGGTACAGGCCTCAAGAAGAAGTCAAAATTCACACCCACTGCTGCGATGACACCCAACGAAGTGCTCACATTTGAGCAGGCCATTCTTAAAGATGTGGAGCATATCACCAAGAACCATCCCTTTGACAATCTGTCAAAAGAAGAGAGGCAACTACTGAAGACTATCACAGAAGACCACACGATTATTCTGAAACCAGCTGACAAAGGCGGTGCTACGTCATTCAAGACGTGGGAGCATACGATACCGAATGCCTTCGCCAACTATCAGACACTAGGTATTACCAACCTATTGAAGAAGATCCCACCACACGCTTATCCATCAGGATCAAGAGCCTCGTGACAGAAGCCGAGATGGAAGGTTGGATTACCCCGGAGGAGGCAGCTTTCCTGACCAATGACGATCCACGCATCCCATATTTCTACACCCTACCGAAAATTCACAAGGGGTTGAATCCACCGCCAAGACGTCCCATCGTGTCCGGCATTGATTCTTTACTGGAACCCCTCAGTAAATTTTGTGATTTCTTTCTTTGCCCCCTTGTCATCAATACTCCAACTTATTTAAGAGACACCACAGAGGTCCTCAATCTCATTGAGAACTTTCAAGAAACAGGATCTATCAATCTACTGGTCACCTTGGATGTCGAGGCGCTGTATACGAACATCCCCCAGGACTCCACAATTGGGGTCCTGGAGAGCGCCCTCCAGAACCTCGACCCTTGGCCTTACGAAACACCCATCACTTTCATTTGTGGTTGTGCTACCATTGCTCTAAAAGATAATTTTTTCGCCTTTCAAAAGAAGCGATATCATCAAATACAAGGCACCAGCATGGGGAGCACCTTCGCGCCGAGTCTGGCCTGCCTCTACATGGCTAATTTTGAAGAGGAATACATTCTAAAAACGAACAATCCATACAAGACCAACATCCTACTATGGCGTCGCTACATTGATGACATCATCATGTTCTGGAAAGGGGAAGAAGAAGAGTGCCACAATTTCTTTGAATGGATAAACACCCTTGACCCTTTCCTAAAATTCACGGGCTCAATGTCATGCGACAATATCCCATTTCTAGACCTCTTAATTGCTCTACAGAACAGCACCCTGTTGACAACCAACTACAGGAAACCCACTGACAGGAACAGCCTCCTTATGTACCAATGCCACCACCCTAAGGCACTGAGGGACAATCTACCAGTGGGCCAATTTCTTCGCCTCCGGAGAAACTGTAATACCATCAACGAGTTTGAGATCCAGGCCAAAACATTGTCTGACAATTTAACAGCGAGACAATACCCTAAAAGAATCATTAGACAAGCCCAGAAGAGAGCTAGGAATAACCATAGGGAGGCTTTCCTTGAGATCAGAGAAAAGACCAAGACAGAAACTCTAACTTGTGTGACCACATACACACCTAAGTCGAACAAAATCCAAAAGATTGTGAAGAAACATTGGAGGATACTAGAGACAGGGGGTTTAAGACCAGGACCAGCACCCCTATTTGCATTCAAACGCACACAAAATGTAAAAGATATTCTGGTGCATACCCGCCCCAAGGATACCATACAGAAACAACCCACTCTGTGGGCCTTACCCCCAGTGGAAGGACATTACCCATGTGGGTCTTGTGCGGTTTGTCCCCAGACCAGACCATCTAAAGAGATAGATCTGGGTATGATGAGACCATGGCAGCAGAAACGCCATACTAACTGCAACACAACAAACTGCGTATATTTGATCACGTGCCCATGTGCAATGAGGTACGTGGGTATGACCATGAGACCAGTGAAGGTCCGCATCGGTGAACATAAAAGCACGATCCGATGCAGAAGAACCACTACCAGACTACAGAATCACTTTCTGGAGAAAAATCACCCTCCAGAGAGTCTCAGATGGACTGTAATCGACTCTAATCCTAACTGGACAACATCCGCTCTGTTTAGACAGGAACAACGTTGGGTGTTTAGGTTACAGAGTAATGTGAGTGGTCTAAACATGATATCCCTTGGGCAGAATTGGTATCTTGAAATCTGATGCCATAATCATCACTACCACCTCCCTATAGAGAACACTTTGACCATACACTGACAAGCTTCTCACTACACCGATGAGAAGAATTTACATAGGGACACCATTAAAGTTTTTTTACCCAACACACTGAGCCACGGGGGATCCATGTCAAGCCCCATCCCTAACCCCGGCACAGTTAATGAACCAGCCACCACCATTGACTAATCTCTTCTCCCTTTAGTAGCAAGTTCGAAAGAAAACCGCACGAATATTAGAGGCCGCTTGCGGAGCACCAGGGCCGCTGTTTTTACACACACGATAACAGGCTCAACACCCTATTAACTCTTTTCATTTGGGGTTAATTCCTAAAGGAACGAAATCTCTCAAACATTGTCTCATGCCTTAAGGAGAGATTGGATTTACCTTCAGAGATTATTATATACTAAAACACCTTCATATCGATTCTCCTGCCTTTTTCACAATCACCCATCATCATTAAAGTATGTAAACATGCTTGTAACTTGACATCGGCCGTATGAGTAGACTTTCAAAGATGGCCGCTACTGGGCGTCACAAACGTCCCGCCATGCTCAACCGACGTCATTAGGCACGCTCACGTGCTCCCACAAATCAGGAAGTACTTCCACTATATTAACTGAGCCTTTCTGACACGCATTTACCGGCGAAACCTGATCGGCGGACAGGTTTAAAGGCTCCAGACTGAGGGTGACACAGTAAGTTCCCGCTGCTGCTGACTCCGGATAGAAAGGTATTTTCACCGCGCTCGCCATCCTGATGGAGATTAACATGCCGGCACTGTTGTGTCTCACTTTCTCTTTGTTTAGTTTTCCACTCCCAGCGAGATCACTCGCCGGCGCGGCCCACCATCAACCAGGGGAGGGTATGATTATTTCTGTTTTTTTTTTAAATACCAAAAACTGTGAGAATATAATAACCGGTGGGATGATTGTGCCTCATAGTGTTAACATCGTCGCAGTCCACACTCGAGCACATTAGTGCCTGTTTGAATATTTAGAAACTGCCTACATTTGTTAGTACTCCGCCATTACTACATCGCCAGAGAGCACAGCCACACTAGCTTGACCACAGCGCCATAACCAGCACTAGTCACTACCATCTCACCTGTGTGACTATTTACATCGTGCATTTGAGGTTGAGACAAAGTGTGATTACTATAACGTACATTGAGCAGTCTGATCTGGAGAGCCCTGCATGAGTCCACTTACTATAAACATAAGACCTGCACTATTTAGCAATGAGTGGGAGGTGGGTCACGGATGTGACCATCCCATCTGCTCATTTTATGATGCCAACATTACATAAGGTGTCACCCCCTGTTTTCTAGATTGCACAGTGACACCACTGCCTGTGGGAATATCTCTCCACAGTGACCGGTACAATGCACAGATTTCTGTAGAGTAAACAGTTATCGCATGATGATTGAAGTGAAGCGTCATGCATAATATAAGCACAGTCCCGGGCACAAGTCGTAAGGGTATAGCGGTAGTGTAACCGTACAGTTCGAATAACAGTTGTAGTGGTCGACACCTGTTTGAGTTGAAAAGTTATTTCATGAAAACCACTGAAATCACAATGTACAACCAGCCGACACGTGTTTCGTCACTCAGAATAATCAGGTGACTCTTCAGGGCGATGGACCGGTGAAAATTCCAAACCGGCCGAGGGTGAAAGCAAAGAACTATGTATAACGGGGGAGACGGGGCTCCACGTAGAGACCAGGCACGGGGTGCGTGCCACGGGAGTAGCCGGGAAGCCTGTGGGCGGTGAGGGCAGTAATGCCGGAGGAGAGGTAAACAGCGCAACGTAGCAGGCGGAAGTAATGGGACGAAGGTGGAAGTGTCAGAACAAGCCAAGCAAATCCAGAAACTGCGGGAGGACAGGGATCTAAAGCCAGGTGGCGGCGGAAGCAGTGAAGCAGGAAGAAGAGTAACGGCGCTCCATAAGTTTGAAGCGTGCCGGGGGGCGGATAAGCCTGTGAGGTAGCTCCGTCGAAACCGGAGGTGCTTGTGCCGAGGGATAGCTATCAAACTTATGGAGCGCCGTTACTCTTCTTCCTGCTTCACTGCTTCCGCCGCCACCTGGCTTTGGATCCCTGTCCTCCCGCAGTTTCTGTATTTGCTTGGCTTGTTCTGACACTTCCACCTTCGTCCCATTACTTCCAACTGCTACGTTGCGCTGTTTACCTCTCCTCCGGCATTACTGCCCTCACCGCCCACAGGCTTCCCGGCTACTCCCGTGGCACGCACCCCGTGCCTGGTCTCTACGTGGAGCCCCGTCTCCCCGTTATACATAGTTCTTGCTTTCACCTCGGCCGGTTTGGAATTTTCACCGGTCCATCGCCCTGAAGAGTCACCTGATTATTCTGAGTGACGAAACACGTGTCGGCTGGTTGTACATTGTGATTTCAGTGGTTTTCATTAAATAACTTTTCAACTCAAACAGGTGTCGACCACTACAACTGTTATTCGAACAGTACGGTTACACTACCGCTATACCCTTACGACGTGTGCCCGGGACTGTGCTTATCTTCCCAGTGTGGGTCCTGTTACTCACACACCTCCGGGGTTATTGGGTAAATCCCCGACCTGGCAGCACCGTACCTACTCTAGTTCAGTTTCACTCCACGCATACTAGTCTGAGCGCCACACTTCCTGACTACGCTAAAAACCCTAGCTCTAGTCGTCATGCATAATATGGTTGCTTCACTTTAGTGGTACTGAACCGCAACACTAGGATTTTTTTTAAACCACAAATAATGTTTTACAAAGAATATTTTGTGAATATTTGTGAATATATCTCTCTCTTTTTACGATTTTCTTTCTGTCTCCTCCAGGTTTGGGTTCTGAGAACACGAATAATACGTGTCTCAAACGCCAAGACGTTTTGTCCCTGACCTTACTATAGGTATGGTGGGATTATAAGGTGTCTATTTCCTGATTCCCACTTTCACATTTTAGTTTCACGGTCCTGATGAAGCGCACAGGGATCCATTAGGGACCCACTGGTTGCGCGAAACATGTCGACCATTCTTCACTTTTGAACACACTTCTTTTACGGGTTGAGAGCAGCGGAAACAAGCTTGTCCCTCCCGTTATTTTGTTTAAGGAGAGTCTCCAATTTCGCGCATTTTTTAGTCTTACCTAGAGGACCCCTCATTAAACACATCGGGGTACCAATAGGTAATTTTAATCCACACCCCACTCACTCACTTGGCCCACACACCCACATGCACAAGTGCGGCACCTCCTGAAAAGATCTCCGTCAAAGAGCCCTCTTGTGGGACCCGTGGGGGACTGCAGCACCACCCCCACGAGGAGCATAGCCCGATGATGATGCTTTACACTCGCGAGGTTGTGTGAGGGCACAAGAACGAACAGGAGGAATCCTCCCTATTGACGCACACTCAATCTCTCGCTGGAGACAGTCTTCACACTCACCCACAACCATAAAGGGTTGTAGAGTCCTTTTCTTCTCTCTCCCTTAGGAACTGTTACCATTTAGTGTTTAAAAAGTAAAAAAAGAACAGGTGGATGCCATCCGAAAGAGGACTGGCCGAGGAAGAGGAAGGTACCAGGGCGGAGCTACACAAAAAGTCTGTGGGAGCTGTGGTTTCTCAATTCATCCGAACTGTCCCACAAGGGAAAAAACGTGTCTACAATGTGGGAAACCAGACCATTTTGCGAAGGTATGTCCAGGAGATTTGCGACAGAACAGTGGAGGAGGAAAATTCAAGAAGTTTGGAAAAGTCAAATTTGTCTCTGACACTGAGGAAGAGCAGGGTGCAGCAGCCATGGTGAGCCAGCAAATTCGGAATCTTGAAGAGGAGAACGACGAGGGTGAAGTGTTCACTGTATCCTTCACAGGATGCCACAACCTAAAGAAGAAACCTCCACCAATGTGCAGGGGAAGTGTGGAGGGAGTCCCAATAACAGCTCTCATCGACACAGGGGCGTCAGTGAACATCTTAGACGCAGAACAGTATCTGCAGCTCGAACCTCGTCCCCCCTTGGGAAAGACTAAGGCCAGGATACTCAACTGTGGAGGGGATACCCCCATGCCCCTCCAAGGACTCATAGAGGTGGAAGTACGTCATGGAACAACAGGATTGTGCACAAAATTCCATGTCATGCAGGAGAGTGCAGGCACATTAATAGGTTGTCAGACAACGGAGGACTTAGGGCTAGTGCTCTTCGTCAAACAAGTACACCTTTCTCATGCTGAAGACACCATGGAAGAATTCCCGCAATTGTTTAAAGGATTGGAGTGTCTCAAAGGGGTCAAAGTGAAACGGCATATTGATAAAACAGTCAAACCGGTGGCATTGAGACATCGACGGGTGCCATTTTATCTGTGGCCCCTGGTCGAAGCAGAACTGGACCGACTAGAGAGAGCGGGAGTGATTGAAAAGGTGTGCGGACCGACCCCATGGGTGTCTCTTTTGGTAATAGCCCCGAAACCTAAACAGCCGGGGGCTATTGGGTTGTGTGTGGACATGCTCCTGCCGAACAAGGTGATAAAGAGAGAAAGGCACACCATCCCGACAATTGACATGATTGTAACAGACATCAACAGAGCCAAGTGGTTTTCGAAGGTGGACCTCAACTTGGGGTACCATCAACTGCTCCTGGAAGAGGTCAGTCGATACATAACCACATTTTCAACTCATGTGGGGTTGAGGAGGTTCAAAAGACTCAGTTTTGGGGTGTCCTCAGCAGCGGAAGTATTCCAGGACGCGATAAGGGAGGCGCTGTCAGGACTAGTGGGAGTGATCAATGTCAGTGATGACGTGCTAATATTCTCGGACACCCTAGAGGAGCATCATGCAAGATTGAGGGCTACGCTACAGCGACTTGTCGACCAGGGACTCACTCTACACAAGAGCAAGTGCTCGTTTTACACCAACTAGGTGGAATTCTTTGGATATCGATTTTCGAAAGAGGGTCTTCAGGTCGACGCTGCTAAAGTGGAAGCCATTTGAGCAGCTGCTATTCCCCAGAACCCCACGGAAATGCACAGTTTTTTAGGAATGGTCAACTACTGTGGGAGGTTTATTCCCCAATTGGCGGTGCTGTTGGAGCCACTGGGAGCGCTGACCAGGAAAGACATGCCGTGGGAGAAGACGAGTGGGGCTGCCCAGGCATTTAAGGAAGTGAAGGGAGCACAGCTTCAAGGAGCCACTGAAGCATACTTCAAGCCAGGAGGTAAAACGGAACTCATAGTGGATGAGGACGAAGGAGGAGAGTGGATGCCCATCGCATATGCCAGCAGAGCCTTGACGGCGGTGGAAACCTGGTACGCCCAAATTGAAAGGGAGGCTCTTGCCATCAGGTGGGCGTGTCAGCATTTTCACACAGATCACAAACCCCTAGTACCCTTGATCAGTGAGGAATGGACCGCCATGTATTGAAAGGCAGGCAGTACAGCTGCAACAATACAACTTTAATTTTACTTATAGGCCAGGGATAAATAATCCGGCAGATTATCTTTCAAGGCAACCGTTGGCTGAAGATCCAAGGATGCAGAAAGAAACGGATGGTGGGGCTGAACATTTAATATGGCTCGTCACTGAGAATGCCTGCCCTCGAGCCTTGTCCATTGAGGAGCTGGTGGAACCAACCCAAGAAGACTACAGCATAAGTAAAGTGAAAGAGATGCTAAAGGCTCATCGGTGGAAAGACTTCTTGAAAGGGGTGAGCGGGCTCATCGACGAAGAGCTAGAAATCCGAACAAGTCTGGAGCGATGCCGTGATGAACTGAGCGAGAGCTTGGAAGGACTCCTACTGAGGGGACAAAAAATTGTAGTACCGAGGAGTTTGTGGAGCCGGACGATAGAACTAGCTCATCAAGGACATCAGGGGCTAGCAAAGACCAAGGCATGGCTACGGTCGAAAGTATGGTTTCCAGGCATGGATAGGACAGTGGAAGAGATTGTGCTGGGAAGCCAATCATGTACAATTACCGGAGAAGAAGTAGCGGTGACCCCAATCATCACTGAGGAGCCGTGTGACAAGCCTTGGTCCAAGGTAAATATGGATTCCGGGAGGTTTACGGATGGACGATTAACTATGGTGGTGATAGATAGCACCACCAAGTTTCCAGCAGTGGAGCTCATCTGATCCACAGCTTTTGAGTGGTGAGGCCTGCTCTAGAAAGAATATTTGCGATGCTGGGGTTGCCAGACGAGATGAAAACTGATAATGGGCCGCCATTTCTATGTCTAGAATTCAAAGAATATCTACATCACCTCAAAATCTGACACAGAAAAATAACCCCCCAGTGGCCCTAGTCCAATGTGTAAGTGGAAAGATTTATAAGAACACTGAATAAAGCATTGAGAATAGGGGTGGATCAAGGAGAGGATTTGGACATGTGCCTACAACAATTTCTGAGAGCGTATCGACAAACGCTACATTCCATGACAGGATGTGCTCCGAGCGAACTAATCATGAAGAGGCCGGTGAGGGACTTAGTGCCGGTAAGCTCAGAGTGGGCAACGGCAACACTCAACCTGGACGCAGCGCAGAGCAAAAGAAAAGCAACCAATGAGTGGGCCAGCAGAAAAGGGAATGCCAAGGAGATAAATGTTGGAGATAAAGTAGTGATAAAAAGACTGACATCCTGGATGGAAATTCAGGACTCCATTTGAAAGAGAAGCATGGGAGGTAGTCGGAATTAAAGGAACTATGGTCACAGCCCGGAGGGGTAATGTGACAGTATCACGAAATGTCTCATGGTTCAAGAAGGCCACTAGTATGCTGGAGGTAGGGGACGGCATAGGGCAGGAGGCGACGTTCGGAAGTTAGAGCTTGGTGGACAAAGAACTGGGAACCTGTGGCAGGAAAGACAATGACTGTAGGTGGAGTCTACCACTGACAACAGAGCAGAAAGCGAGGGCAGCTCCTGAAGACCTACTGTCCAAGGAAGAAGTACCAGGTCCTCATCGTGGTCATCCCTACTGCCTGAGACAAAATCCGAGACCGAACCAGAGACTAAGTCTGTTAAGGAAGAAGAAGCCCAGCAGGAACGTCAGAAAAACAGAACCATGGACACTGTCTAGTCAGTGTATTCCGTTATATTATGTTATTTTTATTTTGCGTTTATTTTACTTCTCTTTGTTTGTGGACTTCTCTTTGTTTGTTGTCGATCTGCCAGTGACTCTAGCTGTCGCAAATGCATTTAGCCCCAAGATGAATGGTAAACATGTGGCATGCCTCCTGTAAGCAGATGATCTCGTGATCTTAGACCAGACTGAAATAGGCCTGCAAAGGAAATTAGAGAAATTTGAGAACTATTTGTAGGTGGAAAAAATTAGTGGTAAATATGGATAAAACTTGAGTGCTTTGCTTTGGGAAAACTAAAAGCAAATTTAATTGGTGTAGGAAGGTGGAATCTGACTGCATGGTTGCCCCCACTTTTTTCCTGGTGTTTTGCTGGTTTTCGACTTAGTTTGGCTGGGATCCTGCTATTCAGGACCCCAGCCTATCTGCTATCCCCTTAAATTGATTGTATGTACTTTAGGTACACTCCAGATTGGATTCTGGGGTACCCTTGTGAGTCCCTAGTATATGGTATACCATGTACCCAGGGCATAGGTACCCCAGAGGCCTACCAGGGGCTGCAGCATGTATTATGCCACACCTGGGAAGCTTTGTAAAATGACACAACAGGTCTGCTACAGCAGCCTGTGTAAGGTGGTGTATCCACCCCTTACTGAGATATAGGTTCCCTATATCTCTCCATATCACTGCACATATAAAACTATCAGTCACCCCTATGGCAGGCCTTAACAATCCTGAAGGCAGGGTGCTGGGTTTCATGTGAGAGGGTGCCTATGCATGAGCAGAGCCCCTCTGCAGCTTTCGGAATCTTTATTCCGGGGTTGTTTGTGATGCAGCCAGACCATATACTCTTAAGTGCATTATAACCAAACGGAAATGCTAACTTTGGAATGGCTGCATGGAAAACTGTCGTGTTTGGTGTAAACACCTTGAAATCATACCCCCACACCAGTAACTGGTGTGGGAGTATGATCCCACCCTTCTAGAGGGAGAGACATGACAGCACCGGTATACCCGGTACCAGCTAACAGAGCCCTGGCATCACAAAATGGATGCTGCAGCCACAGACACGAGTCTGCCCTCCTGCTGCTGGACGAAATTCCGGCAGGGGAGGCCTGGACAATAGGTTTCCTGTCACAGGGAGGTGTGACCACCTCCCAGACAGGCTTTAGTGTATTGGGGCTGGGTGGGTGCACTCTAAGTGCTTTGAAGTCTGCACTGGGGGCACATTTGGTGTCCCTGTGCATAGTCCAGCTCAAACCGGTTGCAGGGGCACACAGCCCCTGCTCTGGCGCGAAACTGGACAAAGGAAATGGGTGTAGCCACCCCTCTTTCCTGACCCTCCCATAGGTGGGTCCCCAGAGTTTGTCCCACCCCTTCCTTGGGTATAAAGTAGGAAACCCTGACTACAGGACTTTAGATTACACCTGGACTAAACTCTGATACCAGAAACCAAGTACTTCGATGATCTACACTACACTGGATGACTGAAGAATCTCCCTTGGAGTAAAGGAGTTACTCCCCTGCAAGGCAGGCACCTTTAACGCAACTGACCGGTTGGCATCTCCAAGCTCTGACGGACTCCGAAGAAGATTGCCACACAGGAGGTAGATTTTCCGAGGTCTCTGAGGTCGATCTGTGCCCACAGCAAGTCTGAGGCCCATATCCCTCGTGGAGACCGTGCAACCCGAACCCCTGGACACCGCGACCATTTGCAGAAGCATCAGCTTTCCGGCGACCCCTGAGGCTGAGCTTTGGGTTACTTGTAGCCCTGACCCCGAGCAGTGATCACACCGAAGATTGCAGGCCTACACTCAACGAGTGTTACGTGGGCTGCCATTTTGTGATTCCTCTCAAGGTCCCTTCGCGATCCCTGGTCCGTTGACCTGTGGGTCCCCAAGAAGGCAACTCTGACTTTTATTGGGCTTCCCTGGTTGCTCCAGATGTGCCCTGACTCTCCATCACTTGGGGAGTCCCCAGGACCTTGCTGGTCCGCACAGAAGCATCTTTTCTCTTCCTGCGTGGGTTGCTGTTGCCAAGGCTTGTTGTGGTCAATCCGATCACCGACACCCCAACACTCGACATCCTTCATGGGACAGCTCGAATCCAGCTCCTGGTTGTCGTCGACATCTCCGGGACCCCGTGGCTGCAGAGTCAAGCTTCACCTCTTTGCACCTGAAGCACCTGACATCGGTGGGCATTCGATTGCTCCGCTCCTGGTCACTGGCTAGTGACCCAGACTCTGTCCCCTCTGCTTTCAGGTTCTTCACATCTTCGATCCAGGCTTGGATTACACCGGACACTTTTCCCCTTCACGGCAGCAGCACTTTGCAGCAGATCGCCATTGAAAACGACGACGATTCCCGACACCCTTTGACACCTATGCACCCGGCTTCCCTGGGTGAGGTAACTCGAGTACTCCGGTGCTCCCGTGGGTGTTGGCCCTAGAACCCCTTAAGTCTAAAGGGGTTTGCTCAAAGTCCTCTCCTAAGTGTCCTTTAACTTTAAAATTCCAACCGCGACTTTCCGCATTGAATCCTACGGCGCTCGCGGCTCTGTTCTCACACTGCACACGTCCCCGTGGGTCTCCTGTGTCACTACCTTGGGTGGTTCCTTGGGGTCCCAGCGATTCTATGTGCTCTAGGCACTGTGTCTAGTCAAGTCGTGGTTCTTATACCACTTTCTTAGTATATGGTTTGGTCTCCCCTGGAGCCCACTGTGTATTGTGCTATTTACTGTCGTTTTAATACTGTGATACTGTGTATCTTGAACTCTAATCTCATAAAGGGATTAGTAGTTAGTGTTTAGAAATAAATACATATATTTTATATATATCTTGTGTGGTTCTCCTTTCATTTAGTTATTCAAGAGGTTATAATCTGGTAAACCAAGCTGCTTTACACTCCTTCAAGACTTAGCCTGAAGCCTGCTCTCCATAGCTACCACTAGGATAGCTTTCAATAAAGGTTGTCTTTAAACCTATCATCAATAAGGGTCGTTTGGACTGGTGCAAGGTGCCCACTATAACTAGTGGACCGCATATGCCAGGCCAACTTCTCACAATTGGCACCTAGGCTCTGAGAGACTGGAAGTAGTTAATGAATATAAGTACCTTGAAGTTTGGTTCGAGCGGTCTCTGAAATGGAATTTTCACCTAGAGGCTCTAAAGACTAGGGCTATTGCCTCGGTGAGTGGGCTGAAAAATTGTAATGAGGCCTTTGGAGAAATGTCATGTAGACCAGTGCTACAAGCCTATGAAGCAATGATCCCCCGCAACTTCAATATGGAGCTGAATTGCTATATATTAGTGGTAAAAACAGGTGGGATGCTGAGGAGGGGAAATGTCTGAAGTATTTATTGTCACTCCCCAGTTCAGCCATGATTCAAGCAATAAGATTAGAAACTGGGATGATTTCATGGAATATGTTGGCCGCAAAAGCCCTAATAAGATTCTGGGGGAAACTGAATGGGGAGGATGGACAAAATTAGGATTAACCTGGCTGCCGTTTGCACTGCTATGAAAGTAAAGCAGCTTCCACAGTCTTTACAAATTGATATCTCCAAGAGTGAGCTAAAAGTGCTAGGCAAAGAATAGTCCTATGAAAATGACTACCAATACCTAAGAGAGAAAAATCTGTACATTTTATGTTAAATGCGTGGCTGAATAAAGTGAGTTATCCATATGTGGACACCCTACTAAACCCGTTGTTAAGAAACTAAGTGCTGAGAGTAAGAATTGGACTAAACCCTTGTAAGAAAAAAATGATATGGTAAAAGCAAAAATGATTGGTATTGGAGGGAATTGTGCTTGTCGGTTGAACACCAAATGTGATATGCTGCTGGATGTGGACCTTAATTTGTCAATACTAATAGAAAATTCAAATGTAAAATAAGATTAACGCTACAATATAAATGCTCTTTGTATGTACAATTATGTCATGGTTTAATAAAAAGAGTTTTAAAAACAAAAAGTGATATGCTGCATATTTTGTTGGATTGCTTAAAACTCAAACAACAGCGGAGACAATGGTTACGCCCAATATTCTTGAAATATGAAATTATGACTCGAGGGCATGCCACGGAATTTTTAACTGAGATGCGCTTTTTAGACATAGCATGTGCTATTGGAAGATTTATGAGGGCAGTTAGTGCAGTGTTCATTGAAAACGAGTAGGAGTACGTATGTATTTTACAGAATTATTTGCAGAGTTTATTGGGATATACATTTTATTTGAATAATTTATTAATGGTTTTATTAGATGAAAATTATTATTATTATGATATATGTAATTCTATGTCAGGACCGGAGGCTTCTGATTATGCTGTCTCAATTCCTTTACTACTCACAGCTGCCAATGAAAGTGAAACACATTAATAGAAAAAACTACAATACCCATGAGGCTTTGAACCACGCCTCCTCATACAACATAGTAACAATGTCACTTCAATAAAACACTGAGTCACCATCCTGACTTCCTCTTTCTTTGCTGCTCCGCAGTCAAGATAAGTGCCTCAGTGTTATTGAATTGACATTGTCTTTGCCATGACTTATTACTGTATTGTGTTCTTATAATGTGGGGATAGTGAATTGAAGTTAATTGCATTAATGCCTTTATATTTTAGCCTTCACGCGCAATCATTTCAGCATTAGCTCCTAATTAGGGCGTTCGCTCGCGTCGCCTCTCACCGGTGCTTGTTCCTTCCTTCTCCCCCCCAGCGCGTGTTGCGCTGTTTGCTCTCTTTCTTGTTTGTTCCTTGGGACGGGTCCGGTGAGGTCCGGCCGTCCGTTTGTGCGCGCGAGGGGTCTGGGCCCCCCCGCGGGAGCGAGGCGCACGCCAGGAGCCCAGCTCGGCGCTGGCGTACGTCTCGGGATCCCGCACGCGTCAGTGCACGCGTGCGGACCCGATAGTGAAAGCTGGAGCCGACGCCTCTCCCGGGCTGAAACGGGAGTTTCTCACGCAGCGGCAGGAGGTTGGAGCCGGTACCGGGCCATAACTGTTATATTGTCATCAGTGCGCACGTGCAGAAAGCCAGTTTTCTTTAACCCCTGACTGACCAGCTACTGCTGTACTGAGTCAAGGCAAATTTTTGGAAACCCTGACACAGCAGGCTTTGGGGACTCAAGCCCTCTTTTCAGACCTGCTGTTAGGGTTATTGGTACCTCGGTGGCCCACCCTGCCCCAGCTTGCTCCCAACCGACACCCTGGTTCCTTGGAGGACTTGAGGCTGTATAATTTGAGTTAACCCCTTGGGGATTGAGAGGTATCCACGTGTGTGGCTAATGATGTCGGATGAGGCCTACGAGGAGGAGGTGGCTGCGTGTGACACCCCTGGGGGTGAGGGGGATGATTATTACTACGAAGAGTCCATGGAGGACATCATAGATAAGAAATTAGACGCCAGGCTAGATAAGATGTTATCCTCTGCGCTTATGCCCATCTCCCAGCGCTTAGAGCTACTTGTTTCAGGAAAGCCCGCCCCTGCGCTTAACCCGGACCCTGTTCCCCCTTCTGATGCCCCTTCTGATCAGTCGTGGCCGCACGCCTCTGTGTATTCTTCCATTTGCAAGACCAAAGAACAGGCCGTTCTGGAGGCGCCTAACCCCACCTCCCCCCCCCGCCAGTGCTAATCACCACTACCGATGCTGGCACCGACACGGACTCCTCGCAGGAGTCAAGACCGCGCAAGCGCGTAAAAAAGCGTAAGCACGCAGCGTCCCCTCCAGCCCCGGCCACTCCTTTCTTATTTGACCCATCGGACATTGTCCATCCCCGCTCCGCCGATTGGGCCCCCCCTTCAGCGGTCGCAGAATACATGCAAGCACACCTCCGGAAAGGGTTTGATAAAGATGTCAGAGCGCGACTAAAGTCCGAATGCCCCCGCCCGGACTTAGCGCACAAAGTCGCCCTTACTCCCGAGATTGATTCGTCCATGTCAACTTTCCTTAAGAAGTATAAAAAGGACCCAAAAAAGGGCATTGACCGCGCCCTTAAGGCCTCTCAAGACAAGGTCCTTGATGTCTCAGGGCCCCTAGCTAAGATTCTAGAACTAGCTTTACAAGCGCAGGAGACAGGGGCGGCCATTCACCCGGAAGTGTTAGCCGGTTGGAACCAAAGAGCCATTTGCCTGCTGGGGAATGCGAACTGTGCTCTCTCCTCCGAGCGCAGGAAATCAGTCCTACTCCGAATTGACCCTCAATTGGCGGATCTGGCGGATGCGGAACCGGGCCCCCTCGCTGAGGGACAACTCTTTGGGGACAAGTTCGTCAAGGATATTGCCAAGTTTGTCAACACGTTTGCATCCCTGGACAAATCACAATCGTCACTCAAAAGAGTGTTCCACCAGGTCTCTGGCAGGGCCGGGCGCGGCAGGGGACGCGCGACCGGCCGCTACTCCAATCCCAGTCCTCAACGTGGCTTCGCCCCGCGACGCAGGGAGTACACCCAAGAGCCCGAACAAGCGGGATTCTATCCCTCCAGGTCCCGTGGATACAGGGGCAGATTCAACAGAGGTGTCAATCGAGGATACAAGAACTTTGACAACCAATCCTCTGGTAAGTGCATCCCTACTCCCCAAAATTCCTTTGGGGGGCAGATTAGCGTTTATTGTCAAGAACTGGGTGCAGGTCACGTCGGATGCGTGGATACTGCAGACTGTGCAGGGCTACCAGATAGAGCTCACGCAGTTTCCGGCTCAGCCGCAGATCCCTCCGCCTCTCCGTTTTTCCCTTCAAGAACAAACTTTTATAGACTCCGAGCTGGTAGAGCTTTTGGACAAGCACGCCATTGCAGTGGGACCCTTCATTCCCGAAGGTTTTTGCAGCAACGTGTTCTTAGTCCAAAAGAAGGGAGGAGGCCAAAGATTGGTCTTAAACTTAAGAGATTTCAATCCTTTCGTGGTATACAGACACTTCAAGATGGAAGGGATCCATCTTCTAAGAGATCTGCTCCTGGAGGGAGATTATTTGGTACGGCTGGATCTCAAGGACGCCTACCTTACGGTGCTAGTTTGCCCCTCCCAACAGAAATTTCTCCAATTTCAGTGGAAGGGGCAATGGTACCGCTACCGCTCTCTACCTTTCGGACTGTCCTCAGCACCTTGGGTGTTCACGAAGTTGTTGAAACCGGTGACCTCTCGGTTACGGGAGATGGGCGTGCCGCTCATCATTTATCTAGACGACATGCTTATTCTGGCCCAAGACCAATATCTCCTCCGCACACACCTGCATTGGACGATTTCCCTCCTGCAGGAGCTAGGCTTTGTTATAAACCTCCAGAAGTCGGTGACGACTCCCTCTCAACTCATAGAGTTTTTGGGGTTCCAAATCAACTCAATCTTGGCTCAGCTGCTGCTGCCGATGACCAAGATCAGATCGATCAAGCGGGAAATCTCTGCTACTCTGACCAAACAGATGATTTCGCTTCAGGTGTTAGCACGAATAGTGGGGCTCCTTGCCTCCTCCATTCAAGCAATCTTCCCCGGACCCCTGCATTACAGAGCATTACAGCGCCTCAAGATTTTTTATCTTCAGAAGGGCTTCCATTACGACCAGCTGATCCCGCTATCAGAGGAAGCTCGAGAAGAACTTCACTGGTGGTTGGACCACATGGTGGCTTGGAACGGCAGGGCGATTTTTGGTACCTCCCCGGACGTCGTTATAGAATCCGACGCCAGCAGATGGGGATGGGGCGCACGATGTGGAGACTTTTCTACCGGCGGGCGATGGTCCGCCGACGAGTTGCGTCTACACATCAATTGCCTAGAACTTCTGGCCGGGTCGTTCGCAATAAAGTCCATTTCGCCGGTCAAAGGCAACTGTTGCATCCTTCTGCGGATGGACAATGTGTCGGCGGTGAGGTACATCAACCGCCTAGGGGGAACACGATCGAGAATTTTGGCCAATATTGTGAAGGAGTTTTGGCATTTTTGCCTGGATCACAAGATCTCAGTGGTAGCAGAATATCTGCCAGGCAGGTTGAACAGAGTGGCAGATTGGAACTCCAGATTTCTTCAGGATTTCAGCGACTGGAGGCTCCATCCGTCATTGTTTGCAGAGATCATGCATATGCGAGGACCGTGTCAGATAGACCTCTTTGCCTCCAGGCTCAATTCTCATCTTCCCCGGTTTTTCAGTTGGAGGCCGGACCCTCTGGCGACGGGAACGGATGCGTTCCTGCAGACTTGGGGTCCGCTGAGGAATTATGCCGTCCCGCCCTTCGCCTTGATTCAGAGGGTGGCGGCGCAAGTCCGGCGCCAAGCGGCGTTGTTAGTTCTAGTTACTCCCTTGTGGAAAACGCAATCCTGGTTTCCGACACTTCTGGAGTTGTCGGTGGATCTACCGTTCATTCTTCCCATGTTTCCCTTGCTTCTTCAGGACCCAGTGGGTCTCCCCCACCCGCTGGTTCTGCAGAACCAATTATCCCTCATGGTTTGGACGCTCTCCGGAGACACGAGATGCTTGAGGGACTTTCATCGGCGGCTGCCGATTTTATGCAACAGGCTTGGGCTCCGTCCACCCGTAAACGATATTCGGCTTCATGGAAGCGATGGATGGGTTGGTGCCTTCAACGGAATCTGGATCCCGTGGGGTCAGATGTTACGGAAATCTTACATTTTTTATCGGAATGTGCAGAGTCTGGGTTGGCTTATAGGTCAGTCAACAATTTCAGGTCCGCTATTTCGGCAGGACATGATCATATCGAAGGGAAACCTGTTGGCTTACATCCGTTGGTCTGTAAGTTGCTTAAGGGTATTAGAGTGGCTAAACCCCCACGCCCCAGATATTCTACCCTCTGGGATGTATCTAAAGTATTGAACCTGTTGGCTTCTTGGCCGGACAATAATCAACTTTCGCTTAAACAGTTGTCAGCCAAGCTAGCCATGCTTTTGTGTCTAGTATCCTGTCGCAGAGTTTCCGATGTTAGAGCCTTGGATCTGGCTGGTAGAATTTTTTCTCCACAGGGTGTGTCCTTCATCATTTCCAAACGGACCAAGACGATGTCCCGTTCAGTGGAGTATCCCGCTTTTCCTCTTAATCCTAAATTATGTGTGTTACAATGTTTAAAGGTATATGAAGAACGTACTAAAGACCACAGGGCTGATCCTTTAGGACAATTGTTAATTGCTGTTCAGAGGCCTTTCCGGCCTGTCTCAGCGGCTACCTTAGCTAGGTGGGTCAGGTGGATTATGGCTGAATCTGGGATTGATGTGGCTGTGTATGGTGCCCACTCTGCCAGAGGGGCCATGGCATCGAAAGCGTATGTCTTAGGGTCTAGATTAGAAGATATTCTTAGAGCGGCAGACTGGTCTTCTGACTCTACTTTTAAGGAATTTTATTATAAACCATTTGCAAGTGTTGCTTCGCTGGTTGTTGATGAGCTTTGAACCAGCATAATCAGAAGCCTCCGGTCCTGACATAGAATACAAAATTTTCCAGCTATCGCGACAAGAATTTTAGATTCTATTAAGGACACGGAGGCGAGGATTATCCCACCCGTTGGGATCAGAATGAAATCGACTGTCATGTTTTTTAATATTCTGATGATTTTCTCCCACCCTGCTATTGGAACTCTTGGGGTTCTTCTTCTCTTTCACACTTTTGTTTTGGTTTCTCAGGAAATGACTCCAAACAGAATTGAGAAGCGATGGTGTTGGAGGCTCCGGATGTCCCGCCAAACGTGGACGTTTCTGGGATCTGATCTTTTTCTCCGTTGAGAAAGGAGTGGTGTTTATGCTCTCCGTTGGGAGCCCATGACTGTTCTTCTGGTTTGATCACTTATGGACTTACGCAAAGAAAGAGGAAGTCAGGATGGTGACTCAGTGTTTTATTGAAGTGACATTGTTACTATGTTGTATGAGGAGGCGTGGTTCAAAGCCTCATGGGTATTGTAGTTTTTTCTATTAATGTGTTTCACTTTCATTGGCTGCTGTGAGTAGTAAAGGAATTGAGACAGTATAATCCTCGCCTCCGTGTCCTTAATAGAATCTAAAATTCTTGTCGCGATAGCTGGAAAATTTTGTATTGTTACCATATTTTAATGCTGTATTGTTTAAAGGCCATTTATCTAAATAAACATATCTTTGATTGATTGATACTTGATGGTTGGGTTAGAGAGTATACAAATCATTCCCCTCAAGGTGATGAGGGGTGTAGTGAGCCAGCCGGCCAGTACAATACATTGTATGAGCACACACCCCGGGGGCTGGGCGCGGCACCGAGGGGATAAATAACCAGGTAACCAGTGCAGTGTCTCCCGTACGTGTGTCCTATGCACTAGTAGAGGGAGGCCTAACGAGGATATAGGCCACCTCTACACACGTGGTAGTCCAGGAGGCACAGGAGGAGGACCAAGAGGAAGACTAGGATGAGAGGAGGCTGATGTGATTTTAGGCCATGTGTATTAAATTATGTACTTAGTTACATCGACCACACCACTTATAAACAATATTTTGTTATGCTCTTAGGCAACAGTTCCTATAGAGGCCCTTCACCTTTTGCAGCCTACTCAAAGCACTGCTTAACCCTCTCTGCTCTCGTAAAATGATTGAATCCAATGAAATAAGGTAGAACAATTTTTTCTCACATTTTTTTTTCTTGTTGCAACTTTCTTTGAGGGACAGAGTACGCCGAAAATAATGAATAGGCTGACATGATTGGGGACATGGTTCCGCCCCCTTTCTGTCACCGCCAATTTACGAGATCCCAGAATACATGTTTTCCAGTTCCAGCCCTGCTGACAAGTCCTTGGTAGCAATGCTAAACGCTGGACTATGTGAGCTTCTCAACCACGGGCCTGATAAAATTGAGAGCTCTTCATTTAACACAGATCAGCTCTTAACATATCAGGAAAACGCACGATTGTTCCAAATGTTTAAACAAGATGAACAACGCCTGCCAGTATCTCCACGACATGCCAACGGTATTTGCAGGGCAAAGGCCACCATAAGATTTGTCTTGCAAAGTTCAATTGTATAAATTAATGGGTTAAAATGTAAACAGACTAAGCGTTGTTTGGAATGATGTGATTATTGCCAATAAAAGGAAGTTGTTTTCCAGCGCACATCCTCTGGAGCGTCAGGGATGGGTTGCGTCATCACGCATTCCAAAGGAGGGGCTGTGAGAATGAAGGGTGCGAGGGGCGTGGCCTGGTGATACCCGCGTCGCCTGTGGAACGTGCTCTTCATTGATGTTTACACAGAGCTTAGGCGAGAGCCAGCTGGGGGGGTCATTGACCTTAGTAGGAGGGAAAAGGCAAGTTCAGCATTGCCCAATCAGGACTGTGTGTGGGCCGGGCCCGAAGGGTTGGGCGCGGCCTGCTACAGATGAGCGGTAGGTCTACCAGTTGTACAGACGCGGTAGGCGTGGCTTGTTGCAGGCCTCAGCTGTTTAGGTCGGGACCCCAATAAGAAGGCGTGGCTTTGTGGCCCTGGCTTTAAAATGCATCTTCACTTTAGCATCTTCGCTCCAAAACTAAACCCAGCTTGGCTCTCTGGGCGTGGCTTAATCCCGTGGCCGGCCTATGAGAGGGCAGGGTCGCATTCTGTGGGCGTGGCTGGTTTCAGAGGTCTGTCACACAGAGGGCGCGGCTACGTTTCGTAGGCGCGTCTGATTGCAGCAGACCTGCCAGAAGAGGGTGAGTTCTGTAGGCATGGCTTAGTTCAGAGATCGACCAATCAGAGGTCTAGCTATCTCCGGTGGGCGCGGCTACACGAGGGGTCTGGCGCCAGAGGTGCTGGAAGCTGTCATTCGTCTGTGCCTGTCCGCCCTCAGGATCCGGGCATCGCAGGGCCTGGGAGCGCGCGGGACGCCTGCCTGTGGATCTGCGCTCCCTGATTCAGGATCTCTCTCTGGCGGACGGCTCTTGCCCCCCCTCGGACGCGTTACTGCTGCGCCCCACGGACTAGCTGCTTCTTCACCTCCCCCCGTGCATCATGTCGTCTTCAGAGAAAGACCGGGGTCTCTCCGGAGGGAAGGAGGATGAGAGTGAGGATGAGAGCGAAGTGCTGGAGGAGAGCCCCTGCGGCCGCTGGCAGAAGCGCAAGGAGCAGGTGAGGGGAAGGGGGCATCGCATGGACTGCTGAGGGGGGCACCAACCTGCAGGGACTGCTGATGGGAGGGAGACCAGTCTGCAGGGACTTCTGAGGGGAGGGAGACCAGTCTGCAGGGACTGCTGAGGGGAGGGGCAGAGACTGCTGAAGGGAGACGAGCCTGCAGGGACTGCTGGGGAGTGGGGCAGGGACTGCTGGGGAGTGGGGTAGGGACTGCTGGGGAGAGGGGCCGGGACTGCTGAGGGGAGGGGAGGGGCAGGGACTGCTGAGGGAAGGCCAATCTGCAGGGACTGCTGAGGGGAGTCGAACATGCGGGGACTGCTGAGGGGAGGGAGACCAGCCTGCAGGGACTGCTGAGGGGGCACCAGCCTGCTGTTGAGGGGAGGGAGACCAGTCTGCAGGGACTGCTGGGTAGAGGGACAGACAGGGACTGCTGAGGGAAGGCCAATCTGCAGGGACTGCTGAAAAGACGAGCATGCGGGGACTGCTGAGGGGAGGGAGACCAGCCTGCAGGGACTGCTGATTGGAGGGAGACCAGTCTGCAGGGACTGCTGAGGGGGCACCAGCCTGCAGGGACTACTGAGGGGACACGAGCCTGCAGGGACTGCTGGGGAGAAGGACAGGGACTGCTGAGGGGAGGCCAATCTGCAGGGACTGCTGAAGAGAGACCAGCCTGCAGGGACTGCTGAAGAGAGACCAGCCTGCAGGGACTGCTGAGGAGAGGAGAGACCAGCCTGCAGGGACTGCTGAGGAGAGGAGAGACCAGCCTGTAGGGACTACTGAGGGGAGGAGAGATCAGTCTGCAGGGACTGCTGAGGGCAGACCAGCCTGCAAGAACTGCTGAGGTAACAGGAACCGGCAGGGATCGTTGATGCAGACACTACTAAATAAGACTGATCCCACAAGGTCTGTAGATGGTAGAGGCTATGGGTGTCTCCAGCAGCGGCTGAAGGGTGTAGCCTGGAGGGACTGCTGAGGGGAGATTTGTTTGTAGGGGCAAAGGCAGCCTACGTAGTTTAGTGAACAGGGGGCATACATTGGCTTTACAGGGGCGAGGGAACTTGTGTGCACAGTGACTGCTAAGACGAGAGGGAAGGAATCGTCGCAGTGACTACTGAATGATGACGCTGTGGGCAGAGGATTTGCAGGAACCATCTCAGAGAAGCAGCAGGAAGCTGGGAGAAAGCTAATGGAGCTGCTGGGGAGATTTATGGTTAGAGCTGCAAAGAGCGGTAAAGGGAGGATGTATAGAGGGGAGGGTACAGGAATTGCTGATGCAGGAGCTAAGGGAATGACAACAGTAAATGTTACCTAGAAGAGGTTGCAGGAACTGCAGCTGCAGGAGCTAATGGAGGGACAGAAGGAAGAGATCTAGAGAAGAGCAGATGCAGGAATTGCTGATTCAGGACCCAAGAGATGGGCAGGAGTAAGTGGTTGCATGGACTGCTGATGCAGGAGGCAAGAGGTGGGCAGGAGTAAGATGTGGCATGCACTTCTGATGTAGGAGCCAAGAGGTGGGCAGGAGTAAAAGGTCCCAGGATCCAAGAGATGGGCAGGAGCAAGAGGTTGCATGAACTGCTGATCCAGGAGCCAAAGGATTGGCGGGGGAAGAGGTTGCATGAACAGCTTATGCAGGTTCCAATAGATGGGCAGAAGGTAGAGGTTGCATGAACTGCAGATGCAGGAGGCAAGAGGTGGGCAGGAGTAAGATGTTGCATGAACTTCTGATGAAGGAGCCAAGAGGTGGGCAGGAGTAAGAGGTTGCATGAACAGCTGATCCAGGAGCCAAGGGATGGGCAAGAGTAAGATGATGCATGAACAGCTGATGCAGGAGGCAAGAGATGGGCAGAAGTAAGAGGTCTCCAGACCTAAGCGATGGGCAGGAGTAAGAGGTTGCATGGACCGCCGATGCAGGAGCCAAGAGATGGGCAGGAGTAAGAGGTTGCATGGACCGCCGATGCAGGAGCCAAGAGATGGGCAGGAGTAAGTGGTTGCATGGACTGCTGATGCAGGAGGCAAGAGGTGGGCAGGAGTAAGATGTGGCATGAACTTCTGATGTAGGAGCCAAGAGGTGGGCAGGAGTAAGAGGTCCCAGGATCCAAGAGATGGGCAGGAGCAAGAGGTTGCATGAATTGCTGATCCAGGAGCCAAGGGATTGGCGGGGGAAGAGGTTGCATGAACAGCTGATGCAGGAGGCAAGAGGTGGGCAGGAGTAAGATGTTGCATGAACTTCTGATGTAGGAGCCTAGAGGTGGGCAGGAGTAAGAGGTTGCATGAACAGCTGATCCAGGAGCCAAGGGATGGGCAAGAGTAAGATGATGCATGAACAGCTGATGCAGGAGGCAATAGATGGGCAGAAGTAAGAGGTCGCCAGAGCTAAGCGATGGGCAGGAGTAAGAGGTTGCATGGACTCCTGATGCAGGAGCCAAGAGATGGGCAGAGGTAAGAGGTCTCCAGAGCAAAGAGATGTGCAGGAGTAAGAGGTTGCATGGAGTGCTGATCTAGGAGCCAAGGGATGGGCAGATGTAAGAGGTCGCAGGAGCCAAGGGATGGACACGAGTAAGAGGTGGCATGAACTGCTGATGCAGGAGCATAGAGATGGGCAGAAGGTAGAGGTTGCAGGAACTTCTGATGCAGACACGGTCGCTGCAGGACTATCTGCGAGGGGCCGATAGGGGAAGCTTCCTTGCAGAACCTCTCCAGGGAGCTAGGGAAGCAGCAGGTATCTTAGGGATATGCCTGGAGGGAGCTGGTGAAGTAAGTCTTTTGTGGGGTGTGTTGAGACTGCACCACGGGGTCAGGCTAGATGCCCACCGGTGCGTTCAGAGGAAATGCCACAGGGATTGCCACAGGGAATCTAGACCACGGGCACTGGAATCCGGTGATGGGCACATGGACTGATGCACCGATCAGAAGTAAGGAGAGAGGCTGCGTAAAGCTGGTATTTCCTGCCTCATTAAGGAGGTTACACAGGCTGCTGCTGCTGGTGGAGAAGACCAGGCCAGATGCAGTGAGTTGGAGAAGCTGTAGTGCCTGTTAGGAAACAGGGGATATATTTCTAAACTGTACTATGTGGCTCGTGCATGGGCAGGGCCGGACTGGCCGTAGCAGGCACCGAGCGTTTCCCCGGTTGGCCGGAAGGATGGGGGCCAGTTTTGCAGTAGTGCTGTAAAATCGGTCCCTTGTAACAAAAGTGCAGCAGCAGTGTTCCCGCCAGCATGCCCCCCCCCCCTGTGGGCAGTTAGACATAATTGCCAGGACTGGCTTGCAACCCCAGTCCGGCCCTGTGCATGGGGGCACCGTAGATGCTGTAGAAGGTACAGGCGGTGGCTGCAGTCAGACTCTAGGAAGGCTATCAATGCAGTGATGGCATCTGTATACAGGGATCTGATGAAGGCTGGTTTTCCATGCATGGGTAGGATGAAAACGAGGTCTTGTGCTTGACCGGTGAATGATGGAGACCGGTGCAAAGGGTTTGGCTGTAAGGTCCATTGAGATGCTTGCAGACTAGTTGGGTTGAGGGACAAAGGAGACATATTTACAATATGGTGGGCTGGCAGCTGATAGTAACTGTTTGTCCTAGAGATGATGAGGCTGATGTATAATGTTTTGTCCGAGATAAGATGACCTGTCTTTTGGCGATAGGTTGATATTGTCCTTCGTACAATGTGTTTCCTGAGGTGACCGAGACCACTTTGCAAAGATGATTGACTAGAGAATGATGGAGACCTTTACATAGTGGCTTGCTTGAGAGATGAGACAGACCTTCGTACAAGGCTTGTTTTGATGAAATGACAGAGGCCTTTAAATTTTCCCAAGGGATTATGGAGACGTCTGTACAGTGTGCTTGACCATGGCATGATGGAGACTTTTGTAAAATGTGTTTTCCCCAGGTATGTTGTAGACCCTTGTACAGTGTGTGATGAGAGAGACCTCTGCACAATGTGTTTGCCCAGAAGATTACTGAGACCTTTGTACAATGTGTTTGTCGAGAAGATTGCGGAGACCCTTGAACAATGTGTTTGCCCAGAAGATTACACAGACCTCTATACAATGTGTTTCCCCGAAGATTACGAAGACTCTTGAACAGTGTGTTTGGTCAGGGGATGACAGAGACCTTTTTACAATGTATTTTCCCAGGAGATAATAGAGACCTTTTGACAATATGTGTGACCAAAGGATCATGGAGTCACTTGTACAATGTGTCCCGAGAATAATTTTGTGCAGTGTATTTTCAGGGAGAATAGCGGAGGCCTTTGTGCAGTGTTTGCCATGATGTGATATAGACCTTTGTACAGTGTGTTTGGACAGGGATGGTGGAGATGCTGTTCAAGAGCTTTGGGATGATGGCAAATTTTGTACAATGTGTTGGGTTGGGTATGTGGTCCTGTGGATGATGGGCAGACTTGACCAGTTTGCTTTGCCAGCGTGTGCTGGATACTCTTTTATATTGTATCGGCCCTTTGGATGACATTGTAATGTCTCTCACAATGGAGACATTAGTACAACATGTTTGACTGGAGAATGAGGGAGACTTTTGAACAATGGGTTTGGCCGGGGGCGATACAGATCTTTTAACAAAGTCTTTTCCCAAGAAATGATGGAGACATTTGTCTCGTGTGTTAAATGGTGGGGCGATAGAGTCCTTTGTACAATGTGTTTGGACAGGGATGTTGAAAACGCTTGTACAATGAGTTTGGGGATGATGTTGAATGTTGTAAAATATGTTGGGGTGTGTATGTTGTCCGGGGAGTGATGGGCACATTTCTACAATTTTGTTCTGTCAGTGTGTGGTGAATGCTCTTTTATGTTGTACTTGCTCTTGGCACAATGGAGACCCTAGTACAACATATTGCGCTGGGGTGTGGTGGAGTCTTGAGTACAGTATGTTTGGCCGGGGGATGATACAGACCTTTGAACAACGTCTTAGTGTGTTGAATAAAGGAATGATGGAGACCTTTGTACAATGTGTTTGGCCAGAGGATGATAAACACATGTGTACAAGAGACACTTGTAGATGATGTTGGTCTGAAGAGTGATGTAGACGGACACTTGTACAATATGTTGAGCTGGAAACTGATCAAAACGTGTACAATATGTTTGCCAAGGGATGGCTTATACAGTTTATTTAGCCATGGTTTTATGGAAACACTAGCACAGTGAGTTTGTCCGAAAGATGCCGGACTCACTCTGATAATGTCTTTGATTGAAGGCTACTCAAGCTCCTCAACATGTAGTTGATCCTCAGAAACATTGCCTATCTTTTGCTGTGCTTGTTGCAGCAGTCACTTTCTGAAAGTGAACAAAACAGGAAAACATTTTAATATTTGTAGGAAAACCCAAGGGAAGAACTGGAGTCTTATTAGTGCTGTTTGAATATGAGATGTGTGAGGTTCCCAGTGTATGCTGAAGTTAAGCAGCTTTGGAAGAACCAGGATCCAGATAAATGCCTCCAAATTGTGCAGAATTGCAGTGCAACCAGAAAAGCATTTACACTCAAAAACAGAGAAATTATGACACACAAAGCCTTGATTTTAACCTTCCTGCATTTGTTTAGTTTTGGCCCAGGTGCACTGGATCAGAAATCTGCTAAAGAGATGAAATGCTTCCCAGTCCCGCTAGCTCGTTTTAGGCATACACAACAAAGCAAAGACTGCAAAATCCAGCAAAGAGACACATTCTTTATGCTACAGCAGCTGTTGTTTCTCACTTCTATAGAAGCATTAGCTTAAGATAGTATATATTGTGGGTGGTGAGAAGCCAACATATTGGCCCATTGTGGGTTACTCTAAAATGAATTGTAAAGTGATATTCCCAAGGAGAGGTAAGGTGGGCTAAGGGCTGTCTCTTTGGCACCTTTGGGGCTCCGCATGGCCATGAATCCCTAATTGAATATTGCTTGGTGAGAAAGGCAGTTTTCACAGTCTTGAATGTACTTCAGTACCAGGGTAAGGTTACACAACTGGCAAGTCTAGTGAAATGCAACAATATTGAAATATCCAACCCCCCCTCCTCCTATGCTAGAATTGGCAGGGCGAAAACAAACTATGCTTCTATGTTTATGGTTTTGGAAGGAATTTTAATATCCAAACCGATACAGATTGATTCGAAGACTCACATAATTGTATACCAGATGGGCAGGAGCTAAGCCATCCAAAGATGGTTGAAAGATTATCCTTCGAGGACAAAGATGGATTATTTTAATTACTTACGCCCCCCTCACCTGCAGTGCTTTTATCACAATATTTCACCCCAGAAGCAAGAAACCAAACCTAAAGTGCATGCATGCCGTTTTCCCCCTAAGGGAGGGCAAAGATTGACTTAACATTTTCCAAAAGATGCTCCGCATACTGTCACAACCTCACCTCCGTGTTGCTTTAAACATCTGTTTGTATCCAAAGTCATGTATCTCTCAAAGATAACTCTGTCTTCTTTTGCCATGTTTGGGTATTTTCAGTGTGAAGTAGTTGGCATGCTTTTGTTTGTTTAGTGTACATCTTCGATTAATTGCAAATCTTGTGAGATGGATTACAGGGTTCTCAGCAACTCTTAATCCAGAAGGAATTAGACTAGCAGTACATTAAGAGTGGCGTTAAACAGCAGTAATTTGAAACTGCAAAAGCACCCCTAAAACCTCCAAGTTTCCCATACTCCCCCCCAACCTTTGGCAAGCATATAAACTAAGTGAATAAAATCAGTCTATCAGGAGGGAAACTACATAGCAAAAATCTGATTATGTATTGAAAAACTAATTTAAATAAGAAAGGCTCCTTATTTCTTTCTTGATAGCTGGTTGAAGAGAAGGGTCAATTGAAGTGAAAGGTGTATGTATTCCAAACTCTGCGATGCTGCAGGTAAAAGCTGGCATAAAGTTTGTCTTTTTTTAGACTATGGGAATGTCAAGACACAGAGCCCCTAGTTACATGAGAGCCTCTGGCTGCTGGCAGTTTCGAAGCATCATTGTCTTGGAAGGCATATTTGGGTAAATCAATAAAGCTGACCTTTCCGCCATCTAGGTCTGAAAGTAGCATTGATCTCACAACAAAATTCTAACTATCTACTGGAAGCACCTTTGCTAAGAGGATCAACCGTTTGATTTATTTATGCAGCTTTATATAGCTTGAATGTGCCGCACAGGCAATAGAGAGCTGTACAGAGATGGAATAATAGTTTACAGATCAAAATATATCAAATGAAGAGAAAAAGAAATATAGTAATAAGGTTGCAAATAGATTACATATGTACAGACGATGTATAAACAATATGTCTACATCAGTGGCGGCTCGCCGAGGGAGTGGTGCGGGGCGGCAGGGTGGGGGGGTAGTGAACTCGGACATACGATGGACAGAACTCCGAGGGAGTTCTGTCTGTTGTAAGTCAGAGTCCACTACCCCCCACCCTGCCCCTACCCTGCCTCACCGCCCCGCACCACTTCCTCGGCGAGCCGCCACTGGTCTACATAGAGCAAGGTACAAAGAGCAAATAAAATTGCTAGCAGTTTCTGGAGCCCAAAATCAAATTTGAATGGCAAAATAATTGCAGGAATAAAGCTGAGAATAATTTATGTTAGACATTGGATTATTTTTTGGGGTGGGAGACTACCCACCTCAAGGAACATTCACAACCTTTGTCGGGGTGAACCCTGAAAGTCACTAAATTAACCTGAGCTCAACCTCCTGCTTCCAATGGCACAGAACAGCCGGGCTTAATTTTGTGCAAAGTGTAAAGTATTTGTGCAGTAATAATGTCAAAATGCAAAAGAGTAAGAAAAGGAATCCGAATTAGAAAATCAGATTAACATTGAATGAACAAAATGATACAAAAATGACAAAAATCCATTAAGGGGAACCCGGAGATATCAATAAAAACATGGAGCAGTTATGGCCCCAAAAACCACAAACCGCCAATGATAGCCAATGGTCGCAGTAGATTGGGACCGTGGCGCAATCTGAGTCTGCTTGCAATGATTCTCGGGTCAGATAGACCAACCAGGTTCATCCTGGTCAAAGATTTTACCTTTTCACTTAGTCCTTTAAGTCCCAATACACCACAGGCGTACACTTCTAGAACCCCCTCAGGGGAGACTGACAGGGTGTCAGGCAGAGGCCAACCAAAGGGTCCGTTCAGGTCCAGTTGCCACTGGTCAGCTGGGTACTTCCAGTAAAAGACCTCTTGTAGCATGATGTATCACTGTAGCTGGAACAGGAGGTTTGCCTTATGACCCTTAGAGTCAAAGTCTTTGTCCTGGGAACAAGAGGGAGCAGATCCAGTCTTTTAGGGCTCCTCCTGGCAGTTCTAGTTCTCTTTTGATCTTTAGCCACTTAAGTAAGTGTTCTGCGAAGTGGTTGCCTTGAGGTGCCATATCTATGTGTGGCACTAGCTGGTGGGTTGGAATCAGTGCTTAGTTTGAAAGAAATTAAGTGCCAGGAGTCCACTGCAGTTGGTGCCACCCACAGCTCCTGCAATTGCTGCCAAATGCCCATGACAGCCCTGCCTGCATGCTAGTTTTATCAATTTTGTAAGTATGTATTAAATAGGTAAACATTCCACTGATTAGTTCTGCTAAAAACATAGACTTGAACATGGAATGGAAAAATATACACAGATATTTGGAAAAAAGGGCCTGTGTCGAGCACTGACACAAATTAGGCACTCCTGGGCACACCCTAACCAATAGTGTAAACATTCCTGGGGCTAACCTTCCCAACTTTGGGGATTTTTTAGATGGCAAAAGTCTTAGGACTAAACTTGACTGAGGGCTGTGAATGTGTGTGGGGGGTATACTATGGTAATCTGAGTGTCCTCCCACATCTAACACTAAAAATGCAGTTTGAGGCAGCCACTGCACCCACAATAAACCCAGAGACAGAAGTCTGGTAGAACCAAAGCAGAGTCTTTCAGCAACCAGACAGTAGATACACAAGACTTCTCTTGGCATCCTATTCTCTCTGCTTTCAAGTGTGCCTAAAGTTTCATATGTGAACCCAACAGACCTCTCAAGCAGGAATATTTTTTTTTTTAAACAACTTTTATTAGCATTTTGTGGAAATACAAGCATCATGGAGCCGGGCCGACATCATCAAATAGTAGACATATATAATATATCCCTTTATCAATCAAGAAAATACAATAGTGCCAAAAAGTATTTCCTACAATAACAATGCAAAGGGTACGTACCAGCACAACCCGCAGGACCACATTCGCTCACAACCACTGCTTTACCTCCACAGCAAGCAGCTCCCTCCCTTATCCCCAACTCGCAACATGGTCATGCCCTGTCATAACTCGCCCTCAACAGGGGACATCAACTCTCAATCCCATCCTAGGCAATGTGTCAGTCTAACTTAGGTGGTTAGAGTTGCTCCACGTAAAATTCCAGTCCCTCCAGCTAGGGCGGACTGACATCCAGTGGGGGTGCAAGACTTCTATCATCTAGGGTTTCCCGACAGTCTTCCAGATGAGGGGGCTTTCAAGCAGGATTTGACACTGTAGTGTCAAAAAGGATGCCACATCTGTTGTCAGATATTTTGTTACAGATATTTTAATATTTGTAGTGGGCTTAAGCTCTACCCGGACGAGTATTTCAATCTCACATCATGCTATAAACTGTTTGAGTGTCATTCTGCCTCCGATTAGGTTCTTACATTGCAATGCATATTGGAATATTTTGCATCTAAAAAGTACACTCAATCATCACACTTTTTGTCACATTCAGTTCTGTGTCTCATGCAACTCTCCACAGTACCTCTACCGGTATCCCATCTGATACTAAATCAGTTGCAGCCAATATAATAATCACCCGTACTTCCAAGACTATCACCACCGATATAACGTCAATACAAATACCTCTCATACTCCAGTGCTTAATTTGTAAATAAATAAGTGCCAGGGCTCTCGTCAGGAGACCACTGCAGCTTGCACCACACATTGCCCCTGCCATACTGCCAATGATACTAACAACACAACTACTAACCATCACACTCCTACAAGTGTGACAATTCAGACTATTCCAGGGTCCCAAAGCTAAAAGAATGGCTTGTGCGGCAGGTAAGAGTAATTTTTAATGTATATTGAATTAATAATTGACTGTTGTTGTGGTCATCTGAGACAGCGCCACCTTGTGGCAGACTGTCACAAGCGCTGGTGTTGACAATTAAGTACCGGTGCTGAGCACCGGAAACCACCGGCTCAAATTAAGCACTGCCTATACCACACCACAACCAGTATCGCGCCACCAGTA
This sequence comes from Calotriton arnoldi, assembly GCA_963921515.1. Classification (NCBI taxonomy): domain Eukaryota; kingdom Metazoa; phylum Chordata; class Amphibia; order Caudata; family Salamandridae; genus Calotriton; species Calotriton arnoldi. The sequence continues at coordinate 1,203,661 of CAWUFW010000075.1, read as the reverse complement.
CTAAACCACGACCAGTACCACACCGAGTACCACATGACTATCAATACCACTACCAGCTTCATCACCACTATTACTTCCACACCGCTACCAACACCAGAGAAACTATCATGACAATACCACAGTCAATGCCCCACTTATTTGGCTTTTGCCAGTGCTTACTTGATTTTTGTGGCTGGTTTTCTCCTGTTGGTTTCAATGTCTGTTTCCACTGACTTTTATTCCACGTTGTTTTGTCGCTTCACCAGCAGAGCACCAGGCTGTGCCGGATTTCGGGGTGCACCAAAAGTGGTGTATGCTGCAAAGTGACCAATCTGTGTCGGTGGTTGCAGGTGGCGGACGTATGAGTCCTTTCTGAAGACTATAACTTATTTTTCATCATCAGAATTAAACTCCGAGCAAAAGAGAGACTAGGAGAAAGTACCAAGTGCAGTAATCATCTTCATGGACACATTGCTTCATCCTCTTTGGAATAGTCATTGGTGTTGTGACCTGGAGACCCATCCTTGGTTTTTGCCATCAGCAGCTCATCCTCTTGGGATGTGTGGCCTGTGGCCTGCAGTGCCTAATTCCATTGGCCCTTTGCAGCTCCGTCTGGTGTTGCAAGCGTTGAGAGAGCATGCAAAGATGTTCTTTGCACCCGTTGCATGTGCAGCGGGATTTCATATCAGCTCGCCTTGTGATTGAACCCAGGTTTACCTCTATTTCTCTCAATTTATGTACCTTAAAGAGGAAAATCTGCACACATTTGCCATTGTATAGGAAAGCTTATCAGAGAGAGTCTGCAAAAATGTTTCATCTTGACTCAATTAGAGTGAAAATTAAATTGCAATACTTTACAAAATTATCCTGTAATGTGCAGAAAAATAATGCACTTATGAAGTTAAATGGTAAACAACGCCTGGACCTGAACGGAAGTCATACAATTACCCCTTCACCGCTGAGCCTCTTACACTCTTAACCCCCCACCCCAACGCTAATGCTTAATTATTGCTGTTGTTTCCTTGCGATGGGCACCAGCACTCACTTTTGGGGTTTGGGACTTATCATCATACATTAACACAGAGCAAGAGAGAAAACCAGAAACTGGTGGAAAAAGAGTCAGGAAGCCAAAGATAGGGATACAATGACAAAGGGAGAAAGCGTGGATGAAAAGGAACCTGCAAGAGGAGATACAGAGACAGGAACAGAATGGAAGTGGAAGAAAGAGGCATGAGGTGGCATCAAGACAAAGCACTCATGCTTTCCTATAACCCTCGCATTTTACTGAGCTTTCAGCGAGTGTCTAAGAAAAAACTTGAGCCCATGTCTATTTTTAGGTCTGGCTTGGCAGCACAGCTGTTGGTGACCTTATGTTATTTAAAAAAAAAAAGAGCTTTTAGGAGTTTTACAGAGAGGGACAGTGGCTCCCGCTGCATGTTGTGTCATCATGAGTACAGCTTTTGATCTGTGCTTCTACAGAAAGAGTGCTTACCCTCCAACCACTGTGTGATCATTTCTTTATGGAGGTGTTTTGAGCCAGGCGATTTAGCAAGGAAAGCTACTGTATTGGACCTTTTAGCCACACATGTGCCACTGTGATGGATGGAGGTTGCCACAAATGCCACTGCGATGCTATTAAAGAGCTTCTCCCAGATAATTATGGGGTTTGTTCTGTGGTTCCTACATGTCAACACTTAGGCTCAATACAGCAGGGCTTTGATAGTTATGGTGGTAAGTCAATGAGCAAGGCGACAAGCTAGATCTGTTTATTATGAAAAGTTATGATAAAGTCAGTGGGCGTGACTTATTTATTGTGAAGTGGATAGGTTGAAGTCAATATCCATTTAAGAGTTGAATATTTTTAGTCATGTTAAAATCTGCAGAGAGGTGTTTTGTTTTGTTACATGGAGTCTGACAGTTCACAGAAGTAGGCACGGGCTTCAGTGCTGGTTACGCTCTCTGACAAACCGCGGGGACATACGATCTGCGCTCCTATAATCCTTGTTAGTCCCTTTCTGAAGATCTTTTATTTTGCTTTGCCAAATGTAATGTTGTTTACATTTTGTGACTGTGCCTGATGGGTGCCTTTTTGGAAGGCTTATGCTCAATATAGTTGGGCTGAGTTGGTTCTGGTGACAAGCCAGTGATAAAGGGTTTTACTAGTAGAAGTTATGTCCGAAGCCATAAGTCTGATCTTTCTTATAAAACATTATGACAAGCTCAGTAGTCTGGGCTTATTTTTATTTGAAAAGCCTTTGTTAAAGCCAATATGTGTTTAACGTGGATTGTTAGCAGACAGTGTTACGGGCCATAGATCGGTATTTTGTTACAAGAAATCCCACAGATTACCGAAGTAGGAGAGGGTTTTGGTGTTCACCAGCCACTGAGACAAACCCTGGGGTTTGAAGATTCTCTTTGTGATAATCCTTCTTAGGCCCTTTTGAGAGGGTTGTATATTGTTTTGCCAACTGTAACTTTGGACATATTTGTGAGTTTATAACTGTATGCATAATGGTTGCTAGCATATGTGCACTTCAGTGTGCCTATGTTGGTTACGGTGTCCGGCCAGTGGTAGAGGCTATGGGGCTGATTGGTTCATTGGGAAACGTGATGTCAGATATAAATACAAAAAGGTTAACCATATTTGATTATAATCATCAAAATGGAACATTCATTCATTCATTCATTGAAAGTGCCGCGTTCTCAGATCACCTAGCTCAATGCAAAGAATTTATGACTATATTAAACTCTCCATTATCACTACTGAATTGAGGTTACTCAGTGGAGTTTTTCCCTTCTGAATAGCCCTACAGGTCATTTCTGTGGCAGCCCTAAGATGACCTATTGGAACTCTTGAACACTCTCACCTGTGAATTCAGGGTGCCCCTACTCCCCATCCTCGGGAAGACCCCGTTGTGATAAATAATTGTCACACTATTTTATTGGGGCAAAACTGTGACGGTCTTAATTGTCTGTACCATGTCCATGGGCCGGCATTGAAAGACTGTACATGTGGCTGAACCAGCCTAAAGCATTCAGCGAACAGACTCAAGATATGTAATCAGAAGCTGGTCTCTTTTTGCATTTATATTTCGTGCGCACTTTACTGCACGAGCACCTTTGCACATTGCGCACGGTGCACCTTTTTCATGTTAAGTTTTTTCTCAAGTGAAATGAACTACTTTGAGACAATAGAAGATTGTATGGAATCCAATGTTTGTGGTTGTGTATGTGTATTACCGCCTCGGTTGTGCAGATGGGAAGATTGTTTGTTTACTGGCTCCCTTGAATACAGATACATTTTACAAATAGATCCATGTATTGGGGAAAACGGGGCTACCCCATATTGCATTTTTATTTTTTTCAGATTTGTATAGCGCGAATTCAACTCGAAGGTATTGGAGCGCTTTGCATGAGCACCAGTTTCGTTACACAAGGACACATTCATTTTTGGTAGGCACGGGGAGATTAAGTGATTTGCCCAGAATCACAGGTTGTTGAGCCGACGCCGAGACTCGAACCGGACTCTCCAGTTCTAAAGTTGGCAGCTCCGGTTGTTACGCCACCACCTCGCCCCATTTGCATTGCGCATACAAGTTATTTATGGCAGCAAGCCATTGCTCCAGGCTGATCTGATTATTACCAAATGTTATGATAAGGGCAGTAGGTCTGATGTATTTGT